>BPTQ01000005.1:214877465-214923105 GCA_019973895.1 Chrysanthemum seticuspe
GTAACACGATGGGTTGATTACTCCCAGTTCTAAATCCGTTTGAATCCCGGTTTCGACTGTAACCTCATAAACATCCTATACGTAGTTTGTTTTTCCCTATGGCTTCTGAGTCGATGTCTCCTGAAGAAGATGGTTCTGATGATGATTCAGGAGTAGCAAATATGTTTTCAAATGGAGCATCTTCAGGAGTTGCAAAGGGATTAACTTCATCATTGATGCCAGAAACATTTCCATGATGTACATTTGAAGAATGATGATTTGTTGATGAGACTGAAGGATCAGCAGCAGGTGCTTCTTGACTTAAAGATATTGAGACTGAGGGATTGACTTCATTCACTGGAATATGAGCATCCTCTGTTGTAGGGATCAGCACCTCATTAGTAATTGAATCATACAGTTCATCAAACATAGGATCAAACAATTTCTTTACATCATCTTCAGATGGAGGTACATATGGAGTTTCTTGAGAGGAGTTTGGAACAAGGGATGAACCAATGGGACTGTTTTGAAGTGCGGGTCCTGAGCTGGAGTGTCCAGGAGCGATATGACCGGTCAGCTCATCAAACGTAACGTGAATTGTTTCCATGATATTTCGGGTTCTTTTGTTGTAGATTCGGTATCCCTTTTTGTTTGATGCATATCCTACAAATACTCCAATGTCAGCTTTGGCCCTAAGTTTGCCTAAATCTTGACCCTCATTAGTTGGGTAGCACAATGCACCAAACACACGAAGGAAAGATAGATTAGGTTTTCTGTTGTGGTCAAGTTCATATGGAGTTTTTCCATGAACAGTGTGAATCAGGGAACGATTTTGTGTGTAGCATGCAGTGGCAATTGCTTCAGCCCAGAGAAACATTGGAACCTTTGAGTAGATCAGCATTGTTCTAGCGGCTTCAACAAGAGTACGATTTCGTCTTTCAACTACACCATTCTGTTGAGGGGTTCGTGGAACACTTCTTTGATGGCTGATTCCAACGCTTTCATAGAATTCACTAAGTTGTTTGTTGACAAACTCAGTTCCATTGTCTGTTCTGATAATTCTGACAGTTTTGTTTAGTCGAACCTGCAGCTGTTTGATGAGTTTGATGATGATGTCAGGAGTTTCATCCTTTGTCCTTAAGAACTTGACCCAGGTGAATCTAGAGTAATCATCAACCACAACTAACACATATTTCTTCCCAAAGATATTCTGCACCCTCATAGGTCCACATAAATCCATATGAATCATATGAAGAACTTCTATGACAGAGTTAGTAGGTTTGGGTTTATGGGCATACTTCTTGCTTTTTCCCAATTGACATGCTGAACAAAGATGATCCTTTTCATACTTTAGTCTAGGTAAACCTACAAATAAGTCCTTTCTGGAAAGATCGTTGATGGTGCCGAAGTTCAAGTGATTGAGACGACGATGCCATAACCATGACTTTGTTTTTGAAGCCTTTGATAGCAAGCAGATTGGAGAGGCCCTCATCATGTCATCGATAGAGATGGTGTAAAGATTTGAGCCACGAGTTCCTTTTAACAGTTCCTTACCATTAAGATCTCTAACAAAGCAGGTATGTTTTCTGAAGGCTACTTCTAGATCAGAATCACAGAATTGACCAACAGAGAACAGATTATGACCTAAACCTTCCACATAATACACTCTAGAGATGACACTATCACCAACAACATAATCTCCATAACACATAATAGCACCGAAATGATCATTACCAAATCTAACAGTCCCGATGAATTTGCTCACGAAGTTCATGAGCCGCGACCGGTGTCCAGTCATATGCTTGGAACAGCCTGAGTCCAGGTACCACAGAACGATTTGAACGATCTGCAGTTGAACACAGACAAGAATGGATAACTGGATAATTGGGATCCCCATGCAAGAATGGGTTCCATTTGGTTAGTTACAATGGTTGGAACACCCACATCAGAAATAGAAGCATTCATATCAGAAAGTGAGGCAATGGAATCATTGTGAATAGATGCAGTACTAGTGTCTGTATTAGCCCTGTTCACAGTGTGATCACTTCTTAAAGGAATAGTTCTACCAGTAGGCATCCATTTTCTAGTAGGCATTATCTGATTAGTCTTATGACCAACAGGTATCCAATAGAAGCCTATTTTACTGAATGTTCTTCCTGTGGGTTTCCACTGTTTTCTAACTTTCATTCGTTTTTGCCTTTTAGCCTTCTTAGCATGAATTTTAGCATTAACAATAAGAACTGGACAATTAACATCATTAGGCAGAACATTAACACCACATTCATGATTAGAAACAGAATTCAAGCAGACATCAGTACAAGGTTTGCACATAGTATCAGAATTCGAATTAATTACAGTACGCCTATGGCTAATACTAGAATCAACACGATTCGTTTTATTCGATTCAAACTTAAAGTTCCTAGATTGTTCTTCTACTCTTTTCCAGTGCACATTCTTAGCTTGAGAGGTCCTATCATTCCTTGTATTGTCTTGAGACTTTGACCTGCTCCCTTTAATGTCACTGATTACTCCTGTAGAGGGAATGGGAACATTAGTTGGCTTAACTACTCTTTGCATCACCTGTTTAGATGTGCTGGGATCTGAACTACATGCAGGTGCACTATGGTTCACATTCTTAAAACTAGAGGTACTGAGATTTGTACTCCTAGAAGGCACACTTGAGTTCTCTTTCTTAGCATTGACAGATCCATAATCTGAACTACTCAAAGGCACACTACGGTTCACATTCAAAACATTGGGAATCGAGTGCATATCATACTTGGCATTAGGCATCGAACATGGAATCAAAGGGTTAACTCTCTCACCTAATGTCTTTGGGCATATTGTGATTAAGCATTCTAAGATTTCTTGAGATCGTTTGGCATATAAGCATGCATGTCCAATTGCATTATCATGAGGTTTCTCTAGCTTATCCTCTTCAACAATCTCACGCAGGCATTCTAAGCAATCCTTAAGAGATGAGAAGTATGTTTGAATAGCTAGTTTGTTGTTCCTTAGATGAGGAGGGACATATGTTACAGACAAAGCATATTTATTACAAGATTGAACCTTTGATACACCATTCTCCCCATTGGTCATTGGCATTTTCCCTTTTACCTGACTCTTCAGATTCTCAATTTCCTTTTGCAATGAAGCTATTTGTTCGTTGTTCTTGTTACGAGTGTCCTTAATTGATTCAAATAACTCATTGAAATGACGTTTAACCTTTTCATTTTCTTCTAGAAAACTTTCGTTTTCCTTTTGTAAAGCATTTACTAAGTTTTGAAGATGAAACGTTTGAGAATTCTGAGAATCTAAAGGAGGAGGCATTTGGGAGCCTGTCATATTGTTCGTTTGACCCTTCAATTGAGAGATTTGGGCTTTCAACTTTCTGATCGTGTTGCACTGAGCTTGAATCTGTTCATCACGTTTGTTAATTTGAAAAACTGCATCAAACTCTGGAGCATCTGAAGATGTCTTGACATTTGAAGTTTTGACATTTTCTTTAAGATGTTGATATTTTAGTTGTAAATTAAAATGCTCAACTTCTAGTTTAGAAAAATGTTTAACGAAATTGTCGTGATCATCCAGTTCAATTTTCTCGTTTAGTTTAGAATTAGTTTTGTCAAGCTCAATGACACGATCATGGGAGACTTTCAGGGCCACAGATAGTTCATGAAATTTGGAAGCATTAATAGAGCAATTTGAAGCAGTGAAAAACACATCTTGGGCAACACATTCAGTAATAAGATTCTCATTTAATATATGCAAGTTCTTTCTCTCAATCTCATTATATTTCAGTGCACGCTCATAGTCACTAACTTCAACAACCATTGCATCAAATTCCTTTTCCATTCCCTTAATATCAGTTTCTATCCCCTTTTTAAGACTCTCAAAGTGATCTTTTAGAAGTTTAAAGAAGGGCATGACCTCAGTTAAATAACATTCTTTCATTTGTTCAAAACCCCTTTCTCCTTCAGTTATACCAGTGGGTGTGATCCTTTTCTTGCAAGTTTTCTCAAAATCAACAAATAGTTGAAATATAACGTACTGGCTAATTAATGTCTTGCTTTTAGTGGCAATTGTTCTAGGTACAAGATGCATTGGTGTATTAGGAGGATACACAGTCGCTCTAGGCATTTTCCAAAGGGGAGGGTTTGTTTCAACAATATTTTCCGCTTTCTGCTTATCTAAATCCTTTTTCCAGAAGACTTGTTCGGGAGTCAACAATGTCTGAGGCTTAAACTTGTTCAAGGAAATCCAGTTTTCCTTCTTGTAATCATGAGGAGTGATAATTATGTTTTTATCTTTTCATTTGGGATCATTTTGTTTCTTATTCATCTTTTCCCTAGTGATTTCATTTGATTTCTTATCTTCCTCAGTGCACTCAACGCAACTCGGTTTCTGCCTAGGCTTAAGGATTTCATTACCATCATAAAGCACCTTATGAGCATTTCTAGCCTTTTTAATTATCTCTGGATTTGGTTCCTCAACAAAGGGAATGCTATGCTTATCGCTTAAAACTCGATGTTTAGTGACCATGTGAGCAGTCTGAATGGTGTTTCCTTGTATGTACAACTTGTTTTCAAGTTTGTTTTTCAAAGTTTTCAGATTAGAAAAATCTCTCAAGAGTTTTGATTCCTTTGCATTAAATTCATGCTTAAGCATTTTCACATTTTCTTGAAGTTCTTGTTTTTGCTTAGCTGTTTTAGAAAGTTTTTCTTGCAAGGAATGTAATTCTTGTTTCAATACTTCTTCTCTAAACTTACTTTTTCTAATTACTGTACTCACTTGGTTATCCATTTCCTGCTCACGAGTGGTCAACTCAAATTTTGCACGTTGTTCATAAATAGCAACACGTTCCTTATAGGCATTTTGTTCAGAAATTACGGACTCATCAGGAGCACATGCAGTGTATTCATCAAAGACATAGTCATTGTTGACTGCAGAAGATGCATCGCTTGGTACAACTTCACTTTCACTTTGTTTCACGTATTGATCGTATGGGACAATATTGTTATTACCCATATTTTCAACATTTGATTCAATAGTTTCAGTTGATTGTACTTTGTCATGCATCTGTTGCACATCAGCATCATCGTATAGTTTTAATACCTCTGAGATGAGTTTGTCCTTGGATGGGCCAGCTTGTTGTGAAGAAGAGACCTTGGGAGAAACCATTGGAGAAATGCTAGCCATAAAAATTGTATGTGCAGTAGGTCCATCATCTACATCAGAGTCGTATGCATCACAATCAGCGACTTGAAAGGCATTCTGATGATTGTGACCTATCTCCTGAATAGGCTGCTCATCCACATCTGCATCATAGGTCTTGGCATTGCCCTCAGCAAGAAACAACAATTCCTCTTCATCCAAAGCAGCACCATTGTCCTGAGCTTGTGCCAGCAGCATCTTATCTCTGAAGTAATCAGCATTCTGTGGACGCTTTGGAGATGTGCAGTTCCTTGCAATGTGTCCCTCTCCACCACAGTTATAACATTTGATTGGCTTAGCTTGACCTTGGTTACCATTTCTTCCTCGATTCTGGTTGCCAACATAACCTCTCCCAGCTCCACCTCTTCCCTGATCATACTGTCTTTCCTGAACTGGTTGCACCACGATCCTTCCATCTTTAACAGTGGCTTGATTGTGTGGGTTAGATGCAGTTCTGAGGTTGTTGTTGGTTTGTGGGAGAGAATTCATGTTTTGACTAATGAGAAGAGCTAGTTGATTAATGAAGTTACCCACGTGAGCATCAGCATCAGCTTGTTTGAACATAGGATCAGGAATGAGTTTGTGATTACCATTACCCAAGGGTATGACTTGTGATGCTTTGGTTGTGATTCCGATGTTTGAGTAGAAAGCTGTTGAGTCATTAGACGAGCTTGTCTCTCCCTGGTTGGTTTTGAACTGATTGAGAATCAATTTTTCAAACATAGCATGTCTCTCATTCTGAAGGAGGAAGGCATAGAGTTGCTCATAGTTTGTATTCTTTAATCCTTTAGTGAGCTTCACAGCGGTGACAAACTTGTGCCATTCGGGATTCATGTTGTTCACAAATTTTGAGTTCAGCTGAATGTTAGGCATAGTCATTTTGATGTTCCTCATGTCATTCACTAACTTATGAAATCTCACATAGTACTCATAGACATTCTCATCTGGTTTCATCTTGAAGTGCTCAAATTCGTCATAGAGTTGGGATTCTCTGTCTTCCATAGTTAATTCTGAACCTGAGAGAAGCATCTTAACATTATCCCAAACTGCCTTTGCTTCAGTGTTATGATTGATCAGCTTGTAGATGTCTTTAGGAAGACCTTGAAGAACAATGTTTGAAGCCCTGATATCTGCATCGAATCTCTTTTTATCCTTATCATCAAGCTCATCATACATCTTAGGTCTGTCCATTCCGTAAACAGGAGTACCATCTTCATTAGTATCAAGTATGTCTCTAGTCGTCTCAACTCGATATGGTCCTTCATCAATGGATTTGAGAATGTTGACACCATTTTCCTTTCCAAGGCAATACAATCTGATTCGTTGAGCCCAAGAATCGTAGTCAGTTCTGTCAAGCATGGGTGGACGAGTATCTGAGCCAGCTGCTTGTACATCCTCGGCAACAGTGGAGATGATAGTAGGAACGTTGGTAGACATGTTAACAGATTATACGGGATTTTATAACTCTATGATTAAACCGGGAAATAGATTCTTTCACGGGATTTTACTAAATCAAGAGAAAACCGTAAACAATCACTCAAGTCGCTAGAAGATAATGCACTAAGTCGCTAGAAGATAATGCATTAAGTCGCTAGAAGATAATGCACTAAGTCGCCAACACTTAATTCGCCACACCACTAAGTCGCTAGAGTACCAAGTCGTTAGCCAGATGTAAGTCGCTAAGTAGTAACTCGCTAAGACTCAAGTCGCTAGCAAAATTTTGGCAGCAATTCGCTACACAAGTCGCTAAGGATGCAAGTCGCTAAAGAGCAACTCGCTACAGACCAAGTCGCTACCACCAAGTCGCTACCCATAGTGGAGAGTCCACTACTTGTACTGTAAATCGCTAGATCTAACTCGCTAGGTCTAAAACTGTAACTCGCTACAAATTTGTAAAGCAAGTCGCTACGAAGAGAGTAGTCCGTGAGCTAAGTCGCTAGCAAGAAAAACCATATAAACATCACTTTTCAATCCAAAAACAACCCAACCAAGATGATTCAAGCTTACCAAATGAAAACCTAAACACTTGTGATGATTCTAAACATAAAAGTACTAACAAAATTCAACCTTTAACACAAGAAATCAACCAAATGATGCAAAAACCACTAAACTTTTTCAAACTCAAAAACCACCCAAAAACCACTAGAAATCCAAGGATGTGCAAGATATGATCTAACCATGGCTCTTGATACCAATTGTAGGATATTAGTTTTCACATACACATCAAACCATAACAACAAGGTGGCGCATAAGTGGAATTCTAGAGAGAGAAAGTTAGAGGTTTAGGGAACTTAGTAAGAGAAAGTGAAAGATATTATTATGAGCTCCAACTCTCTACCTTGGAAGGTAGAGAGTATTTATAGTCTTACATAAATCGCCACACATCGGGCTGTGGATCAGGCATACAGTGGGTAAAGACCCGTCCGTCCTCCACGGTGTTACTTAACTAAATACTACTTAACTTAAAAGAACTACGACTACGAGCTTTCTAACGATTACATATACTTGAGGTGACCGACTCTTTAATACATGGAATTTCTAATTCCTAACAGAAGCAGCTCTCTGTCCTAATCCAAATGGTGCATCAATATCCATGTCCTCGCCAAATCTCTGAGCCATCCTGGAGCTCTGTCCTATCTCTCGAATACTCTGGACAATCTCCAGACCCAGTGTATCCATATCTACTGCTGTGCTAACATGTCCAGGGACACTCTCAGTCGGTATAGGCTCTGGTAGTTCCTCCTCAGGATCCTCTTCCGGATCTTCTTCCGAGTCTTCCTCTGAGTAGGAATCAGTAGATCTCCTGAGTCTCTGATGAGGTGGTGACTCAGTGGATGATGGTGTCAGTGACTCTGAAGTAGTAGAAGGACCCATGTAAGCAGCACGGGTCATCTGGGAAGCAAGTGCAGGCACAAATGAATACCGCTCTCGATATCCAGGTACTCTCACAATCATGCGGGGTTTTTGCCTGCGCGTCAACAAAGCTGATGGAGTGGTGGTAAGGGTAGGTATAGATGGAGTAGGTGCAATAACTGGCTGAGCTGCTAATGTGGCCTGAATATACGGATCAATGGCTAAGTGTGCAAGTTGACGGATGGTAGGTGAGTGAGCAAGTAGGATGTCCTCCTGAACATCGTGAGGGAAGGCTGGTGAAGGCATGGTCTGTGACAAGACGGTGCATATGTGTAAGTATGTGTAAAAAAATATGCTCATAATGAATATGAAATAGTGCATAAGTAAATAGGAAATAAAACATGTAATCCTATTTAAATAAATTCTAAGTAGAATAGCAAGTAAGGCAAGCGGCAGTCGGCGGTCGTAGTATGATGTTTTTGGTGAAAAGTAGTTATAGTTTAGGGTTTATATGTACCTAGTTCTCTATAACCTTGGCTCTGATGCCAATCTGTAACACCCCCAAATTTTGTTTAGCGGAAGCATACGTGTCATTAGGGAGCGTTACGGGATTGGTGGATCATTACACAAGTAATAAAGAACGGAATACATACTCCGTTTAACTTCATAAAATATTTTAAACCATTATCTTACAATATTGTTTTAGATAAATGGGCACATCCCATAATTTTTAGTGGTCCCAATGTAAAAACATCATTTTTGTGTAAAAACACTTCTTTAATACTACTACGACCATTTATCCGCTTCTTGCCTTGCATCCATGATCACAATTAAACACCTGAGAAAATATGCTAAAAAGGTCAGCTAAAAGCTGGTGAGTTCATAGGTTTAAGTTAAAATAGTAAGTTTGGACCATAAGCAAAGTCATATAATCATTACAACGAATATAATGATATATGTATGAAAGCCTATTACGTTAGCTCTAAGTTCATGCAACCGATACTACGACAGTTTCTGTATGCTAAACGATGTCATACAATATAGGGGCCCATAGCGAGTGTTTTGTCCCTCTACACTCGGTTCCGACATGGTATACGTTTCGCCTTGGCCTAAGCATGGCCAACCGAACGGAGGAGTCACCCTCAATAGATCTATTTATAACATTCGCGTTTCCCAATGGGGAATTGACGGTTCATGAAAAAGGGCATTCTCTAGGGACATAAGGGCTTAGGCTAAACCACGTAATAGTAATCATGTAATAGTTTTGGTCCATGAAAAGGTTTTGCATATTTCTCACCCCAAGATGTATAAAACAGTTTATCAAGTAAAAGAGGGGCTATGAAAACTCACCTTAGCAAATGTGCAATCCAAAATGTGGGATTAGTGATTGTTGTGGAGCGGCACCGACACGCGACCTAGATAAGGAGGGTAATGTTTTAGTTCATTGTTTTAAGTATTGCTTACTCAAAATAGTTTAATTGTATTAAAACTAAACTTTAGTTTGTAAAAGTTATATAAAAAAAATGATTTTTCTAGTACGTATACGAAGTATATATATACTTTTCATGTTGGCGTTAATATGGTTTTAATATCCAAAGTTTGATATGAAAATGACTACAATGTTCCACTAGTAAGTATATAAATGTGTATATACTCATTTAAGTTGACACCAAATGGTGTTGTCAAAAATATATATATAATTTATTTATTTTCTAATTGTATTTAGAAAATATTCAAGTTACATTTGAAGACTTTCGAACTTAATATATGATAAAATGACATAGCGGTCTCTATTTATTTATCAAAGTTTATTTTTAACCTTTTTCATTTCCGACTAATAGTTTACTTGTTTTAAATATGTCTATGTGTACATATTGACGTAGGCACATTCAAGTGAATCATGTTTTTAAAGCATTTGATTTGTGTATTAATACCTTTACGCTTGTTTGTTTGACGTTGCATATGAGTGTAAGTCTAAGCTAGAAGATTTGAATATGTAGTAGGCGAGTTATATTTATAACAATTTTCCGGTTTACGTTAAGTGTTTCATTTTAGTTGACTTGGCTAAACTACCAAACGCACCCCTGTATAGTGTGGGCTGAGGCCCGATGCTCAAAGTGTTAGGATAGTCGGATTGGGCCTAGGCCCGAAGTGAGGGTTGTATATAATGAAGGTTTGGGCTCATCATTGATTGGTATTATTTCCTGGGCTAAGGCCCATTGTTACAGAAGCAATTTTAACATGTTTGTTACATTACAGTATTTCATTCAAATTTGATACTAGGCATTTGGACATGACGAAATGAGGAAAAAGCCATGCGCTATATTGGTTGCTCAAATGAATCTTAGTTAAGTTTTAAATGGGCATGTTACAACAAATAAATAAGTTGCTAGTGTAGTTGAGTTTGACGCGGAAAATTCAACGTGTCCGGCTATGACTTCAAGGTATTACTCGACTCTAGTATGAATTTGTCTTGTGATTTCGAGATCACTTGACCATAGTTTAGACTCTACCAAAATACATTGTCTCGCTAGAGAGCACCTACGGGTTTACTGCGGGATGTTATGTGTCTCGAAGTGGGTTCGTTTTCCAACTATATGTGAGGCATTTTAACGAAGCAGGTAGACCAGGGAAGGGTCGAGTACTACTCGACTTGGCTTTACCACACAACGCAAGTTTTGAGCACCCGAAACAACATCACAGTCAAAGTACGCCATTAGGTTCATTATCATTTAGCACAAGTATTTTTACAAAATTTAACCCTTCCTAAGCTTTCCTTTCGACAGAAACTAAACTGACCCATTTTGTAAACGACGGCTTAGTTCATGGTCACATAAATCGTTTATCAATCACAAAGATTTTTAACATCACCTTGTGCTTAGTCTAACTTTTGTAAAAAAAAACTACATTTTTGTTTTCTTTGATTCATAAACTCAACAAGACTAAAACCAAAGATCCCAACAACCAACCAAGCTTACATGAGACATTTATCATATACTTGAAATCATAAGTTTAAAGCAACAACAACAATCTCTGTTATGCTATTCGAACCTTGAGGAAACATCATTAAATAACATGTCATTATAACGAGATTACAATAAGAGAAAGACATTGGACCTTGTTAAAAGTGAGATGAGTAAATGTTGAGGATGAAAGCTAACTCGAGGAACCCCACACAAATCAAACCCCTTAACTGATTCCGAGCAAACCCAACAGCTTCTCGACACCCTTGAGAATATCACTCTTTGTGGTGTGTTTGAGATTTGATTTGTATGTGTCCTTGGTCATTCGAGTTGCTTAAGAAAGGATTAAGAGAGGAGTCTTTGACCAAGCTTTCTCATCTTGCAACTTGGTTTGAAGCCAAATTTAGTTTACTTCCAAAACTGAACGAATCTTGGACATAGGCTCAAGATAGATTGGTGGAAAGATTTTTTTCTCTCATGTGGTTTATCTTGATTTTCCTTGGATTCCATCGAAGGGTAGCGGCGCATCAAGAGGGATTTGGGAAGCAAAACTTTCATGAATTTGGGATGAAAGAGGAAGGGTAGGATGGATGAATATGTTGGGTTATCTCCTTTTGGGGAGATTCGGCCTAGGTGGGATCGCAGGGCTAGGGGAGGAAGAAGAAGATATGATATCTTATATCTCTGCTTATGCTTTTGGTGTGGGTTTTGTCGTGTGTGGAAGAGAAGGACAAGAGATAATAGCTCAACTTTTAAGTAAAGGTTTTGTTTTAGAAATAATACATTTAAGTGAGTATGTATATGTAACATTTTACTTAGGTACCTGTAGTATATTGTGTTTACTTATGAATAATTGTGTTTGAGTTTTATAAGGGTTATTGTTTAAGTGATAGTGTGTTAAGTATTTTGTGTCCCGCGAAATTATATTGTGACCAAAGTATCATTGTTTGATAACTTTTATAACGTAGTGTCTTATTGTTACGTGTCTGAAATATTTTTATTTTGGTAATATTCCATATCACAGACATCTGTCATTTGTTTTATCAAGCCCTTATCATAGTGTCGGTACGCATGCAGTGTCGGTCACTGGGGAAAACGAGATAACCTCTCGTCTTATAATTTAAATCATAAGACAAAATGAAATATTCATAAAATGATATGAATGCAAGAGTGGTGAAATTTTTATTGTATGCGAGTTATCTACTCAAATGATCAGGCAAAGCTTATGTATGCTTCATGACTCATGCTTAGTAATAATAAATTATTAATTATCAGTTAAATTTTAGTGAAAATTTACCGTGTGTCACACTTGGTTTCCCTCATCGCCTCTGCCATGTGCTCCCTAGTAACGTAATCTTCAGCAACATGCCCACGTGTGAACCTGCGAGCGGTTGAGCCACCACCAGGTAACCTCCTGCCCCTGCCTGCCCAGTTCTGGCGGTTGTCACTCGGAACTACACGCTGCAATATTTCCAAGCTGCTCAAGTACGGGATGAGACCGGCTCTGACTTGCTCTTGAAGGGCCCTCATCCCATTCTGTGTAATTTCAAAAAAAAAAAAAAAAAAAAAAAAAAAAATGTTATGAAAAAAATAATAAATGAGAAGTAACTTAATTTAATGAAGCATGTTAAGAGATAAACTACTTACGTAAGCCATCTCGTTCTCTCTCGTCTCAAATGTGCCATCGTGTTTTGAATGACATCTCCTCCAAGTTTAAAGCAGGTCTTCATTTTGATTGTTATTGTTGACCCTCTATACATACAATATAAAATAAATTGATAACGAGGTAAATATAAACAATATAAAAACCTTTAAAAATCACAAAAATTATAACGAGTCTTACATGAATGTTGCATCCTTGAACGAACGACTGTCGACCTTGGTGAGTTAAAATCTTGTTTTTAGATCGATTTTCTGCATTTGTGGCCGATCTTGCCATCCGTTTCGGGTCTAACCACCAGTCAACCAACATCTCCCATTCCTCTTGGGTTCTGTTCCCCCAGGATTTCTTGGGTGGCGGATGTGCCCTTGCCGCCGCGGGTGTCTTGTGGATATCAAAGTATTTAGACTTGAGCCTGTGTTTGTATTTTCGGTATAGCGTCCTCTGCTGTAACCATAGCCCAAGTCCTACCCTTTCCCCCACCGTATAAATATTCTCTCCAACCTGGAATCTGTTCTCATTATTCAACCAAGGCCCAGGTTGAAATAGGTCTGCAAAAAAGTATACGCATTTAAACAAACACACAATTTAAATATAACAAGCATATCTAAACGGTCAATAACAATAAAAATAGAAATAAAATAAACAATAAATATAACCTGTAGTGACGGCATTATATGCGCCTTATACACATCAGGAATTTCTTCCCAATCGCAATCAAGGGGAAGTGGCCTTACTTGTTCCCCAATAAGACTATTTAACTACGGTGCATAAGTGCCTACCGCTGAGAAGGTGCCTTGATCATCGGTATCAAAGCCTATAGGTAAAGGCTGTCCGTTATTCTCCCTAAAACCCTTCCTTAAGGCCCGATTTGCCGTCTCACCGGTGATCATTGAACCTACAAATATAAGTTATTAAGTTGTGAAAATACATGTAAAAAAAATTCAGTTTTATCAATAAAAATTACATAAAAATAAAAAATAAAATAATAAAAAAAATCACCATTTGTTACCTGCGCAATAGCCTGGCAAAGTAAATGAGGGCCGTCTTGGTGGATCACCGCCAGCATCCCCGCCGTGTGATCTAGGCTGTACACACGCCATCTGTAAAAGTACAAGTAAAAGAACACATAATTTCATGGACCAATTAACACTAATATACACATTCATATAAATATACACATTCATATAAACATATAGTAACAATTTCATTCAAATTACAATTTAAAAACAATAATTGTCATAATCAAATTACAAGTCAAAAACAATTAATTGTCATAATCAGAATCATCACTAGATAAAACTTCTTCAAAAACAATAGTGGGGTTCACTTCATCATCATCAGACACGTCAACATCATCATCATCAAGGACATGAGCAACGACGTTATCTTCATTAGTAACAAAATCAGCATCTTCTTCAGCAACAACATCTGGTGGGGCGTCCACTTCTATTGATTCATCATTTACACTCAAATTCGCATACTCAAAACCAGTCAAACCAACAGACAATGCAACATCAGATGATCCACTTTGCGATGTCTTTTGTGTTGAACATACGTTGTAGTCTAGGTTTTAACGGAAAGTAACGCAACACCTTGTTGGCAACTTTCTTCCCCTTTGTCTTTTGGTTTTTCCATCTACTCTCGTTGCAGATTGGACAATTATTGAGACTTTTGTTCTCATCTGATCCCCAAAATAAAAAACAATCATTTATACAAGCATGGATCGATTCGTATCCTAACCCGATATCTTTGTATGTCTTCTTGATTTCATAGTATGACGGTGGGAAATTGAATCCTTTACTAGGGGGATATGCCTTTTGCAAAAGAGCTAGAATCTTGTTAAACCCGACATCAGTTATTTTATGTAAGACCTTGATGTGCGAAAGCTCTAACGTAAAGCCCAATGTAGTCATATCACAACCTGGGTACAACTTTTGGGTGGACCTAGCAAGTAACTCTTCGTACTTGTTAGTAATGTTATGATCACTGGTTTGAGCTGGTTGAGGACCTGTTGTTTGATCTGGTTGAGAAATTGTTGTTTGAGATGGTGGAGTTGGGACATCATCAGCAGAAATATCTTGGAAGAATGCATCCATGTTCATGTGTTCAGGTGAAGGTGGTTGTGGTATGTTATGTACTACGGGTGGAGTAAGTGGTTCACCGTGATATTTCCAAGGGGTATAAAGTGTGTCAAACCCGTATTTAGATATGTGTGACTCAAGAGTTTTGAGCGTACCCAATTTAGTTGGAGCGTTACCACAACGAACACATGGGCAATGAATCATTTTTGTGATGGGGTTTACCAATGGCTTACAATGCGCGATGAATGCAAAAAGACCATTTAAAAATTCTGGGGAATTACGGTTGGATACAGTGGTCCAACTCTTATCAATTGTCATGACTGCGTTGTAAAAAAACATATTCAAAAAAATTAATTTGTATATATACATACATATTCAAACATGAAAAGACGTAATTATGAGCTGTTCTGTTTACCTAGTGCAGCTATGGAAGGCAATCCTAACCCACTCTTTGAATGTGTCGTCTCATATATGAATGCGTATAACTGATTTACTATTTGAAAAAAATTCGGCAGCATTTCCCCTCAACTCCCCAAATATGTGCATTAAAGACATATTCGTAGGAGTGAAAGGGAAATACTGTTGAATTTCTCTCAAATAGTAAAACAGTTATACTCATCCATATCTTAAATGAGACAAAACATTCAAAAAGCAGTCCCAAACAGGGGACTTTCCGAAATTAATTTCTAATAAATTAATTTCGGACGGGTTTTCTATAGGATGATTAACTTCGGACGGGGAATTTCCAAAATTAATCACTAAAATCCTAAAAACAGTAACACAAGTATCATTTTCATTATCGACAATTAATAACATATATCACATATCATTTTCATTTTAACACGGTCACTTTAAGTTTATAAGTAACAATTAATAACATATCACATGACATTTTTTCCGATATCACATATCATTTTCATTATCGACAAAGTAATAAAAGTATATATATATATATATATATATATATATATATATATATATATATATATATATATATATATATATATATATATATATATATATATGTGTGTGTGTGTGTGTGTGTGTGTGTGTATATATATATACCTATTTCGCGGCTGAAATACACGAAGTGAAGAAAAGAGAAAGAGAAAAAGAGGTGGTCTCGGCTGTCCCGGCTGTCCACGGTGTCGGCTGTCCCAAACACTACACATAAAACCATAGTTAAACAAACTATTGTCGTCCCAAAACACATTGTCGTACCAAATTAATTAATAAAAACTTAAGGCACGACATTGTCGTACCAAAACACATTAACAAAATTAAAAAAAAAAAGTCACTAACCAACACAAAAGGTGGTGGTGGTGGAACTGCAGCTGCTGCGGTTGTTGGTGGTGGTTCACGGCGGTGGTTCACGGTGGTGGTGAGCTGTTGCGGTGGACCATCTAACCAACACAAACACAACATAAAACCATTGTAAACAAACCATAATTAAAGAAATTAAATTAACAAACCAAATTTTATCAAAAAAAAAATACCTTTAAATGTTACAAAATAACAAAAATTATACAAATTGTGCACAGTGGTGCGTGTGTAATTGATGGTTATGAGTGATAGTAGTGTTTTGAAGAAAATTGCGTTTTTTTGTGATTTTTCTCGATTTTTTTTCTTTTTTTACGAGGGAGTGATATAGCAGTTTTTTTGTTGGGTTTTTTCTAAGTGTTGAAGATAGAGAGAAGACCGAGATCTGCAATTATTGTTGTTTTTTTGGGACGACCAAATAGGGACGACAATGTTGTCCCTTTTTGTTTTTTTTCCCGAATTATTTGGCGGGTTATTTAACTTTTCGTGAAATTTTTGGGTAAAAAAAGGGCACGACATTGTCGTCCCTTTTTGTCTTTTTTTTCCCCCTTTATTTTATGTATAATATAATGTGTTTAAATTATTTAATTAATACTAAATAAATTAAATTTGTTATAAACTTTTTAAGTAATTTAAAAATTAATTAATTAGTTATATAAAGTTTAAATTAGTTATAAAATTGATTGAAAATGATTTAAAATTAATTATAAATTTTTTATATAAATTAAAACGAATGAAATGTTAAACGAACGAGTCAAGATAATGTTTGGATTCTTAAAATTTCTGCTACCTCTGAGGTTGTTTGGATTCTTAAAATTAATTATAAATTTTTTATATAAGTTAAAACGAATGAAATGTTAAACGAACGAGTCAAGATAATGTTTGGATTCTTAAAATTTCTGCTACTTCTGAGGTTGTTTGGATTCTTAAAATTAATTATAAATTTTTTATATAAATTAAAACGAATGAAATGTTAAACGAACGAGTCAAGATAATGTTTGGATTCTTAAAATTTCTGCTACTTCTGAGGTTGTTTGGATTCTTAAAATTAATTATAAATTTTTTATATAAATTAAAACGAATGAAATGTTAAACGAACGAGTCAAGATAATGTCTGGATTCTTAAAATTTCTGCTACTTCTGAGGTTGTTTGGATTCTTAAAATTAATTATAAATTTTTTATATAAATTAAAACGGATGAAATGTTAAACGAACGAGTCAAGATAATGTCGTTATACATGACATGTTAAAACGGATGAATCGAGATTGTATCGTGATACATGATATGTAACACTAACGAGTCTAGGTGATATCGTTATACTAACAAGTGAAGGTGATACTGGGTAGTCTATAACTCTTTATCTCATCAAAACATCCAACCAAAACTTCCCTCCAAAAATAATGGCGCCAAAACTTCCCTCCAAAAATACTGGCGCCAAAATTTCTCACCAAAATCTACCAGATCTGCTCTATATATCACATAAAGAAAACTTGAGATCTTATCCCACCAAAAGCCACCAGATCTTATCCTCAAAACCACTCAACCTCACAACCTCTTATCTTCGCACAAATTTCAAAACCTGAGATGCAGCCATTTAATCCTTTCATGTGTTCTTGTGGAGCAGGAAATATAAAATTAAGAACATTGCATAGAGAATATTCATCTGGACAACAATATTATTCATGTCCTCTGTCAAAGGTGAACAATCATACATTTCTTATTTATGTAAATATACAAATAATTGGGTTGTAATCTCTTAGAATTTTCTTATTATGTAACAGCCCAGAAAAGATAATGGGTGCGGATATTTTATGTGGAAGGATGCATTTGACGAGTACTTAAGAACAATCTCTGCACCAAAAGAGTGCTCGAGCTGCCATGAAAAAGATCTTAGGATAAGCTTGCTGGAAACAGAAAAACATGTGCTAGAGACAAGAGTAAGGTTGCTGGAGGCCAAACTTGAAATGGCAAGGATTCCTGACGACCACGCATGTCAGTCGGATGCATTACTTCGTGAGCTGTTAGGTGACATGGATAATCTTCGTATGTAGTAGTAGTTGTTGTTCTTGTAGTTCTAGTTGCTGTTGTACGTAGTTGTTGTTGTTGTTGTTCTTTTAGTTGTTGTTGTTGATGTAGTTGTTGTTCTGGTAGTTGTTGTTGTTGATGTTATTGTTGTAGTTGTTGTTCTGGTAGTTGTTGTTGTTGATGTTGTTGTCGTTGTTCTTGTAATATGTATCCGTCAAGTATTTTTATAAATCAAAGCACATGCTGGATTTGTAAAGCTGGTCATGTTCTAAGTTAACATATCACTTATTACTATGTACCTTTCAATTTGACCATGTTCTAAGTTAACAAGATTATGGTTTCCAAACACCCCTTTTCCAATACTAAATTACACATGAATAAAGAAACAACTTGACAACATAACGAAACAGATCAAACGAGGTGGTCTCGGCAAGCAAACGAAACAACTCAAACGATATGATACACAACACGACATAGACCATATGCTACACAAGACATACGAAACAACTCAAACGAAACAACTTGACAACAAAACGAAATAGATCAAACGAAACAACTCGGCCATTCAATTATTTTCCCTGCTACTTCCCGCTTTGCTAGAACCCGCGCCATCTTTTCCCTTCCTTTGCTTGACGAACTGTTCAAACAATGCTTCAAGATTTGTTACCCTATTTCCCGCATCATCAAATGTGTAATCGAACGGGCTTTTTTCAGCTTCATCTTTTTCCTTCCTTTGCTTGACGAACTGCTCCCACATTGCTTCAGCTTCCAGCGGGTTTGCTCCTCCATTCCAGAATGTAGAATCAGCTTCACAGTCCAAATACACTCTGTAGAATCGCTCTTTCCTTAACCATTCCAGAATGCGGTCTCTCATCAACGGGTCTATGTTCTTATAAGAACCATATTCATCATAAATTTCTGACCCATACGTATCAAGAACTCAAGTAAAGAGATATATGGACGATAAAACCAGTGACCACTCTTTTTCTGGCGTGTAATCAACCATTTTATTGTTACGTGTGTTTTGTGGTTATTTATGTTTTGACGGGATATATAAGGAAAACTTTGCGGGAAAAATAATGGCGGGAAAAATAATGGGGGGAAAAATAATGTTTTTAATTCTATAAATGTATTTAATTTTAAATTAAAGTATTTGATTATAAATATAAACTATTTAATTTTAATTCTATATTAAATAAAATTATTTAAATTAAATAAAAATAATTTTTTAAAATTAAATAATTTAATTAAAAATTGGTTTATAAAGTATAAAAAAAAATAAAAAAAGTATATATATATATAGATTTACAGTTTGGGACGACAATGTCGTCCCAAAACGTTTGGCGGGATAAAAAAAAAGGCGGGATGTATTAATTTACTTTAATGTTTTGTTGAAAATATTTTAAATCAGTAGAAAATAAATAATTACAAAAAGGCACGACATTGCGTCGTCCCAAAATAATTTTGTTGACTGCTGTATTTGTTGAAAAGGTGTGGGTCCTACGTGCAATTTGGGACGACAAAGTCGACCCAAATAATTCTCCCGTCCCCAAACGATGATTTTGGTGTAGTGTTTGGCAGCTCATTCTCATAGCACATTGTCTAGAAAGTAGAAACTATGTTTACAAACATTATATATAAATTATCATTTTCATTCCATAATGCTTACATCATGTTTGGATATAGGGTTGTATTGTTTTTACTCTAAAGTCTATAACTTAGCACAAACATGATGAACCCTTCTACAAGACTACAATGTTACGACCGCCATATTAACATTGTTTACATACTTTTTAACCTTATGAATTTGGTAAAAGTTAATATGATTACATGTTGAATTAAGGATCCAACATTTTAGGGACATTTATAATGGTATATAATGTCACCATTGTCAAAGTTAGACCAGAGGGCGGAGCTTATCATGGACAAAGAGTGTTTTGACTTTCGAGACAATACCAAATATAGCATGACGAGTGTCAAATACCTAGAGACCTTGTACGTGTGACCTTTATTCCCAATGTATTAATTTCAAGCTCATGTTATAAAAATAAACACATAAATAATGTCAGCAGTGGCTGCTCGATCAAAGCACCGACAAATTAAAGAATGCCGTATGTACAGGTCTTGTGCAAACGAACATATCATGAGTGATTGTCGCTTCAGTTTTCTGAAATTGAATGCAGACGAATCTATTTATCAAGTAAACCGTTTTCTATTTAAGGAGCCCATCTATGTTGTCACTCTCCCTCATTGGTCCAGTGGTCCGTCGTGTCTCACTGGTTGTTTAACCGTCAAATCATGTATATAACAGAGAACCGTTATGTCTAGAGATGTTTAGTGATCAGTTAAGTATCTAAAAAGGATGATAATTGTTTTAACGTCTAAGAAGAGTACACTTATTCATAACACAACAGTGGATACATAGTTTTATGCAACAATTAGTAAAATCATTTTGTATGCATAGTTAATTACCCCGTTCAGCTAAAGTAATGGATTAATTCTTTGTTGCAGTTAAAGGGAAATTTTGCTACATCTAATCTTTTAGTATTAATTATTATGAATATAAACTGGCTCAAATAATTAAACGCATTGTATTAAAGTAAGCTCATGAACAACTGTGATGATCCTCCAGATCATGCATACATGGACTGATCCTCCAGATCATGCATACATGGACCACTTCGTAGGATGAAATGTTAAAGTGGGGAATTCAAAAATTTGACATCGTGTCATCATAGATATATGGGGACCATATATTTTTTTTCTTCCGGTAAACGGACATTGTGTAGGTAAGAGAGGTAGGTGCACTTTGGCACCAACGAATGTTATTAGATCGTTATTTCAGCGCAAACCCAATAACACTACAATAACTAAAACATCTTTTTCATTTATAATTTTTATAGGTGCATTGTGTCCGATAACACATCATCCAAAATATCTCACTCACTCACAAGATTTTTTTTTCACCATACCCATTGAGGGGTTGGGCCAGACCAGTTCCGTTCGGTGTTGTGTTATAGGTTTACTATACATATGTTTTCTGAAGGTAGTCATTGTCCGAGTTGTAATGTGCATCGTATGGAACAATAAAGAGATCATGCGGTTCACTGTCCCAGTGAAGTGGGCATGAAGTTCAGGCATAACCTGGTACGGGATATTCTTGTTGATATATTTTCCAAGGTGGGGATCATGGTGCGAAAAGAGGCTCCAATGGGGTTTCTTTCAAGGGATGGGAAAGAGTTACGTCCTGCAGACTTGTTATTATTTAATTGGACCCAGGGTAAGGATGCATGTTTCGATGTGACTGGAATCTCTCCCTTTGCTGGTATTGATGCGTCTTTGTGGGCTTCGAGGGTAGCCTTACATAATGCTGTGGAGAAGAAGAAGAAGAAATATGTGTCCAAATATGAAGACAACGGTTACAAGTTCATACCATTTGCTTTTTTGACATTTTGGGAGCTTGACGCGGAGGCTTTGGATACACTTTCACGCATCAAGACCATTGGTGTTAGCCACTAAAATAATGTCAAGAATGGTGCTTTTATTTTTCATAGAATAAGTTTTTGTATCCAGAAAGGTGTGGGAGCCAAACTAGTGTCTCGGCTTCCCACCAATTTCTTGTAAATCTTTTTGATTTTCTAATAAATTTATGTTTTATATAATAATAATAATAATAATAATAATAATAATAATAATAAAAACGCTCTTTAGTTACCTAATAAAGTTATGTTTTATATAATAATAATAATAATAAAACGCTCTTTAGTTACCTAATAAAGTTATGTTTTATATAATAATAATAATAATAATAATAATAATAATAATAATAATAATAATAATAATAATAATAATAATAATAATAATAATATAATCCCTGACATTTCTCGCCCGATTGCCATCCTTAAGCATGACATTGCAGTGCCGTTAGGCAAAATAATTGCTGGCACGCTATACATCAATTACACCGTTCACTCTAATTATTTAACGGTGACAAATATTTAACTCTCATGTGTATACATATAGTGAAGTTTAAATCCAAAAAAATGTTAGTTCCTGACATTAGGCCATTTAATTTGTTAATAGAAACTATGAAATAAATAACGATTTAAATTTTCGTCTTTGTCAAAATTACCTGATTGAATATTTTCCTAATCAAGAAAATTACATTATAATACAACATTTTGGCATATGCTTACTTATTTAAAAAAAGTAAACTTCAAAATTCATTATCATGGTTTGTCAAATTTCACAGTTTACATCACGTCAAAAAAGTTAAGACATTTATATCCCTCCGTCAATGAACGTTAGAAAATATAAATTTCTAGGTGCGAACAATACAATTTTTTTTCCGGTTATCTGTTAACATGGTTTTAACTATTAGATGATAGAATAAGCTTGTTGGCCCAAACCCGTTCTGTGGGCTTATGGTCCAATAAGGTTACGATTAGGTTACGTTTGTAATCTATAAATAGAACTAAGGTGGCTAAGTTGAGACACCTCCCCTAAACCACTCGTCAAACCCTAACCCCTCAATTATCGAAAAAAAAGAAAAAAAAAATCTTACTTTCTACCGTACAAATCTTTATCCTGAAAACCCTTTCGAGATCTAAGTCTTAAACAGTTTTGGGGTTTCAAAAATCCCAACCAAGCGCAAACAAGATGCAAGGAACCAATTGAGAATCAAAATCCAATGTGGAGAAGAAGAACATGAAGAAGTTGCCAAGGGATTGGATACTCAGGAGGCTTCTCTTAAAGTCATTGACGATCTTCAGAATCTTTTCTCAAAGTGATGGTTGTTAATATTAATACGACAAAGAAGAAGAAGAATTTCGATGAGGTACCGATGTCATGGTTTAATGAGTTTTTTAAGGATTAAGAATCTTTATTGAGGATTTATCTTTATGCTTCTGTTTTATTGTTGAAAAAAAAAGAAAAAAAAGTTATAGTTGCTTAATTGTTTGTTTGTTAGTCGATTGTTCGTACGGCTTTGTTACCAGTCGACTAAAGTTGACCGTTGGTACCGGTCTCTAAAGTCGACCGTTGGTATGCTTTTGTTACTAGTCAACTTAGACAACCGTTGGTATCAGTCAACTGAAGTCGACCGTTTGTACGGTTTTTTTACGAGTCGATTAAAGTTACGTTTTTATTATGTTGATTTTTTTTTCTTGTCTAGTTTACTACTCCAGACCGAGCATTCGCGATTTCCCCATTCGGACTACTACGGAGTATTAGATTATAGAATAAGCTAGTTGGCCTAAGCCCAGTCTGTGGGCTTAGGGTCCATTAGGGTTATGATTAGGTCACGTTTGTAATATATAAATATTGGTAACTAATAAAGTATTACTCACGGGGTTTTAATGTTCTAACATTAACATGAGGGGTATTTTCGTCTTTTTGCTTGTAACAGGGAGTATTTTGCACTTTACTCTTACTATTAACGTTTATTGACGGAGAGATGTAGATGTTTCAACCTTTTTGATATGATATAAACTATAAAATTTGACAAACAATGAGAATATATTTTGAAATTTACTCTTTTCTAAATAAGTAAACATATGCGAATATGTTGTATTATAATGTAATTTTCTTGATTAGAAAATATTCAATCAGGTAACCTTGACAAAGACGAAAATTTAAATTGTTATTTATTTCATAGTTTCTGTTAACAAATTAAATGGTCTAATGTAAGAAATCTTGGTGTTCCTTTGGGTTTATGAGAGAGATTTTGTGGATAAAGGTTAAAGGTTCAAGTATCAGCTCTAGCTCACTCCAGCTGATGTTTCACTGGATCAGAAGAGTTGTCGGAGCTATTTCTTGTAGAGTGAATATTGGTTGGTGCCAAAAGACACACGGAGTCAGGGTCTTCCTGCCAATTCATGTTGGAAAATTTAGTGCACTTGTGGGATTAGTTCACACCTTGTAATGGGTTAGGAGGTACGGAGTGTACACCCATAAGGTCCATGAACACCCTGACTCTTATAGTGGTTTGTATTGGTGGTGCTAGTAGAAAGTACTGCTGGTGAAAGTACTGCTTGTGGAAAGTACTGCTTGTGGCTTCCACTGATAAGCAGTGTTTCCACTGATAGGCAGTGTTTCCACTGAAGTGGTGTATCCACTGATAGTGCTATGAAAGTACTGATAAGGAGTGTTTCCACTGATAGGCTGTACTTCCACTGCAAGTGAAAGTACTGCTAGTGGAAAGTACTGCTTATGGAAAGTACTGCTAAATGGCAGTTACAACTTCTTTATGACCACGTTTAATTGGTCATGTAACCACTAACGGCTATAATGGGGATAATTATGAGGCTATTAATGGGCCGATTAATACTCATAATTCCATTGGAATAGCTCAAGAGTAATGTCACACCCCCAAAATATCGCAGCGGAACGATAGTGTCGTTGGGGTATAACGTCATAGCACAAAGTATGGATACAGAAAACGACCTCTATAATGAGACGTTTTGAAAGGTTTACCATTCGATTACATAAGTTAAAGTTTACAAGCAAGAATTCCCAAAGTTTGATAATACACAAAGAGTTTACAAAACATGTCGAATGGTAATTGTTAAAAACACAAGACTCCAATGTATGCCATGCGACCCAAAAGCTCC
Organism: Chrysanthemum seticuspe; assembly: GCA_019973895.1. NCBI lineage: Eukaryota > Viridiplantae > Streptophyta > Magnoliopsida > Asterales > Asteraceae > Chrysanthemum > Chrysanthemum seticuspe. Next base: position 214,902,176 of record BPTQ01000005.1, read on the forward strand.
ATGAAATGCTATCACCTTAAGACCTGAGATAAACATGCTAAAAGTGTCAACACAATGGTTGGTGAGTTCATAAGTTTGTTGAAAATGATTTGAAAAAGTCTAAAGAAATGTTAATGCAGCAAAGGCCGTGTAAATCCACTCAGTTCCAAGTTCCGCCCATACAAAACTTGCAACCTGTGTGTTTACAATCCATTGCCAAAATATGTAATTGTCAATCTTGTTTGCAAGTACGACATAGGTGCATACGATATATACATAAACTTAATGCAAAGAATCACAGCCAACTGAACCTCACGACGAAGTCTAACTTGTTTGTTGTGTTACATTGAATCACTTGAATAACAGATTATATTCACCCAAGGTCTCGTCTATCAAGGACACAAGGGTGGGGGCGTCAGCCCGATAGTACTATCAATACCTCTCTGCCGGCTCCCGCAGGAGTTAACCAGTTGCTAAAGTTTGTATGTTGTTGCACAATTGAAAACTAGTTTAGCACATTAAGGCACATATCGCAATAAACCACACATAATGTCCAAAGTGTATAAGAAGTATATTGTAACAAAATTGTATAAATGGTTTGAGTATTCGCAAGAGTGAAACAAGTATTTAAGCATGTATCTCCCCCAAATAGTTTGTAAGAATTTAAACGAGTAAAAGTGGGGTATGAACTCACAGTAGTATGTCAAAGTTTAGAATATTTGTGAAAGTAAATGAAAATAGTTTGAGCATGTACCTCCCCCAAAAGTAATTGAAAATGTATAAAAGTAGGGGTTATGAAACTCACCTGGTGTGATTGATATGCTAACAAAATGAAATGCACGAAAGTGAGGCCCGAAACTATCCGCGACCTAAAATGAATGTTATGACTCGAGTTATGATATGTTGTTGTGAATGCATGATTTGAAAACGTATCACCCAATATGCTACTTGAAAACTAGTTATATAAAAATATTGTTACTTGAATGCGTGACGGTTTCATGTCGAAAATAAATACTTTTGAGCTAATGGTGAAAATATAGTCAAAACTATGTAACGGTTTTAGTAATTGAAAAATCAGTTTACGTCGGACTTGACGTAATATATATACATAGGAAAACTAACTCGTTTTTAAGTTCCGTTTCCCCCGAAACGTCCGTTTAGGCTCTCAAAAACCTTGATTAAAATCCTGACAGCTTACTAAAGCTGTGAATAGTGTTTTCAGCACGTTTTTGACTCAAAGTTCGGTTAACCATAAATCACTCGTTTTAAGTCCGTTTTTCAAGTTCTTTATATCCACGCGAAGGTAATGAAGAGTACTAATACATTTTTAAACTTCGGAGACTTCACAGAAATTTTAAGGCCACTGTTTGGGTCAGTTAGAATTCGGACTGCATAAACATTTTCCGGAAAATTATAGTTTTTAAATCGTAACTTGGAAACCACGTATATTTTTCGTTATAACTCCGTTTTAGTCCGTTCAAAAGGCCACGTTCATAACTAAAAATCTATTTTCTAAAACTTTAATAAAACTTATAAAAATGACTAACTTTTCGGAAAAATTATAAATTTCGGCAGCGCTTCCGCGCTTATTTTAAAATTACCATTTTTCTACTTGTTTAACCACAACTTCACCACAAAAATCCCTTAATCTACTCATCACCAATCCTACTAGAAATAAAATGCTATTCGAACCATAATAGATAAAAAGACCATTTTTGAGGTTTATGTGACTACTTATAACATATAATTAAGCATAAACCACATCAAACCTTTACTAGTAAAAGATCAAAACTTACTTTGATAAATCATTTTTCAAACCACTCACTTTTATAAACTTCTAACTAGTACATACTTGTTAAAAATATTTATATAGCACATATGGGTGATAATCTTGGATGATAATGAATAAAATCACAACAATGCAAATATGATCATGAGGGCTTCATGAAATGTATGAAATATATATGAAAAAGTAAGAGATGAAGTTTTAGGCTTACTAGTTGCTTGATGAGGTTTAGTGAACCAAGGATTATCCTAAACACCCTAGGTTTTTATTTCAAAACCTAAACAAAGAGTGTATCTAGATTGTGAAGAACTTGACAAGAAAAATTTTGATGATCACTTCTTGAGCTCCTTAGAGTGGCCGGATTTGTGGAGAAGACAAAGAGAGGAAGAGAACTTGACTTGCACTCTTGAATTATTGGATTGTGTTTATTGTATAAAGTCTTTGGAGTGTGATCTTATATAAGTGAAAGATCTTTGAAAATCTAGTAGATGCATGTATGCATTTAATATTACATACATATATGTATCTATATATATATTTTTATTATGTAAGTAAATGTGTAGGTAAAGATAGTTAAGTAATAATAAGTTGTAACTTGTAGTATTGTTAAATAAGATTTGTAAGTTGTATACACATTTGAATATTTAAGGTAGCGTTAGATAAAATAAATTTTCACGGGTCAAGATAAAATATATTTAGATCATAAAAATTATAAAAATACTTTTCTTGCAAACTTTGAGTGAAATAATAATAATTGTGTAGTTTTTAAGAAAACCGTCGTAATAATATAAATTTAACAATTTATATACCAAATAAATTTAAAGCACTGGGTAGACTAATAATAATATTTTTAAAATCATAATATGAGTATTAAAATATATTGGAATAATTTTTGGAAGTATCGGGTCAAATGTTCAAAAATAATGTTTACGCGATAATGTTTATTTAATAAGAAAATAACGTTTAATGAAAAATGCAAAACCATGTACAAACCGATATGAAATGATGAATGTGGAATGTGAGAAATGACCGGAAAATGAGAATTGTGACATTCTTCCCCTGATAGAAGAATCGCGTCCTCGCGATTCAATCGATGATACTTAAAGTTCTACCCTTAGGTTTAGAGAAATCAGAATGTATGGTCAAAGTGTTTATGTCAAAACTTACGCGTCTAGGTTTCTTATCTAAGGAGACTCACTGAATCTGAATAATACGGTGGATCACTTAATGGTCTAGGAAAAACGTACCAGTTACGCATTGCGTGCTTCCTCGGTCCCTATATAGAATGCTCGACCTCGAGGTGGACTAATATTGAGTACCGGGTTCGGGTTATTTCCTTCAATTGCCATAGCTAGATGAGCTTGTATCGGCGGCTTATTCAACTGAGGACAATTATTCCGGAAGTGATTCGGGCTGTTACATTCAAAGCAAGTCTTTTGATTATTCCTCATGTTGCCCGTGTTAACCGTTGTTGTTGGTCTTGCACGCTCTCTACACTGGCTTGAAAAATGATTCGACTGATTGCATATTGTACATAAGCGGCAGGGCTTGGTCTTCGGGTGATGATAAGCACACTTAGCACATTTGGGATGTGTACCCGCATACTCTCTTTGTTCAGTACTAGTTGCCACAAAAACTCTCGCCCTTTTGTTGTCTGCTACCACGTCTATCTGCTTATTCGACCCACTTGCTTCCTTCCTCTTATCACTGCTCTTCAACGTACCATTTCTAACCATCTCGTCTGTCAGGGTTCCTGCCCTCAGTATCGCACTTTGGATTGTAGACGGCTCAGTTGTTTTCACAGTTCCACGGATTTCGGGGACAAGACCATATATGTACCTCGCGATTCTCTTGGATTCAGGGGTAACCATATGAGGAACTAGTCTAGCTAATTCATGAAATCGGTCAGTGTAGGCTGCGTGACCAGCCCCTATCATAGAGTGGTGATAAAATTCATCTTCCAATTTCTGCATTTCATTGTCCGGGCAGTACTCCTCTTTCAATAACGCCTTAAATTCGTCCCATGTCATGCCTATAGCTGCTTCTCTGCCCCTAGCCTGTAGCTGTGTGTTCCACCATGTCAATGCCTTTCCTGATAACAAGCAAGCAGCATACTTCACTCTCTGGTGTGTGGCACAATTGCTGATGTCGATCACTGCCTCTGTCTTTTCTACCCATCGAGTATACGCCAAAGCACCTCCTATACCATCAAACTCCACAGGTTTGCATGCCGAAAATTCCTTATATGTGCATCCAATTCTGTTGTTGTTGTTGTTGGTGTTGTTGTTGTTACTGCCAGCTACATTGTTGGTGTCGCCATTCCCGTTCCCGTGGTTTCCCGAGTTATTCATATGATTTCCAACTTGTGTGACAATAGTGGGAAGCAAGATTTGAAGTTGTTGAGCGATGATGGCGGCAAAGTCAGGGTTTCCGCCAGCGTTGTTGTCATTGTTACCCACGTCGCTACCACCTTCTCTACCTCCACGCCCACTTGTCATTCCTCCCCTTGGTACCGCACCACCTCGGCCAGTACTGCGTGTTACTCTCTTTGGTGCCATTATCTCTGCAAGGGAAAGAACCGTTGAATTCCCAATGTCTATACTTAACGTCCTCAAACATAATATCACGCCACAAATTGGTTCCTAAGGTGTCCACACCGATCTACGTATGCGTGGTCGCATATGTCCACGTGAGTTGTGACGCATTTATAATTATGTTGGCCACCATAATTATAATTGCTTCATTTCACACGTGTACATACCACCAAGCATACATGTCTCGGCGATTGGTGTTACTTAAGTAGGTAGCCAGTCTATCATCCGATTCTAAATGGTGAAGGAGGGATTTAGGGTAAGTATCTAGGAAGAGTCGCACTTGGTGTATAGGAAATTCCGTTAGGTGCTAAAGTCACGATGAGGTTTGGTCGCCAGCAGTTCCCAAAGTATCCTCAAGAGAACTCCCATCCTCGGGCAAAATCATCAAATCTATCCAGCTTTATAGTAACACTTATTTAGCTCGATCTCGCATCTCATCAAACAAGAACTGTCACGAGATCAAGTTAGATAAGTGCTCGTTACTGAGCTCCATATCTTTGATGACCCAACTAGATTTTGGGACTCCCCTATTGGTACAAGGAAACTACGCTATCTAATGAGGTGGTTCTAGAAGGAATACTTAAGAAAACATATGCGCACGAAAAGTGTGTAAGGTGATAGGAAATGAAAGGATCGATGTGAAAGCGGTTATAGTCTAGGAACTAAAATGCAACCTAGTTCTCTATAACCAAGGCTCTGGTACCAATCTGTCACACCCCCAAAATATCGCAGCGGAACGATAGTGTCGTTGGGGTATAACGTCATAGCACAAAGTATGGATACAGAAAACGACCTCTATAATGAGACGTTTTGAAAGGTTTACCATTCGATTACATAAGTTAAAGTTTACAAGCAAGAATTCCCAAAGTTTGATAATACACAAAGAGTTTACAAAACATGTCGAATGGTAATTGTTAAAAACACAAGACTCCAATGTATGCCATGCGACCCAAAAGCTCCATGAAATGCTATCACCTTAAGACCTGAGATAAACATGCTAAAAGTGTCAACACAATGGTTGGTGAGTTCATAAGTTTGTTGAAAATGATTTGAAAAAGTCTAAAGAAATGTTAATGCAGCAAAGGCCGTGTAAATCCACTCAGTTCCAAGTTCCGCCCATACAAAACTTGCAACCTGTGTGTTTACAATCCATTGCCAAAATATGTAATTGTCAATCTTGTTTGCAAGTACGACATAGGTGCATACGATATATACATAAACTTAATGCAAAGAATCACAGCCAACTGAACCTCACGACGAAGTCTAACTTGTTTGTTGTGTTACATTGAATCACTTGAATAACAGATTATATTCACCCAAGGTCTCGTCTATCAAGGACACAAGGGTGGGGGCGTCAGCCCGATAGTACTATCAATACCTCTCTGCCGGCTCCCGCAGGAGTTAACCAGTTGCTAAAGTTTGTATGTTGTTGCACAATTGAAAACTAGTTTAGCACATTAAGGCACATATCGCAATAAACCACACATAATGTCCAAAGTGTATAAGAAGTATATTGTAACAAAATTGTATAAATGGTTTGAGTATTCGCAAGAGTGAAACAAGTATTTAAGCATGTATCTCCCCCAAATAGTTTGTAAGAATTTAAACGAGTAAAAGTGGGGTATGAACTCACAGTAGTATGTCAAAGTTTAGAATATTTGTGAAAGTAAATGAAAATAGTTTGAGCATGTACCTCCCCCAAAAGTAATTGAAAATGTATAAAAGTAGGGGTTATGAAACTCACCTGGTGTGATTGATATGCTAACAAAATGAAATGCACGAAAGTGAGGCCCGAAACTATCCGCGACCTAAAATGAATGTTATGACTCGAGTTATGATATGTTGTTGTGAATGCATGATTTGAAAACGTATCACCCAATATGCTACTTGAAAACTAGTTATATAAAAATATTGTTACTTGAATGCGTGACGGTTTCATGTCGAAAATAAATACTTTTGAGCTAATGGTGAAAATATAGTCAAAACTATGTAACGGTTTTAGTAATTGAAAAATCAGTTTACGTCGGACTTGACGTAATATATATACATAGGAAAACTAACTCGTTTTTAAGGTCCGTTTCCCCCGAAACGTCCGTTTAGGCTCTCAAAAACCTTGATTAAAATCCTGACAGCTTACTAAAGCTGTGAATAGTGTTTTCAGCACGTTTTTGACTCAAAGTTCGGTTAACCATAAATCACTCGTTTTAAGTCCGTTTTTCAAGTTCTTTATATCCACGCGAAGGTAATGAAGAGTACTAATACATTTTTAAACTTCGGAGACTTCACAGAAATTTTAAGGCCACTGTTTGGGTCAGTTAGAATTCGGACTGCATAAACATTTTCCGGAAAATTATAGTTTTTAAATCGTAACTTGGAAACCACGTATATTTTTCGTTATAACTCCGTTTTAGTCCGTTCAAAAGGCCACGTTCATAACTAAAAATCTATTTTCTAAAACTTTAATAAAACTTATAAAAATGACTAACTTTTCGGAAAAATTATAAATTTCGGCAGCGCTTCCGCGCTTATTTTAAAATTACCATTTTTCTACTTGTTTAACCACAACTTCACCACAAAAATCCCTTAATCTACTCATCACCAATCCTACTAGAAATAAAATGCTATTCGAACCATAATAGATAAAAAGACCATTTTTGAGGTTTATGTGACTACTTATAACATATAATTAAGCATAAACCACATCAAACCTTTACTAGTAAAAGATCAAAACTTACTTTGATAAATCATTTTTCAAACCACTCACTTTTATAAACTTCTAACTAGTACATACTTGTTAAAAATATTTATATAGCACATATGGGTGATAATCTTGGATGATAATGAATAAAATCACAACAATGCAAATATGATCATGAGGGCTTCATGAAATGTATGAAATATATATGAAAAAGTAAGAGATGAAGTTTTAGGCTTACTAGTTGCTTGATGAGGTTTAGTGAACCAAGGATTATCCTAAACACCCTAGGTTTTTATTTCAAAACCTAAACAAAGAGTGTATCTAGATTGTGAAGAACTTGACAAGAAAAATTTTGATGATCACTTCTTGAGCTCCTTAGAGTGGCCGGATTTGTGGAGAAGACAAAGAGAGGAAGAGAACTTGACTTGCACTCTTGAATTATTGGATTGTGTTTATTGTATAAAGTCTTTGGAGTGTGATCTTATATAAGTGAAAGATCTTTGAAAATCTAGTAGATGCATGTATGCATTTAATATTACATACATATATGTATCTATATATATATTTTTATTATGTAAGTAAATGTGTAGGTAAAGATAGTTAAGTAATAATAAGTTGTAACTTGTAGTATTGTTAAATAAGATTTGTAAGTTGTATACACATTTGAATATTTAAGGTAGCGTTAGATAAAATAAATTTTCACGGGTCAAGATAAAATATATTTAGATCATAAAAATTATAAAAATACTTTTCTTGCAAACTTTGAGTGAAATAATAATAATTGTGTAGTTTTTAAGAAAACCGTCGTAATAATATAAATTTAACAATTTATATACCAAATAAATTTAAAGCACTGGGTAGACTAATAATAATATTTTTAAAATCATAATATGAGTATTAAAATATATTGGAATAATTTTTGGAAGTATCGGGTCAAATGTTCAAAAATAATGTTTACGCGATAATGTTTATTTAATAAGAAAATAACGTTTAATGAAAAATGCAAAACCATGTACAAACCGATATGAAATGATGAATGTGGAATGTGAGAAATGACCGGAAAATGAGAATTGTGACAAGTAACCTCCTATATATAGGAGATCTGAACATGCATGAGGGACACACAGAAAACACTAAATACTTATAAGCGAAAGGGTTATAGAATTGTGCCTAATTCTCTAACTGCATTTGGTCTTATCCCAAGTAGATATTCGTGATACCCAGGCATTAGGGTCGAATAGTTTACTTTGGAAAGTGATCACACGATTCCAAGTGATATCCGGTAACCACCTAGTGGTATTGCTACTGTCATTGATTGTCTTAACCCTGTTCTGGGATCTAACCCCCAACAATCAAAGTAAACTATTTTGTGATAATCAATGGCAACTGCTGCAATGAAACACATGGCTTCAAACTTTGCCAAGCTTGATAAGTTTGAAGGGGTGGACTTTAGGAGGTGGCAGAAGAAGATGCACTTCTTGCTGTCAAGCATGAGTGTGGTCTATGTGCTGACTACTCCAATTCCTGATGATGGTGATGATGCTACAGTGGAGCAAATCAGGAGGAGGAGCAAGTGGGAGAATGATGACTACATATGCAGAGGTCTTATTCTCAATGGTATGTTTGATTCTCTGTTTGATATTTATCAGAACTTTGAATCTTCCAAAGAACTGTGGGATTCCTTGGATGCCAAATATATGGCTGAGGATGCATCAAGTAAGAAGTTCCTTGTTAGTAATTTCACAAATTACAAAATGACTGATTCAAGACCAGTTATGGAACAATACAATGAACTTCTTGGAATACTTGGAAGGTTTACACAACACAATATGCACATGGATGAGGCTATTTCAGTCTCTTGTGTTATTGACAAACTCCCTCCTTCTTGGAAAGATTTCAAGCATACCTTGAAACATAAGAAGGAGGAGTTAACTCTGGTTGAGTTGGGCAGTCATCTGCGCATTGAGGAATCTCTCAAGGTGCAGGATAATGACAAGCCAAAGAGTGGCAATGCTGCTGGACCATCTGTTGTCAATATGGTGGAGCATAACAACTCCACTAGGTACAATGACAACAAAGGCAAACGCAAGTATCATGACAACACAAGGGCAGATCCTAACAAGAAGGCAACACCTACTTGTTGGAAATGTGGCAAGACTGGTCACATTAAAAGGGACTGCAAGGGTGTTAAAATTGGTGGTAAAGCCAATGGATCAGGCACTAATGGTTCAGGGAGTGGTGGTTCAGCCAACTCACTAAAAGGATGATGATGTTGCGTGGTGGGTTGACTCTGGTGCAACAGTTCATGTGTGTAAAGATAGAAGCTGGTTCAAGACTTATGAGTCACTGAATGATGGTTCTATTCTTCACATGGGAAATGAGTCAACAGCCTTGGTGCATGGTCGTGGTTGTGTAGATCTTAGGTTTAGTTCTGGAAAGATTGTAACTTTGTTTAATGTTATTCATGTTCCTGATATCAGGAAGAACTTGGTTTCAAGTAGTGTTTTGAATAATCATGGATATAAACAAGTTTTTGAATATGATAAATTTGTTCTTTCTAAATGTGGTGTTTTTATTGGTTTTGGTTATTTATGTAATCAAATGTTCAGGCTTAATATTTCTACTGACAATGTTAATTCAGCTTTTGTGACCACCACTAACACTGATTCTAGCCTTTGGCATGCTAGACTTGGTCATGTTCACTATAAAAGGATGCAAGATATGTCTAGGGATGGTTTGATCCCTGCTTTTGACATGGACACTGAAAAGTGTAAAACTTGCATGTTGACCAAGATAACCAAGAAACCCTTTCAGGGTGTTAGTCGTGAGACTAAGATCTTGGAGCTTATTCACAGTGACCTGTGTGATTTGCATGCCACTCCTTCTTTGGGGAATAAGAAGTACTTTGTGACATTTATTGATGATGCTTCTAGATTTTGTTATGTCTATCTGTTACATACCAAGGATGAAGCATTAAATAAATTCAAAGTGTTTAAAACTGAAGTTGAATTACAACTTGGGTCTTTGATCAAAAGATTAAGAACTGATAGGGGAGGTGAGTACATGGATACTCAGTACTTTCAGTCTGTTGGAATAATCCATGAAACGACTGCCCCTTATACTCCTCAGCAAAATGGTATTTCTGAAAGGAAAAACAGGGTGCTGAAGGAAATGGTTAATTCCATGTTGTCCTATTCAGGACTGAGTCAAGGGTTCTGGGTGAAGCTATGTTAACAGCTTGCTATTTGCTAAATAGGGTTCCCAACAAAAGGAACAAGGTTACCCCTTATGAACTCTGGACTAAAAGGAAACCCAACCTAAACTATCTCAAGGTTTGGGGTTGTAGGGCTGTTGTAAGACTCCCTAATCCAAAGCATAAGACTTTGGGTGAAAGAGGCATTGACTGCATCTTTGTTGGATATGCTGAGCATTCCAAGGCTTTTAGGTTCTATGTTATTGAACCTAATTAACATGTTTCAGTTAACTCAATAATTGAATCAAGGGATGCTGACTTTGATGAGAATAGATTCTCATCAGTCCCTAGACCAAGTGTGAGGATTCCTAATGGAACTCATGACACTGGTGTATCAGAGGTCCCTGATGATGAACCATCAGTGGTCCCTGATGAGGTTGTGGTTCAGCAACCTGAACCTGTGCTCAGGAAGAGCAAAAGGATCAGGACTCCAAAGTCATTAGGACCTGAGTTTCAACTATACTTAGTTGAAGGAACCAGGGATGAGGTCTCTGACCAATACTCCTATTGCTTCATTGTTGAGGATGATCCCAAGACATTTGAAGAAGCAATGAAGTCCCAGGACATTGCTTTCTGGAAAGAAGCAATCAATGATGAGATGGATTCCATCATGGGCAACAACACTTGGGTGTTGGTTGATCTACCACCAGGTTGCAAGCCTCTGGGTTGCAAATGGATTTTCAAAAGGAAAATGAAAGTAGATGGAACTATTGAAAAGTTCAAGGCTAGACTAGTCATTCAGGGCTTTAAACAAAAGTCAGGGATAGACTATTTTGATACTTATGCCCCTGTGGCTCGTATCATTACCATAAGACTTCTGATTGTTATGGCATCTATTCACAATCTGGTTATTCATCAGATGGATGTGAAGACAGCTTTCTTGAATGGTGAATTGGAAGAGGAGGTTTATATGAACCAACCTCAGGGCTTCATCATGCCTGGCAATGAAAACAAGGTGTGTAAACTGATTAAGTCTCTTTATGGACTGAAGCAGGCACCTAAGCAATGGCATCAAAAATTTGATGAAGTGGTTTTGTCTAGTGGTTATGTTCTTAACCAAGCTTACAAATGTGTGTATAGCAAATTTGATGAATCTGGTAAAGGAGTCATCATTTGTCTATATGTTGATGACATGTTGATCTTTGGCACTGACCAAAATCAGGTTGACCTGACAAAGGAATTTTTGTCATCAAGGTTCTCCATGAAGGATATGGGGGAGGCTGATGTTATCCTTGGTATAAGGATTAAACATGAAAGTAAAAGAATTTCTATCTCTCAGTCTCATTATATTGAGAAGGTACTGAGGAAATTCAATTACTTTGATTGTACTCCAGTGAGTACTCCTATGGATACTTGTGAGAAGCTGATGCCTAATCATGGCAAGGCTGTATCTCAACTTGAGTATTCTAGGGTAATTGGCTGCCTGATGTATGCCATGACTTGTACAAGACCTGATATTGGTTTTGCAGTGGGAAAATTGAGCAGGTATACTAGTAATCCTAGTGCTCATCACTGGCAAGCAGTTCAGAGGATACTGAAGTATTTGAAGAGAACTATGGATTATAGTCTCTTATATACTGGTTACCCATCAGTGTTGGAAGGTTACACTGATGCAAGTTGGATCAGTAACACTGAAGACAATTCGTCTACCAGTGGCTGGGTATTCCTACTTGGTGGAGGTGCAATTTCTTGGGCATCCAAGAAACAAACTTGCATCACCAGTTCAACAATGGAATCTGAATTTGTGGCTCTTGCAGCTGCTGGTAAAGAAGCTGAATGGTTGAAAAACTTGCTTCTTGAGATTCCATTGTGGCCTAAACCTATAGCACCTATTTCTATCCGGTGTGATAGTGCAGCTACATTGGCTAAGGCTTATAGCCAGATGTACAATGGTAAGTCTAGACACTTAGGTGTCAGGCATAGCATGATTCGTGAGCTTATCATGAATGGGGTGGTATCTATAGAGTTTGTGAGATCTCAACAGAACTTAGCTGATCACTTGACGAAGGGTCTGGCTAGAGACTTGGTTATAAAGTCTGCTAAAGGGATGGGTTTAAGTACAACTTAGTCACTGAATGCTAGGACACCCAACTCCCTCCTGAGGAAACTTAGGAGCTGAGTTCAATGTGGAAAGCTGAACATTCAGTGGACTGGAGCACATGTTTTATTTACATCCCAAGGTTGTGCTCAGAACCTGCTGAAAGGAGGATGAAGTTTTTACTTCTCAATGGTTAATTTTCTTTGAAAAAGTGCTTGGTAGGAGCATGACTAAAGAGGAACCACCTATGTAAATGTTGAAGTTTTGCCGCTTCAGGAAGCTTTGGACTTTTAGCTTTTACAACATTTATGAATTTGGATATGGACACATGGCTTGTATAGTGTCAGGAGCTTTTAAGTGTTTGAAAACTTGTGTGTATTTTATCTTCAGGTATTCAAATGGGTTGAAGGGTTCAATTCTTAGAACACCCTGATTCTCGAATATTTGAACGTGTAATTTACTAAGATGGAAATTCAATCCTCAGGACATTTTCGTTTATGCACATGTTTTGATTGATGTTTATTTTTCATGCAAAGGAAATGAACTAAATTTGGGGAGGATTGTTGGAAAATTTAGTGCACTTGTGGGATTAGTTCACACCTTGTAATGGGTTAGGAGGTACGAAGTGTACACCCATAAGGTCCATGAACACCCTGACTCTTATAGTGGCGTGTATTGGTGGTGCTAGTAGAAAGTACTGCTGGTGAAAGTACTGCTTGTGGAAAGTACTGCTTGTGGCTTCCATTGATAAGCAGTGTTTCCACTGATAGGCAGTGTTTCCACTGAAGTGGTGTATCCACTGATAGTGCTATGAAAGTACTGATAAGCAGTGTTTCCACTGATAGGCTGTACTTCCACTGCAAGTGAAAGTACTACTAGTGGAAAGTACTGCTTATGGAAAGTACTGCTAAATGGCAGTTACAACTTCTTTATGACCACGTTTAATTGGTCATGTAACCACTAACGGCTATAATGGGGATAATTATGAGGCTATTAATGGGCCGATTAATACTCATAATTCTATTGGAATAGCTCAAGAGTAACCTCCTATATATAGGAGATCTGAACATGCATGAGGGACACACAGAAAACACTAAATACTTATAAGCGAAAGGGTTATAGAATTGTGCCTAATTCTCTAACTGCATTTGGTCTTATCCCAAATAGATATTTGTGATACCCAGGCATTAGGGTCGAATAGTTTACTTTGGAAAGTGATCACACGATTCCAAGTGATATCCGGTAACCACCTAGTGGTATTGCTACTGTCATTGATTGTCTTAACCCTGTTCTGGGATCTAACCCCCAACAATTCACACATTTTGAATTATTATTTTCTAATTTTAATTATTATTATTATTATTAATATTAATTTTATCATTAACATTATTTTATTTTTATTACTATGGTTACATTATTTTAATTATTTTAAATTTAATTTATTATTATTATTTTATTATTTATTTATTTTATAATTATTATTATTACTTTTAAAATTTAATATCTTTATTTTAATTATAATTATTTATTTTTATGATTATTATCTTTATTACTATTTTATTGTAATAATAATCTTTATTATAATAAATAATTTTATTTATAATAATTATTATTCTTATTATTATTATCAATTTTAATTATTACGTAATATTATTATTATTAAAACACACTTCTCATCTTGTATATCTTAAACCTCCTTTCTTCAAATTCTTCAAACAAAAAATACAACCATACCACTTTTTATTAAATTCATCAATAAATATGACTTTTAAAAAAAATAGTTTGTGTGCGTTTTTTATTTGAAAAAGAATAAAGGGTGTTAAGTTAAGAAAGAAGAAAAATGGGTTTCAACAAAAAAAATATTAATAATAATAATAATAATAATAATAATAATAATAATAATAATAATAATAATAATAATAATAATAGAAATATAAAAATTTAATAATAATAATAATAATAATAATAATAATAATAAAAAAAAATAATGATAGAAGACTAAATAATAAAACGTTATAAATTAAAAAAATATAATAATATTAATGAAAGTAAAAAATAAAATAAAATAATATTAATAACAAAATTAATAACAATAAAAATTAAAATTAAAATAACAATAATAATAATAATAATAATAATAATAATAATAATAATAATAATAATTAGAGTAAACTGCAAAATACATCACTGTTAAAAGCAAAAAGACTAAAATACCTCTCATGTTAGAACCACATTAGCAAATAATGAAAAACGATTTGCATCGTTCATCCCTAAGAATTTATATTGTCTGATTTTTGTTGGCGATGTGATGTTGATGCCTTAACTTTTCTGACACGGATGTAAACTATGAAATTTGCTCTTTAAATAAACCATTAGCTAGAGTACATGTGGTCGTTATAACAGACTTTTAACTTTTTACTACCAATTTATGCAACGTGTAATGAGCTTTTGTGCTTCAAGGAATGTTAGTCACCAAATGTTTATATCCATTTAAAATCAACCCAGATTTACTTCATAAAAACTATCTCATCATCACTTTAAAATTCAACCGACATCCATATCGGCGAGCACTGTCACCCCATCTGCGTCCCCAAGAAACAACCACCATACCACTACCCGTAACCATATTTTACGCATCCTTGTAATCACCTACATCATCAATTTGCGTCATATTCATCCGTACACTGTATCATTAACTCATGGTCATCATCTTCACTGTCAAACTACATCATTGTCATCCTTTTTTCATTGACTTTAGAATACGAACGAACGTTCAGTATAAACAACAACAACAATACCCAATCCCGTATGCACAAGGTATTGCGGAGATAGAGTGTAGACATATCATAACCCTACTTTAGGGTAAACCTAAGAGTAGGGAGACTGCTTCCAAGATTACCTCCCGCAAATGTAATAGAGATGGTGAAAGTGATCAAGAAAGAGAGATCATAAAGCGACACAAGAAAAGGAGAACAAATAAAGAATAGGGATAAGTGTTTCTAAATGTATCCAAGTTACCACGTTTTACTAAGTTGTGTATCAATCTATTAATCCTCCTAAACAATGCAATCTTTTTACTAATCATACTAACATGTGTATCAATTAAGTCTCCCGTCTATTTTTGCTGATGTGGCAAACTAGAAACGTTAACTTTGTTTTTTCCTACTTGACTCATGCCCAAGTGGCAGTCAAACATTGACCCCATCGGGCGGCATATTTACCGTCAAAAACACACATTACACTCACAATAATCCCCAAATCACACACAACTTTTCCAGAATCATGAGTAAACCCTAATTCCTAACACATTACACACACAAATTTTCCAGAATCATAATTTGAATGCAATTAAAGTATTAAGGTATGTGTTTTGTTAATTCCAATTTACGAATTGTTAATTTATTACAATTACAGTTTAGGGTTTAACCCTAATTTTGTATTTTGTTTCTTTTAGAATGACTATTCCTGGGCCTGATGGTGTAGAGTTGGATGTTTGTTTTGATGGGATTTTCCTGCACGAACCACTAAGGTATGACAGTGGAACAATGGGTAACATATATGTTGGTAGGCTTAAATTTGAAGAATTTAAGAGCATGGTAGTTGAGAGAACAAATTGTGCCCACTTATTTGCTGTATACTATAGAATCCCAGAACATGATCTAGAGAAGGGTTTAGTAAAAGTAGGTAATGACTATGACCTGATTCACATGTATGACCTCTCAAAGTTGCATGGTGGAATAGAGGTATACTTGGACCATTGTGCCATTGATTTGTCACAGTATTTAGCTGAACCTGACCCTAGTGCAACTAGTGATGGAACCTCTAAGAAAAGAGGAACACCTGTTAAGAGGTACTGCAATGCGTTTACAGTTGAAGAAATGGAGAGGTGGGCTGAGGAGGATGCTGAACAAGGGGGTGTGGTTAATAAGGGTAAAGGCATAATGGTGGTTGAAAGTGATAAAGATAAAGGTAGTGATGGAGATAGTGATAGAAATAGTGATAGTGACAGTGATGATAGTGATTACTCTCAGAAGTCCATTGACTATCTAAGTGCTGGTGAAGAAGAGCTCATAGAGCTTAGAACTAGGAAAGCAAACAGAACTAAGAGAAAACCAACACCAATTCCAGACATTGCTGGTTTTGGTTCTGCAAGTAGTAGTAGGGCTGCAGTTTCAAACAAAAATGAAGTCTTGATTGAGCATGATGAGTTCATAGGAGATTTATTGAGAAAGTTGAAGGGTGATGGTGATGATTCTGATTTGCAAGACCCATTTGTTGGTGCTGAAGATGTGGTAGATAAATATCCTACATATGATCCTAGCACACATTGGAGGTCACAGCTTCCAGAGGTAATGAATGTTTTTTTTTATGTTCTTGTAACAGTTTGGTCAAAAGCTTGGCTAATAGATTCATTGATTTGAATTGTGTTCATGTAACAGCTTGGGCAAAAGTTTGAGAGTGCTGCACAATTGAAGGAATGCTTAACATACTATGCTTTGGCCAATGGATATTCAATTTGGTATGAGAGGAGTGCATCAGATAAGGTAATTGTTGTTTGTGGCCAAAGACCACCAAACCTTAAGGATCCTGATTTAGGCAAACAAAGGAAGCAATTCAGGTATCCTTGTGAAATACCTGAAGATGTACCAAAATGTAGTTTCAGATTATATGCTAGGATCAACTCTGAAAAAACATTTCAGATTATGTCTTTAAAGTCTGAACATAATTGTGTGAGAAATTTCAAGTTTGGGTCACTAGTGGACTATAAGTGGATAGGAAAATAGTTTGGTGATAAAATTAGAAAGAATCCAGATATCAGGCTAGTAGATATAACTGATCTTGTAATGAAAAAGTATAAATGTAGTGTCAGTCCTAATCAGTGTAAAGTTGCAAAGAATTGGGCATTAAGTGAGTATGAGAAAACTATAGAACAACATTATGGGCTGCTTAGATCATATGGCAAAGAATTACTGGATAGTAACCTAGGGTCCACAGTCAAACTAGGAGTTTCTGCAACAGATGACAAGACTTATTTTGATAGGTTTTATGTCTGTTTAGCTACATTAAAAGAAGGTTTCAAAATTAGGTGTAGAAGGGTTGTTGCATTGGATGGTTGTTTCTTAAAGAGACCTAATCAAGGTGAGATTTTAACTGCCATAGGAAGAGATGGGAACAACCATATTTACCCTATAGCTTGGGTTGTTGTCAATGTAGAAAACAAGGACAATTGGGCTTGGTTTTTAGAACTTCTTGGAGATGACTTAGAAATGCCAACTGGCCAAGGTCTTACACTTATGTCTGACCAACATAAAGGACTCATTGAGGCTGTGAAACAGGTTATGCCTGATGCTGAGCACAGGCAATATGCTAGGCATATTTATGAAAACTTTAGGAAGCAATTCAGTGGACTAGAGTTTAGGAATCTGTTTTGGGCAACCTCTAAAGCTTCATATCCTCAAAAGTTCAATAAAATTATGGAAAAGATCAAGGCTATAAACCCTCATGCTCACAAGTACTTGATAGTGACACTTCAGAGGGATCATGGTTTCACTATTTTCCAGAGGGCTATCCAAATCATGAAGCTGCAAGCTCAATCAAGATTGAACCTGAAGAGTTAACCCCAAAACAGCTTGCAAGGCAAGCTTATGATGCTAGGAAAAAGGTTCTAGGTCTGCCAAATAAAGAAACTTGTAAACGTTTTGGTATCAAGCCATTTGAAGCCAAAATTCCAACAGATGAGTCTGCAAGTGCTTCAAAAGGCAAGGGCAAAAGCAGTGGTTCAAAAGTCAAGGGCAAAAGCTACTGAACTAGTTGTACTTGGTGGTTTATGTATGCCTCTAATGGCCTATAATAAGACTCTTGTAACCTAGGAACTGAATAATGTAGATTGACTTTCTAAAGTCAATTTTAAGTTACTAATTTTACGTTCTAAAGTGCATACACATGTGACATGCAAACTGAAAACATAAGAAATCTGCAAAATCAATATAACAAAACTGCAACATCAATATAAGAAATCTTCAAATTGTTTCATTGCTAATAACTTGAGTCAAATACCATTACAACAAAAACTATACTACCACAATCCTAGACAATCCTACACTATCCTACCCAATCCTCATACCTAATACAAGACATAAAACCAACAAAATACCCACCAAAATGACAAAGATTCTGTCATACAATTGTAATTTTGACTTTGTCACTGTCAACTCTTGCACAAGCCTTGCTTTCTCCATAGTTAGCACACCAATATGCTCTTGCATCTCTACTGTTTGACTACCTCTCCTCACCCTAGCATACAAATCCAATAGCAGCTGCCTATAGTAATCACTTGGTAAATCTTCATCAAAGAACTGATACACACCACACTTTCTTTTCTTATCCTATAATTAAATCAAAAACAAAATCAGATGTAAAGAAAACAACACAATCAAAAAATTCCAAATTATAAAATTAGGGCTTACATAAATGGGGCAAGCAATAAATCTTTTCCCTGGATTTTCTGGTGTCCACGCCGTTTTCACTATCAATCGATGGCCACATTCACAAAAGGGTCGAACGTATTGCCCTATTACACGAGGATTGTCTTTTGCATAAGACATGGTGGTGGTGGTTGTCGTCGTTGTGGTGGTGGTTTCTGATTTGGGGGTGATATTTGTTTCTTTATATTAAGGGATAAATGAACCGTTGGGGTCAATGTTTGACTGCCACTTGGGCATGAGTCAAGTAGGAAAAAACAAAGTTAACGTTTCTAGTTTGCCACATCAGCAAAAATAGACGGGAGACTGAATCGATACACATGTTAGTATGATTAGTAAAAAGATTGCATTGTTTAGGAGGATTAATAGATTTATACACAACTTAGTAAAACGTGGTAACTTGGATACATTTAGAAACACTTATCCCTAAAGAATATATAACATAACAAAGCAGATAGCATAAGGATAACATAAACAATAATATAAACAACACATGAAAGCAATACAAATGCAAGCATAGAAGGAGCAAATAAGCATGCAACACAAGGAAAGCAAAGCATATAATCAAAGAATGAAAAAATAGGAAAAACAAAAGAGCAGAAAACAAACACAAGAACACACACAATACATAGGCAAGGGGGAACCAAAAGCCAAACCAACAATCATGGAAAACAAGGCCTAAACAAAGACACTTAAAGAACCTAGACGCAAAACTAGCATGAACCAGAGACCGACTAAGACCTTAACTTCCTATTATGAGTCTAGCTCTCCACGTGTTCCTATTAGAGGTCATGTCCTCAGTTAAGAGAAGCTCTTTCATGTCCTGCTTCAATCTATCCTCCCACCTAAGTTTTGATCTACCCCTTACTCTCGACCAGTCCACTACCAAAGCTTCTACCCTCCTAACTGGTGCAGATCGTGGTCTCCTTTTAACATGTCCAAACTATCTCAACATTCCTTCCTTCATTTTGTTGATAATAGTTTCCACTTCAAGTTCCGCTTTGAAAAATCCGATCGGAACCATGTTTAACAAGTTTTTATCACAAGTCCACCTCAACATTCTCATCTCCTCCACCTCCACTTTATTAGATTGAGCCTTTATGATCGGACAACTCTCTGACCCATACAACAAAGCTGGTCTAATTGCCACTCTATCAAATTTCTCTTTCATCTTTTGAGGGACTTTCCTATTACAAAGGACTTCGGAGGCCGCCATCCACTTCAATCATCCTGCTCTAATACGAATGGTATCATTGTCTTCCCTTCATGACTTATGTAACACAGAACCTATGTATCTAAAAGACTCCTTTGGTTGTAGGATCTAGTCTTTGATACATATATCTACTTCTTCAGTGTGGAAGATCTCATTCCTGCCAAACTTGCATCTTAGATATTCAGTCTTCTCTCAGCTTACTCGTAAACCATTGTCTTCTACTGCCTCCCTCCAATGCTCTAGTAAGTTGTTTAGCCCTTATGCTGATTCCGAAACAAGGACAATATTGTCCGCGAATATCATGCACCAAGTGATGCTCGATTGTATCCCTGTGATAGCTCATCAAGGATCAAGGCAAAGAGGTATGGGCTAATAGTTGAGCCCTGGTGATGTACGACTTCAACTAGAAGAACTTTGTGTATCCCATAGTGGACCATACCTGGGTCTTCACCCCCTCATACATATCCTTAATAACTTTTATGTATCTCCTTGATGTTCCTTTATCTATAAGGGTCCTCCAAATCAGCTCTCGTAGAGTGCTATCACAAGCCTTTTCCAGGTCTAGGAAGGCCATGTGCAAGTCTCTTGTAGAGCGCTATCACAAGCCTTTTCCAGGTCTAGGAAGGCCATGTGAAAATCTCTTTGTCTTTATCTATACTCACAATAAGGCCCCTAATAAGGTGTATTACCTCGATCGAGGAGTAACCTAGCATAAAACCGAATTGGTTCTCTGCCACCCTAGTATCCTTTCTAAAACTTCTCTCAATCACTCTCTCCTAGAGCTTCATGGTGTATATGAATTCATGGGATAGTTAAACTAGTGTGTAAAAGTGATTTTATAAGTCTTCCGCTTAGGGCTGTAAATGAACCAGAAGAACACGAATGGA
>BPTQ01000005.1:214923205-214991133 GCA_019973895.1 Chrysanthemum seticuspe
AAAAAAAAAAAAAAAAAAAATATATATATATATATATATATATATATATATATATATATATATATATATATTTTTTGAGAGAAAGAGAAAAAATGGTTTATTGTCATTTCAGGCAGTAACCCGCTTTTCAAAGAATGAACAGAGCTATGCTTTACCATATTTTCAAATTCCATGCTCTGATTCTATAAACATTTATCTGCTGAAAACTAACTGCTTTGAAAAATAACTCGGTCTCTATTTTTTGATAATCATCAGGACTTATTTGTCAAAATCTCTATCTCTCAATCAACAACCTATGTCATTGATTGAGGGGGAGAATGATTTCAATTAAATTAAAAAGTTATTTGGCATTAAAATGTTTTCAAAAGATAATCATGCATGTTTTATCAATGGAGTTTAAAGTCTTAAAATCCGATCCTTATCAGTTAAGACGCTTTCATAATCAAGTCACAATTCTCCTTAAAAGCTTTCAAAATCAATTTAAATCTATAAGAGATCACAAATCTCAAATGATTTGATAATTGTGATCCGGGGAGAATGTGTGATTTAAATTGGATTTAAACTGATTATTCGGTAAATGGTTTTATAAGGATGTACATGCTGTCCTTCCCACATGTGACAAACGATTTCAAATTTTCAATGCACATGTTGAGGGGGAGCATCTATCTTAAACCTATGATATGAAACGTGATCATTTATCTCAATGTGCAGGTTCCCTCTAGTATGTGCAAAACTCTTTTCAAAACCTCGAGGCACATATTGAGGGGGAGCAAATTTATGGAAACCTCATCCTTCCTGGAAATGCTTTATCTACTTGATTCGATCAAGGAAGTGATGGTGATATTTTTTAGAAAATGGTAATTAAAGAAGTAATTTCTTCCTCTTGCCTCCGTGTGCAAAACGATTTCAAACATTTGATGCACATGTTGAGGGGGAGCACTTATTCTAAAAATATCAAAAACAATTCAGGTACAAAATGTTTTGATAATATATCACAAGTATCTGGATTGATTTTCAAATGGTTTTCAATTGGTTCCAATGGCAGATGAACAATACCAAATAGACCGACCAACTTTACTTTATGTACGGTGAAATAAGGATGATAAGGTTAGGTATTGGTTCCCATGATCCGCCAGAACCGGAGGGATCTACCCAGGGACAATCCACTAGTTAGTGTAGAAGTCCTTAGGTATGATGATAAAAGGAGAAAAGTGAGATATGGGAAGAGTGCGGACTAAGACAGAGAAAGTACTGGAACAAACCCAACAAGGTTCTTGCTATGAAGTCTCGGTAAGCACTGAAGGGGTTGAAGAATTAAAAAGAATTGAATGAGAAAAGGGTGAAAACAAATAGCCCTCCATTTATTCAACCTTAGGGCAGAAACCGGGTTCAACTCATATGCTACTGATGGTAACATCGGTATTGAAGACAAGACGTCATGGACCCAGTGACGCACTGCACTACAACTTCCCAAACCACTCAAGTTCCTCTTAAAAGGGCTTGTTTCATTCTCACGGGGAACCGACATTATCTATCGACTTTCTCTTAGAGATTGTTGATATTGAAGAAGGAGACCCTCTCCCTAGTCTCCGGCACAGGATCCAAATATGCACAAAATTGAGTCTAGAGCCTCGAGATCATCAATCAATCTCATTAGGACACTTTCAATGAAGACTCTCTGCTTCACACAATGTGGAAAGAGAGATTATATCTTGAGTCCTACGCATTATCCTTGTGGTATTGCCAGAACATCTGAGTGATATGCATACATTTTCACAATGAAGATGGAAAACCTTCTGGAGCCAACATCAAACAAGCTCCTGGTAGGTGGCATGTGAGATCTATTCATTAGATCAACCATGTGACAACTGAACAGAAACAATGGGGCGATTCAAGTCTTGAATCAATCCTGGTTCAGGTTATGGATTGACGGATACCTTTGAAAAACCGGTCTTTGTGCGTAACAACTCTTTTCTTTAGCACATCGACCGTGTACTCATTTTTTCAAACCAAAAGGTGTTTTTATGATTGATAATTGATTTTCAATAAAACCTTCGTTGTATTGCAAAAACAATTTCTATTGAGCAATACACGATTGTTTTTCAAATCTCTTTTCATCAATCAGTGGACTTAAAATTCGCTGGTTCACTCACTCCGTGTTGTTTTCTTTGAGATGTTCCGGTTTGAGAACAGCTAGAGCAGCTGCGAAACCCTGTCAAGGAAATTCTTTGGAATTATACCTGATCACAGGCAGTACATGTACTGATCAACGGGGAACCGTGGGCCGTGTACCTCAATTCAACGAAAGTGATCAAAGACACTTTCGTGCGATTTATTGCTAACTGTTGTATGCAGGTACGCCCGACGTTTGCAACTGATCTGAATGAAGCGATCAATCCATAGCCGCATGCTCATTTAACACATTCAACTCAAAAGAAATCATGGTTAGTGCATCAATGACTCTGATATTCTCACTCCATGCTTCTGCTACGCTGCTGCCAATATCTTGAATCAACGAAAGCTTCTGCTACTCTGATGTGAACATATCATGATCCAGAATGTGAGCATGTCGGTCCTAAAGTCACAACACCACAATGGATGTCTCAGAGATTTTTGTTAGCTGATGATCTCAAGAGCTGGCTCAAATTTATTATCACGTGGATCAGTAAAAGACCTCCACTTGGAGTAACCAAACATGCAATGCGAAGAATCAATGACTACGAGCTTAGGAGCAAAGTACTACATCAAGAATGCAAGAACAATTGTTAATGTAATATCTATCTGTATTCAATGTAATTTTAGTACATGATTGAGGTGAACTCCCTTAGGGGGAGATTGTTAGGAATTAGAAATTCCAGGTATTAAAGAGTCGGTCACCTCAAGTATATGTAATCATTAGAAAGCTCGTAGTCGTAGCTATTTTAAGTTAAGTAGTATTTAGTTAAGTAACACCGTGGAGGACGGACGGGTCTTTACCCACTGTATGCCTGATCCACAGCCCGATGTGTGGCGTTTTATGTAAGACTATATATACTTTCTACCTTCCAAGGTAGAGAGTTGGAGCTCATACTAAGAATTTTCTTTCTCTCACTAAAGTTCCCTAAACCTCTAACTTTCTCTCTCTAGAATTCCACTTATTCGCCACCTTGTTGTTATGGTTTGATGTGTATGTGAAAACTAATATCTTACACAATCCACCCCCAAATGTACACCCAAATCGCCTTAGCCTACCTTGTATGCACTCACCTTTAGTGCATTATTGTTATCATACTAAACCCTTATTTCAATTATCTAGTTACTTGCATGGTTGCTAAGTCGAGTCATATCTTTTGTACACAGTTTTGGGATAATTGGGACTCATGGGCAAAATTAATATTTTATGGAGTAACGGGAAGGAACGTTAAATTCAAATTCCCTTTGTCTACGTAATTAAATACTCCAAGTGTTTTGATCTTTTCAAATCGGGTCAAATTAGTGTTAGAGTTATAAAAAATCAAGTATAGGGATGCTCCTATAAATCCCTTATATTTTGATGTTATCATAGAGGATGGTAGAGTAAAAATGTATGAAGAAAAAAAATGAAGAAAAACATACGGGCTACTATCCTACATCTATCTTTATGTTTATGTTTTTAAATTTATGTATGTTTGTTTCAAGTTATCTAGAGTTTAGTGAGTTGAGTCTTGGCTTAGCAACGCCACGCTTTTCATGCTTGTAACATAAGATTTATGACTTGCCACCACTAAATCGCGTATCCAATAAAACCCTTTGTTTCCCTACAGTAAGCCTAACGTTACAACCCTTGCAAAGACCTCATAAATAGTTGTTCCTAGGTGCTTACGCCAAAGCGGTGGAGGTTTAATCTAGTCTTAAGCCTATGGTAATCTATGTACTATGCCAGGTAATTAGTGTTTATCTTCCATTTCCATTTATTATATTTCATATAAACCCGAGAGATGAGAGAATCCAAACACCCCTTGTGAGGTGCTAGTATATAATTTCCTTGCTTTTACTTGTAATGACTATTGCGGTGCTTTTACTTGTTGTGAATTATTCTAAACCGCATGCCTTCTAACTTATAAATTGATTAGCCAAAAGCACATTTGCTTGAGGACAAGCAAATACCAAGTGCAGGGATATTTGATAAGGATTAAAAAACTTACACTTTTAAGGGGTCATTTAAGCCCTTAATCGACTACTTTTATATCCGTTACTGCTTAATTTCGTTCCTTTTCACTTTTTAGGTCTCTTGGAAGCAAAATGCTGGAATGATGCTTATGTGGACGAAAAGGAGTGAATATATGAAGAAAATGGCAAAGTCAAGATCGAAGCCACTAAAACTGAACCTGACGGCATCCTAATCAAAGGGCGATGATGTCTCTCTCTACAGATTTGATAAAAAATGCACCAGACGGCTCAGTGGAATTTTTGCTCATAACACCTGATGGTGTCAGGCTTTGAAGAAGAAGGGCGTCACTCAGACTTTTCATCTCAGACGGCCCAGATCCAGAACTAAGACGACGTCCCATCTGAAGCCCGACGGCGTCATAACTACAAGGTGACGTCGTCCCATCGATAACTTGGCCAAGACGAAAACCCTAATGACGGCGATCTGACGGCGTCCCACCTATAAGGCGACGCCGTCGCAAGTGTAAATCTATATATATAATTCAATTTTTCTGCATTTAAGGAGGTACACTTTTGGAGTAAAAACCATAAACATTTGTAGTCCGACTTGAACAATATCTTAGGGTCCTAAACCCTATTTTACACATCAAGACAAGTGTTTTAATCCATTAGTATCATTATGTATTCCATTTATTGTGTGTATGCTTGCTTGTTTAACATGTCTAGCTAAATTTCTTGTGTGTTTGCTTAGATCTATGAAACCTAGTTGTTAATTATTGATTGGTTGTCTCTTATCTTAATTCTAATTGGCTTAGGAGTGCAACTAGGCTATTTTTGTGTTTAAATGCTTGAGTAATCTTTGTGAACATTAGTTTATGAATCACTTAGCGGATTTCGTAGTCTAAACATCCAAAGATAACCATAAAGTTAGTTTATGATTAATCTTGCGGATTTCGTAGGCAATAACCTAAAGGTATTCTCAACGAGTTAGGGCATAGGCACACCCTACGACCTTGGAACACACAACGCATTAAGAATAAGGACATGACAATTAAACCAACAATAAAAGATAACTTGGGAGTAATAGTATCTAGGTAAACACATTTTTAATCATCATACGAGCACACAATCAAATAGACATAGCTACCCGTAGTATTAGATAATTAGAATAGTAGAAGTAATCGGTAGAAGTACCACCCCCAATGCAATTGCCCCGAGATTTTACCCTTAGCTTTCTAAAAAATCAATAAAAGATGAAAAAGAATCATCCTCAACCCCACCTTAGCGTAATACACTTCTTGCTAGCATTCCTATTCCCTTAGAGAACGATATCAATAAGCGAGGCTTACCCAATACTCCACTACAACGATTAGGTTCACTGCCTAGGGTGTTGAAAAACTTGCTCGACGAAAAGGAAGTTCCTTTGACCCCAAACGCGCTTTGTATGCGCATCATGACGCCATCGCTTATTAAAAGATCTGAGTCGTCACGTATAAGTTTTACTCTAAATTATGGTCTTCAAATACAAGTGACGTCGTCAGGTGTTAAGGTTTTCAAACATTCTGGGCCGTCGCTTGTAAAATTTCCATCAAATCATCTCGTCCAAATGCAAGTGACGGCGTCGTGTTGATTCTGTGATGCCCTATGGAGCCCGTTTCCAAACAGATTCGTGATTTTGTCATTTTTTTTTTCACTTTCTTGTCAATTTAGCCCAAAACATGTCGGGTTTCATCTTTTGCATCCCAAGTACCTAAAATGTGAAAATGAACGATTTAGGGTAATAATTCATCACAAATGTACAAGTTTAGAGCTTAAATGACCCCCTAAAATGCACATTTTAAATCTTTATCAAATATCCCTACACTTGGGATTTGCTTGTCCTCAAGCAAATGTGCTTTTATCCAATCAATTTACAAGTTACGAGGATTTTAACATTGGTTTAAAATACTTTACAACATCCACAAGCTCTACAGTCAAACAAGCACGAAAGTTATATACTAGCACATCACATAAAGTGTCCGGATTCTCACATATCTCGGGTGTATAAGTTGTATAACATGTATGGAAATGGAAAAATTAAACACTCTCTACCTGTCATAGCACATAGATTACAAGAGGCTTGAAAATAGATCAAAGCTTCACCGCTTTAGGTATAAAAGAGGGCTTTTAAAGGGTTGTAACATTAGGTGTAAGGGTATGGAAAACACGGTTTGGTTGGATATAGGGAATTTACTGGTGGCAAGTCAATCATCTAAGTTAATCACATGTAAAACGTGGCGTTGCTAAGCCAAAACTCGACTCAATAACTTCTAACTCTTTTTGTATTTTTTTTTCTTGGCTTAAACAAATACAAAAGATAAAAAATAGAGACGGGATGGTAGTCCGTATGTTTTGTTTCTTTCTTTTATATATTTTTTCCTTTTTTTTCATTTTTCTCTCTTTTTTCATTTTTTTCATACATTCTTGCCTTACCGTCCGCAAAATAATACATCATAACAAAGGGATTTATAGTTTCATCCCCACATTTGAACTTTTAAATATATAAAAACTAACTAATGACCCGAATTATGAGGATTAAAACACGTGGAGTACTTAAACATTTACGTAAATATGGGGATTATAAATTTGACTTCTTCCCCATTACTCCATAATAAATATTACTAAACCCATGAGTCTCAATCATCCAAAAACTATATACATAAGATATGACTCGACTTAGAAACTATGTAATCAACTAGACAATTAACTAAGGGTTTAACAAATAACAATAATACACTAAAAATGAGTGCATACAAGGAAAGCTAAGGCGATTTGGGTGTACATTTGGGGGTGGATTGTAAACAATGCTCTTCATTAATATTCTGAAATCCACCAAAATATTACGAGAACCGCGAAAAGGATAGGCTCAGAGGGGTTAACTAGGGGTATCTTATACTAATAATTAGTACATAGCAAGCGTGTGGGGTAATTACTTGACCAATATAGCCAATGTAATTATAATAAACAGGTTTAAAACAAGGGTTATCCTAATGCGTCTTATCATTTAGTTAATCCTAACTAGACGAATGTAGTCCTACTAACGATCTCAGAATGCATCACAAAACAAGTTCTAGAATCTATATACTACCGGTACACTCGTAAGTAGGGGTGAGCATACGACCCGAACGGACCGGACCGACCGTCGGACCGACCGAGACTGGACTGGACCGGAGCGGTCTCGGCTTTTGTGCTAATTCAGTCCTCGGTCCGGTCCAAACCAAAACCGACGAATTTGGGCTAATTTGGCCTTGTTGGAGCGGACCGACCGGACCGAGACCGGACCGACCACATTCGGTCCGGTCTCGGTCTAAGATTTTTGCCGAAATCGGGTCTCGGTCTAGTCCGGTCTTGGCCGGTCCGGTTTTTGGACCGTCCACACCCCTACTCATAAGTACTAAAATTGAAAGCTTTAACCTATATATCTAAAGGCGAACCTCACATTTTTTGGTGTAATTTGAGTGGTAGGGTTTTTGTGCTAGCTATATAATTCCTATCCATGAGACTCTTTATTAAGACTAAGTTTTTACTCGTAAATGTCATAAAAAATTTAAAATTTGGCGCTAAATTAACCTAACAAGTATTTCTTTTGGTTTATTACACAATTACTAGAAAACACTACAAATATCGGGTAAGTGATTCGTTTCTAAGGTGTTGCTTTTTCTCTCCCTACACTTAAATTGATCAGTGTCCTCAATGTTCTTAAAAAGTACCAAAGATATGATAACGGGAAAAATAAAAGAGATAGGATAAACTAATACTCCCCTGATTTACTCGGTATGGATGATAGAAATACGGTAAAATCTTCCTCCAAGAAGATTAGATCAATGATATGCTTCTCTTCCAATATGCACTTGAATCTTCTTGTCCAATATAACCTGTAAATTTCTAAGAAAACGAACACGAAACCTCACATAAAATCAACGGTAAATACTATATATAATAAGAACTATCCTAGAAAGTGAATAAGATATAATGCTTGCAAATAAATGTTTACAAAATCCTGGAATTTTAAAACTTTTGGTGTAACATATTGGTTTTCATAAACACACAATCACATAATACCTTGGTTCGAATTCTTTAAATCTAGAGAGAGAAAGATGGAGAGAAATGGGAACTTCTAGTGAGAGAAAGAAAAATATTTTATGAAGCTTTACCCTTTGCCTTGGGAGGCAAAGGGTATTTATAGTGTCTTACAAAATAGGCCACCTACGGGCTGTGGATCAAGCATACAGTGGGTAAAGACCCGTCCGTCCTCCATGGTGTTACTTGACTAACTACTAATAATAACCAAATGACTACGAATACGAGCTTTCTAATGATTACATATACTTGAGGTGACCGAGTCTTTAATTACCAGATTTTCTAAATCCCAACAATCTCCCTCTAAGGGAGGTCACCTCAATTACAAAAAGATATTACATTTTGTGTGTTCTTAGATACTTTTGTAAGTTCTTTGCTCTGTAGCTCGTAATCTTTGATTCTTTATATTCCACATGCTTTGTACTTTAAGTGGAGGTCTTTAACTGATCCACGGATTGGATATTCTTTGAGCCATCTGAGAGATCATCAGCCACGTAAATATCTTGACTCATCCTTTGTTGTGTTGCCTTCATGTGATGTTTGTGACTTTGGACCGACATGCTCACAGTATTGAATTATGACATCTTTTCATCAGAGTTGCGGAAGCTTCGTTGGATCATGATATTTTGATAACATCAAATAGTCCTGAATATAAGTGTCAATTTCCCCCGATAATGCTCGTATTTTATATCATTTATATGGATTTACGCTTGTTTTCCTCTATATTTCACTTTCAGGTAAATTACGAGCATTGGAGCTAATGAGACTCGGATTTGGAGAGTTTATTGAAGATATATGATAGTATGCTTATTTTGAAGATGTTACGGCGTAACTCCCCTCTCACATTACGCCATAACAAAAGCGTGGCTCAGAAAACCAACTAAATGGAAGATTACGGCCTAACTCTATTCCAAGATTACGCCGTAACTAATTAGGTTAAATGAGGTTTCGCGCTGCTGCAAGCTACGACGTAACTAATTCCACAATTACGGCATAACCACGATTTATTGAAGATACGACGTAACTCATTCCTGATGTTACGCCATAACCAGCTTTTCCAGAGCAAATTACGAAGAAATGAATGTTACGGCGTAACTCTTAACTTAAGTTACGCCGTAACAAGATCTGGCCTATAAATACCACCCAAATTCCATCATTTCTAATCATCCCATTTCAAACACAACATCAGTGAACGTAAGTAGAAGTTAAAGGCAGATCTTGGGGAGCATACGGAGCCATCTCCAAGGGAGAAATCACTCCCCTACCATAAGCATTAGCATTTTATCTTTTCTTTACTTTCAATTCATGTATTTCGTAATGTTAAACATTGAATCGATTGTTTTAGTTAATATGAGCGGCTAAGCACCTCTGGTGCTAGCCTAGTTATGATTCCTTAATTGTTTTGTTAATGTTTACATTGCTTCCGTATAATTATTTCCAGTGTATGCATGCATAGTTTATTGGTAGCTACCCTTGTTTCGGTAGTTTTGAATGGCGGTAGTGGCTCGTTACTTAGGAGATATGACCAACTGACCCTAAGTAGTTAGACTGAGTGAGAAGGGTAAGATATGACTAACTGATGACCCTTCTTCGCTTGTCCGATTTGACCAACTGATCATCTACCATTTCGATGAACTTAAGAAGTTAAGAATGAGTGTTTAAGATGCTAGCGCCCGGGCACTCATTGTTACAAATCTTGCATGTAGCGGTACTTAATGACTTGGCTTAGGGGACTAAAAACAACTGGACTTTCAACGGGTCACCTGCGATCTCCAGTGGAAACCTTTGCTGATAGGTTAGGACGAACTGACCAAATGATGTCCTAGTGACTTTTACCCCCACTTGAAGTAATTAGAAGTAATTAAACGTAAACTTAACTTGATAGGATGAATAACTAGGTTAGCACAATTCTCCCCTATTGATCACAACCTTTGCCTTTACTTGCTTTTCTTATTTTCTTGTTTTAGTAGTTAATTAATCATTTCACCCTCAAAATCTATTAAAATCTTTGACACCTAGAATTAGTTAAAATCCGCACACATAGCTCTTGGAACGACCTCGGTTTTACCAAATACTACACTACACACGACCGGGTACACTGGCCGTTAGTGCATCCACTTTGTGGAAAAGCCTTAGGTATTAATATGTTAGATACATGTGACTCGATTGCTGAAATAGTATCTCTCCCCCAAAAAGCATGTTTTTTTTACCGACGCACAAAGAAATTATTTTGTTGCGAATGAAAAAGGTATTGAGGAATTGTCCATACGTAAAATCATAATTATTGATACTGGCCTTTTCCACATAAAAGGGGAATCTTTTGTTACAATAGAAGCAGAAGTGATGTGATGGATCAAGAGAAGATCAGGTCTGTTTTGGACTGGGAAGTGCCAAAGAAGGAGAGAGCAGGCAGCAGTGGTGAAGCTTGATGCTCGAAGCAATTTTCTTTTTTTTTCGACAAGACAGCTCAGGAAGAGTAGAAAGTTGCCACAACCTAGGAGGGGTTTATATTATAGGAAGCCAAAAAACTTGAGCCTTTTTACAAACTTCTTATCTTAAAGGGGGAGAGCGACAGGACGGCTTCAAGGAGAACGTCAAGACGCCATCAGTTTGGAGCACGAGGCCAGCAGAGGTAGACCATAGAGATAACGAGACAGTATAAATATTAAAACCTGGTCAGTAAAACCTGCATCAAGTTTTTGGCGCCGCTGCCGGGGAATTATATTAGGATTTTCATTAAGTCTTTCATTTATATTTTGTTTTAAATTTCTCACGATCTTTTTCAAGTTTCAGATACCATGGAAGTTGTTAACATTGATGACCTCACTCTTGAGGAATATCTGGTGTTGACAAGAGAAGAACAAGTACCGGGCATCGTTAGGCCGGCCATAGCTGAAGATGCTCAATTCGAGATCAAACCTCAATTTATGAGGGAGTTACATGCAAACCCTTTCTCCGAAAGCATCACCGATGATGCTCACTGATCTGTGCTAAACCGTCAAGCTACCTCACACAAGCTAGCCACTTGTGAATGGCTAACCGTAAGAAGCTTAAAACTGCTTAAAACACAAATACAATGAAGATCAGAGAATACAATGAATTCCCGGGTCGTTTAGTCCCACGGAGACTCAATGGTGTGTCAAAACTGATTCAGATGATGGAGTGATCACTAAGGATAGTGATCTGTAAAGGTTTTGATTAGAAATATTACACTACTGATTGCTTGGAAAGGAATGGAATACAGAGTTGGAAAGCACAACAATCAGATAAAAGAAACGTAAAACTTACGTTTAAAAAACTACGTACACGTACAAAACAAAAAGTGAATCTAAGAAATAAAACACCTAAAAATATAAAAATGACATTTTTAGAATCCTAAAAATAAAAGAAAATTATTGGAAAAATAAAATTATTTTTAAAACTATTTATCTAATTATTATTAAATAAAAACTATTTTTACTTATTTAATAATAGACTAAAATACAAGAAAATATGAAATAAAGCTAGAAAAATAAAATTATGACTTAGGAAAATCTAAAATATTATAAAACTTATTTTAAAACTGAAAATATATTTTTTTGAATTTTTATATATTTATTATTAATTTAATACTATTTAAAACTAATTAAAATGCTAGAAAATACTATTTAAACCAAGAAAATTATGAAAAAATATTTTTTGACTTTTTATATTTATCTAAACTTAAGAAAAATGAAAAATTATTTTTTTGAAACTTTTCTTAATTATTTGTATTAAATGTTATTTAAAAATGCTTAAAAACTAATTTAAATTAAGAAAAATACTAAACAGTACTGGAAAAATCTGAAAAATTAAAGATAAGCTTAAAATAATAATAGGAATCTAGGAAAAATAGAAAAACAAGGTGCTGTGTGGAGGAATATGAGGCTGCAATGGAATGTGCTTAAAAATAAGCACTTGAATAAGCCAAAAGAAGATCAACAAGCACCAACTGTTTACAGAAGCTAAAATAGGCTACAAGTACTTAAATGCAACTGATCTTAACTGCTTTTAACCTCTAAATCTCCATTTACACATATTTGATGTATTTGAGTTTTAGTAAAAAAACAGTTTTGGGACACTATTTTTGAGCACAAGAACAAGCTACTCAACAAGCTTAAATTCAAAACCAAAAGTTGGAACTTGGAAAAGACTTGGCTAAGAACATGTAAACCAAAAATCAGACCTAATCAAGCTAGGATAAGCTCTGTGCAAGGTCTGCAATTGATTGAGAAAGCTCAGCTTAAGCTGGGATTTGGTGAGAAGGGCACATGAGACCTAAAAGACAAGCTTGTTTGAGACTTATAAAAAATTCACAAAAATGTATAAAAATGCTAATAACAAAATAGACCAGTTGAACTTTTTAAAACAACAAGATTCACATGATTTGGCCCAGAAATGAATCAAGGAAAATTCATCTCAGTTGAGCTAAAATTGAGTTTTTGCAATTTTGACTTTTTGACATTTTTGGAGTTTTGACTTATTTGAGTTTTGATTCAAAATGGTGGACAGATAATGATGTTATAAGATAAATTAAACCTAGGGCAAGCTACATCTATGAGTTTTGAACATAAAACAAGACTTTGGCTTTTGAAAATTGTAACAGTTAAGCAGCTAAGTTAGTTGAAGATGGATTTTGACTTTGATGATGCACAGGCACAAAATTATGACAGCAATGAACATAAAACAGCTACACAAGCATGAAACAACAGATACTAATCAATGAACTAGCCTCTACTGCAGTTTAAACTGCTGATCCAAACACCACTATAGACAACTGTTTTTGCAAATGAAATAAGCTAAACACTGAACTATCATATATCATTAATCAAACTGAGTTTGATTGATCTAAATACAACTAAATAAGCACATTTAAACTAATAATGACCACAGATAAATAGACAAGCATAAACTGCAAATTGACTTGAAATTTTGAAAATGAGAAACTAACTCACATGTGTCCAACTGTTCCTCAGGCTAAACCAAACCAAATCCTGCACTGACCTAATCTATTTCCAACCCTAATCCAAGCTGCATCAACCCATTTCCAACTCCATTTCCATTTTAGCCCCCAGTTGACTTTTGTTGACCAGAATACAAAATGGCTTGAAACTTGACTTTAAGCTTATAAAAAGCTATAACCAGCTTATATAAGCTTATATAAACTTGAAAAGAAGCTATATGAAGCTTGAATGTATGAAATGGAAACTTAAATTTTCAACAGTAAGCACATAAAGATGAAACTAAATGAAACTTTGGAATTACTGATTAAAACTTGATTAAACTGAAAATGTAACTTGAGTTCAACACTTAGGACTAAAATATTACAACTTTTGAATTAAACTAAGACATTACTAAGAAAAACGACATAAGAGTAATTTAAAACTAAACATCCACTACTTGTCTTGCTTCTCTTTCCTCCTCTTTATACCCAAACTCTTTCTCTCTCTATTCTGATTGTTTCCCATCACTTTTCTTGACCATTGGATGAAAAAATATGATCTTGGCCATTGACTCCAATTTTGGCAGGAAATGGATATTTGGCAGTTGAGGTTGAGTGAGGGGGAGGGTGAAGCAATAAATGCATTTGGATATTGGTGGAGGTAGAGGGGACATGGATGGTGATGTGTTGAGGTGGAGGTGAGGGGAGCTTAAGTGTGCAGGGAAGCAGTTGGAGGGGAAGAAAAAATGGCGCGCTTGCTTTGTTTGACTGCCATTTGACCAAGGCAGTATTATTGAAAGGGGGGTTCAAAATGCTATTTGACAGGGGGTCCAAGGATAGGCAAGGGTCCAATTGGGTTATGACAAGTCCAAAAAGGTGTAAAGGTTATTAATAATCAAGGGACCAATTGTGTAAATTCTGAAAAGTGAGGGACTACTTCTGCCAATTATGCAAAGTTATTCCAAGGGACCACAAGTGACAATCTTCAAAAGTACAAGGACCAAACTTGACAATTTCAAAATTCCAAGGGCCATTTTTGCCAAATTTCAAACTTGAAGGACCACTTTTGTAATTTTCTCAAACTTTTGATATTTTTAACCAAAGGACTAATTTTGACAAGTTTTGATTTAAAAAGGACCTTTGGTGATTTTTCTTTTGAAATTAGGACTCAGGGACTATTTTTGACAATTTTAGAAACTTGGGGGACTGAAACTGCCAATTATGCAAACTTTGCTCATTTTTCATCTGATTTTGAACATTTTGCATCTGAAACATATAAAATGCAATTTTGGAATATTTTCAGAATTTTGATGCATTTTTTAGCATTTTTAAACGTTTTGCAATTCAGATTGACCTAAAAATGATGAGTATTTACACACTCATCAATCCCCCACACTAAACTATTGCTAGTCCCTAGCAATCTTTTGAGAAAAACTTAATGGATTTGAATCTCTTTACCAAAAGCCATTACTTCTGGAGTAGCCAAATGTTTCAGTTCAAGTAAGAACCATGGTACACCGATAACCATGTGATTTTGAGCAAACCACCAGCTTTCAACGGATTTGGTTTGTCTTTACCAGAAGCCGTTTGCTCTGGACTAGCCAACTCTTAGATAAATTATCAGTATTATCTTTGGTGAGCTGATTACCAATTATGGTTTTTCCACTGCCTTTACCACAAGCCATAAACTTGCGGGCTAGCCAACTCTTCACATTTTAGGATATGGTGAGTTGAATACCATACAATTTTTGGCAAATTGCAAGCCGTAAACGGATTTGATATATCTTTACCAAGAGCCGTGTGCTCCTGGATTAGCCAATCCTTTTGTTTATTAGACATGGCGGAATGATAACCAAATGAGTAAGTGCAGAACACTTACTCCAAAAAAAAATTTTGGCCAAAAACGGGGGAATTGGTATAATTATATGATAAAATTCGTGAGAATTCCCCCCCACACTTAGAAATGAATATTGCCCTCAATATTCAAAGTACCGGCGGTTATGCCGAAACAAAGAACGTAAAAGGGAAATACTACGGCCATTATTTAGAAAAGATTTTTTTTTTTTTTTTTTTTTTATTTTTTTTAGAGATATATGTATATATATAACATGTGGGGCATCACCCCCACACTTAGGTGGTAGAAAGGGGTAAGAAGTCAGAAATATGAGTGAAAACCCATATGGTGTGTGCTACTGTTTTTGGTTACCGAGTCGCTAGCTTGACTCGACCCCGAATTCATTTGTTCATGGGGAAGCACAGTGGAAGAAACAATCTCCATCGGACTTTCATTCAAGATGTTTGGATAAACATTGAAGCACGCGAAAGTTCCACACCGATGAGATATAGAGAGACAGACCCGGCTCACAGATGATAAATGAAAATGCCGGGGTCAAAGATAGTGTCCTCACTCCCGAAGGAGTGAAGAAGAGAGGAAGTCACACCATAAGTGAGGAATGGAAGGAAGATGTTTATAACAATTAGGATCCATTCGTCATTCTCAAATGTAGACATATCGGGAGGAAGAGTGAGGGTAGTATCATCAATAAGCAAACTCTTATGTTAGAGTACACCTTCCTCCGAGCCAATATCATCCTCAAGATCAAAATAGAAATGATCATATTCCGGAGGAGATATGTCATGAGAGAGTTCATCGGAGAACTCTTCATGAAGAGAATCATGGGAAAAAGCCTCAAGCTCAATAGATGTTTCGGGCTTGTCCAATGTAGAGTCACTATCCACAACGGGGATAGGAGATGAAGCTGACTTAGCACAGAATGATTCGATCTTAGAAACGAGGAGATTTATATTGAACAATTTTTCACGAAGTATCTCGTCCTCAATTTCCAGATCATCAGAATTTCTCACTTCTTCTAAGCTAACTAGCTCAGAAGGTAGCTCCTCGACATAATCGATGTCTCCATAGGATAAAGAATCGTCAAACGAAGTACAATCGTTATCAGAATCGGAGAACATCTCGACATGATCATATGGAATGTCAAGAGGAGGAGAAGAATCATCATTAAGAGGCTCATCACACATATTACCGGAGATAACCTCGGACTCACTTGGGGTTGGAACAAGGCTCTCAACACTAGACGATTCCATTTCTGGAATAGTGCTAGAAGGCTCGTCCCCCATTATGAGAGAGTCTTTGGAAGCAATAAAAGGTAAGATAGGTGTGATAGCAATAGACTGAGGGAGTTGAGAAATGATATCTTTCAAAGGAATAACACTCTCCTCGTCGTCCTCATAATATTCCCTCATTTGAATACTATCCTCATCATCATCGTCATCATATTGGATTCTTATGTTCATCTGCTGAAGCTTACACACCATTCTTTTCATTTGTAGTTTCTTTCGAATGCGTATTTCTTCAGAACTTTGTGGAAGATTACACTCCTCGTAATCATTTAAATGCTGTGAAGGCTCGGAAGTCTGATGACTGATGGAATATTGTGGGGGTTGGAAATTGTCAAAACCGGGAGAATTGGAATTGTGAAAATTTTGATTCATCGGTTGACATTCAAAAGTCGCATGAGGACCCCCGCAATTCTCACAACAGAGAGAATTGGGAAAATAACTTTCACCAAAGTTCTGATTGTAACATGGTTCCGGCTCATAGACAAGCGGAACCCGTGGTGGACAATCAAAACCGTAATGAGAATCATTCCCACAAAACTCGCATGAGTAGGATTCGTATTGGGGTTGTGGAGGTAGGTAGGAAAAATCAGGTGTTTCATTTGAAATGGGATCGGGATTACCGACAAATTTGTCTCCGAAACTCACATTGGTACATCGCCGACGATTTCCACCGTTAAATGGACCTCCACACCAGGAACATGTTGAAAACCATGACATGAAGAATTAAACAGATAAGAGGGATAAAAGATGAAGAATTAAACGGTTATAGAGGATAAGGAATGGAGAATTAAACAGATTAGAGGGTAAGGGAAATGTAGAATCAAAAGATGCGAGAGGGTAAAGATGGATATTTTTAGATTTTTTGAAAACTTTACAAAAAAAACTTTTTACAAAAGATGGTATATGTGCAAGAATGGATCTGAAAAAGGTTTAACACACGCTAAAGCCTCCCCGGCAGCGGCGCCAAAATTTGATCTGTGCTAAACCGTCAAGCTACCTCACACAAGCTAGCCACTTGTGAATGGCTAACCGTAAGAAGCTTAAAACTGCTTAAAACACAAATACAATGAAGATCAGAGAATACAATGAATTCCCGGGTCGTTTAGTCCCACTGAGACTCAATGGTGTGTCAAAACTGATTCAGATGATGGAGTGATCACTAAGGATAGTGATCTGTAAAGGTTTTGATTAGAAATATTACACTACTGATTGCTTGGAAAGGAATGGAATACAGAGTTGGAAAGCACAACAATCAGATAAAAGAAACGTAAAACTTACGTTTAAAAAACTACGTACACGTACAAAACAAAAAGTGAATCTAAGAAATAAAACACCTAAAAATATAAAAATGACATTTTTAGAATCCTAAAAATAAAAGAAAATTATTGGAAAAATAAAATTATTTTTAAAACTATTTATCTAATTATTATTAAATAAAAACTATTTTTACTTATTTAATAATAGACTAAAATACAAGAAAATATGAAATAAAGCTA
Organism: Chrysanthemum seticuspe; assembly: GCA_019973895.1. Lineage (NCBI taxonomy): Eukaryota > Viridiplantae > Streptophyta > Magnoliopsida > Asterales > Asteraceae > Chrysanthemum > Chrysanthemum seticuspe. The sequence goes on from BPTQ01000005.1 coordinate 214,941,050, forward strand.
GAAAAATAAAATTATGACTTAGGAAAATCTAAATTATTATAAAACTTATTTTAAAACTGAAAATATATTTTTTTGATTTTTTATATATTTATAATTAATTTAATACTATTTAAAACTAATTAAAATGCTAGAAAATACTATTTAAACTAAGAAAATTATGAAAAAATATTTTTTGACTTTTTATATTTATCTAAACTTAAGAAAAATGAAAAATTATTTTTTTGAAACTTTTCTTAATTATTTGTATTAAATGCTATTTAAAAATGCTTAAAAACTAATTTAAATTAAGAAAAATACTAAACAGTACTGGAAAAATCTGAAAAATTAAAGATAAGCTTAAAATAATAATAGGAATCTAGGAAAAATAGAAAAACAAGGTGCTGTGTGGAGGAATATGAGGCTGCAATGGAATGTGCTTAAAAATAAGCACTTGAATAAGCCAAAAGAAGATCAACAAGAACCAACTGTTTACAGAAGCTAAAATAGGCTACAAGTACTTAAATGCAACTGATCTTAACTGCTTTTAACCTCTAAATCTCCATTTACACAGATTTGATGTATTTGAGTTTTAGTAAAAAAACAGTTTTGGGACACTATTTTTTAGCACAAGAACAAGCTACTCAACAAGCTTAAATTCAAAACCAAAAGTTGGAACTTGGAAAAGACTTGGCTAAGAACATGTAAACCAAAAATCAGACCTAAGCAAGCTAGGATAAGCTCTGTGCAAGGTCTGCAATTGACTGAGAAAGCTCAGCTTAAGCTGGGATTTGGTGAGCAGGGCACATGAGACCTAAAAGACAAGCTTGTTTGAGACTTATAAAAAATTCACAAAAATGTATAAAAATGCTAATAACAAAATAGACCAATTGAACTTTTTAAAACAACAAGATTCACATGATTTGGCCCAGAAATGAATCAAGGAAAATTCATCTTAGTTGAGCTAAAATTGAGTTTTTGCAATTTTGACTTTTTGACATTTTTGGAGTTTTGACTTATTTGAGTTTTGATTCAAAATGGTGGACCGATAATGATGTTATAAGATAAATTAAACCTAGGGCAAGCTACATCTATGAGTTTTGAACATAAAACAAGACTTTGGCTTTTGAAAATTGTAACAGTTAAGCAGCTAAGTTATTTGAAGATGGATTTTGACTTTGATGATGCACAGGCACAAAATTATGACAGCAATGAACATAAAACAGCTACACAAGCATGAAACAACAGATACTAATCAATGAACTAGCCTCTACTGCAGTTTAAACTGCTGATCCAAACACCACTATAGACAACTGTTTTTGCAAATGAAATAAGCTAAACACTGAACTATCATATATCATTAATCAAACTGAGTTTGATTGATCTAAATACAACTAAATAAGCACATTTAAACTAATAATGACCACAGATAAACAGACAAGCATAAACTGCAAATTGACTTGAAATTTTGAAAATGAGAAACTAACTCACATGTGTCCAACTGTTCCTCAGGCTAAACCAAACCAAATCCTGCACTGACCTAATCTATTTCCAACCCTAATCCAAGCTGCATCAACCCATTTCCAACTCCATTTCCATTTTAGCCCCCAGTTGACTTTTGTTGACCAGAATACAAAATGGCTTGAAACTTGACTTTAAGCTTATAAAAAGCTATAACCAGCTTATATAAGCTTATATAAACTTGAAAAGAAGCTATATGAAGCTTGAATGTATGAAATGGAAACTTAAATTTTCAACAGTAAGCACATAAAGATGAAACTAAATGAAACTTTGGAATTACTGATTAAAACTTGACTAAACTGAAAATGTAACTTGAGTTCAACACTTAGGACTAAAATATTACAACTTTTGAATTAAACTAAGACATTACTAAGAAAAACGACATAAGAGTAATTTAAAACTAAACATCCACTACTTGTCTTGCTTCTCTTTCCTCCTCTTTATACCCAAACTCTTTCTCTCTCTATTCTGATTGTTTCCCATCACTTTTCTTGACCATTGGATGAAAAAATATGATCTTGGCCATTGACTCCAATTTTGGCGGGAAATGGATATTTGGCAGTTGAGGTTGAGTAAGGGGGAGGGTGAAGCAATAAATGCATTTGGATATTGGTGGAGGTAGAGGGGACATGGATGGTGATGTGTTGAGGTGGAGGTGAGGGGAGCTTGAGTGTGCAGGGAAGCAGTTGGAGGGGAAGAAAAAATGGCGCGCTTGCTTTGTTTGACTGCCATTTGACCAAGGCAGTATTATTGAAAGGGGGGTTCAAAATGCTATTTAACAGGGGGTCCAAGGATAGGCAAGGGTCCAATTGGGTTATGACAAGTCCAAAAAGGTGTAAAGGTTATTAATAATCAAGGGACCAATTGTGTAAATTCTGAAAAGTAAGGGACTACTTCTGCCAATTATGCAAAGTTATTCCAAGGGACCACAAGTGACAATCTTCAAAAGTACAAGGACCAAACTTGACAATTTCAAAATTCCAAGGGCCATTTTTGCCAAATTTCAAACTTGAAGGACCACTTTTGTAATTTTCTCAAACTTTTGATATTTTTCACCAAAGGACTAATTTTGACAAGTTTTTATTTAAAAAGGACCTTTGGTGATTTTTCTTTTGAAATTAGGACTCAGGGACTATTTTTGACAATTTTAGAAACTTGGGGGACTGAAACTGCCAATTATGCAAACTTTGCTCATTTTTCATCTGATTTTGAACATTTTGCATCTGAAACATATAAAATGCAATTCTGGAATATTTTCAGAATTTTGATGCATTTGTGAGCATTTTTAAACGTTTTGCAGTTCAGATTGACCTAAAAATGATGAGTATTTACACACTCATCAATCCCCCACACTAAACTATTGCTAGTCCCTAGCAATCTTTTGAGAAAAACTTAATGGATTTGAATCTCTTTACCAAAAGCCATTACTTCTGGAGTAGCCAAATGTTTCAGTTCAAGTAAGAACCATGGTACACCGATAACCATGTGATTTTGAGCAAACCACCAGCTTTCAACGGATTTGGTTTGTCTTTACCAGAAGCCGTTTGCTCTGGACTAGCCAACTCTTAGATAAATTATCAGTATTATCTTTGGTGAGCTGATTACCAATTATGGTTTTTCCACTGCCTTTACCATAAGCCATAAACTTGCGGGCTAGCCAACTCTTCACTTTCAAACGATGCTGTCATGTTACGTGTGTTCCCTATTTCTCTCACTGGAGCTGCTAAAAGATGGGTTGATCGATTACCTGCCGGGACAGTTAACACCTGGCCACTCCTAAAAAAATATTTCATTCAAAGGTACTGTCCTCCATCTAGGACTGCAAAGCAATTAGAAGAAATCCATAACTTCAAGCAGGAGGGTGATGAAACATTGTGCCAAGCATGTACAACGAATTATTATACAAGTGCCCCACTCACGACCTCAACAGCCAGCAAAAGGTGAACGTCTTTTACAAGGGTCTAAACATCTCCTCAAGATAAATGATCAATTCTTAAGGACCAATACCTGGAATGACTCCAACAATGGCTCTTGAAACTATTCAGAAGATGGTTGACCACTCTCACAAGTGGCACAATGGAGGGAGCAATCGAAGTAAGAGTGGAAATATGGAAGGCCTTGCAGCAATAAACAAAAAATTAGGGAGTCTTGGAAGGGACATGAAAAAGCTCAAGGAAAATGTGCATTCCATACAAGTTGGACGAAACGAACACAATGACACTCTCCCTACCAAGGAGTGCTCGTCTAATGAGGAAGTTAAAAGGATTGAAGAAGTAAAATATGGAAGTGGAAGTCCTTTCTACGGATACAATGATAACGGGGCCAGGTACCGAGAAAAATCCCCAGGGTTCTATGCTAGGATCAACAATAATCCTCCTAGACCAAGCCTCGAAGAAATAATGCATAAACATATCAAAGAATCTACAAAGAAAAGTAATAGACTCAAGGAATGGATGGTCAAGGTAAAAGAAGATACCAACATGAACTTGCGGAACCAAGATGCCGCAATTAAAAACCTCGAAACTTAAATTAGGCAATTAGCTAAAAATTTAGAAACCAGTAATGACAAAGCCATTGCATGCAAAGCCATATTTGCACAAGATAAATCGAAGGAAGAACAGTGCACCTCTTCTGTCACTAATGATCTTTGCGGGATTAACTACTTAAAGGAAGATGACAAATCTGAAGACGACGAGGACCTGCCAAGCCAACCTCCTGAGAAGGAACTCTATATCAAGAAAGTTTTCTTCTACCATGCACGATCGGTAATCTTAAAATTCCCGCTTTAGCTGATTTGGGGGCTGGGGTAAACCTTATTTCTACCTCATTATTTGATAAAATAAAACATACCAACTTAAAAGAAACAACAATGATGATTGAAATGGCTGATTCCTCTAAAGCTGTACCTAGGGGTGTAGTTAACAATGTTCTCCTTAAAATTGGAAAATTCCTTTTTCCTATTGATTTTGTGGTTATTGACATAGGAAAACGGGAGACTTACAACTTAATTGTTGGAAGGCCTTTCCTGGCCACTTGTCGAGAACATATAAAGGTCTTTAAAAAACAAATTTATTTAGGAACTGAAGGGGAACGTATCACTTTCAACATGATGGAACAATTGAATCCAAGATTAGAATTTTAAATAAAGTTGATGTTGATGTTCCGTTGCTCGACCCGCCTTTATGCTGTAACTTAAGAGCTAACAATTGTAGGCAAGATTTTGATAGTTGTAAATAGGAACAGGAAAAAATTATCCCAATTGGGGGCATTAAGGAAACTTTGGACCCTAACAAGCATTACTGCATCCCTGTAATGATGGAGCATGACGGATCAATGAAGGCTTGGCCCTCGTGTAACCCTTTTCGTGAATTTTGTGATGAAAATATAAAGGTGGAAGAATGGACGTGCCCTCACGAGAGACAACCCGAATTATCCCTTTCATTTGTTTTATTTCCATTTATGTTGGGTTTTGTGTTCTTAACCATTTTTGCAGGAAAACGGAGAAAAGTTGTTGTAGCATGCTGAACGGGGACCTGATCTGTCCACAGTTACGGCGTAACTCCTTCTTATGGTTACGTCGTAACATTCTTTTTGCAGTAGTTCTTCTCAGAGCATTACCAATTACGGTGTAATCCCATGCAACGGTTACGCCGTAGCTACACCCCTGTAGCGTCTGCCAGGTTTTGCACTAATTACGTCGTAACTCTTTATAGGAGTTACGACGTAACTACCTCTGTAACACTTCTTTCTTTTTAAACACAATAACCTTGTATTAGGTTTAAACACAATGAACTTTGTAGTTTTTAAATGAACTTTGTAAACACATACCCTTGATATTATATGGTGAGATTAGCCTTATCCGTTTCTAATTTTTTACCCTAAATCCACCAAATTATGAGTGTGCAGGTAGCTTGTAAACTTTAGAGCTTGGCCTTTGCATCATTCCATGACCATAGACGAGGTAAGTTGAGTTTGCTCGATGTATTTGGACTTTTTAGTTTAAGAAGGCAGTATTATAGGATAATCACCCAAATATCCTATCATTGTGTGTCTATCGATTAGTCACCTCGACTTATCGACCCCCATGTTAAACCCTTTGTTGCACTCACCTTTAGTGCAAGATATCCCTAAATACACCCATCTGATCCATTCTTTTCATTTTGTTCACCCAACATATTGTTTCGTTACACCCTTACACCTTAGCCTACCCTGTACTCTTTATTTGTAATTGGGAAGTCATTATTTGCTCAAGTTCAAGGTTCAAGTGGAAAGGTTCGGAAATCACGCTTTCGTCGACGACATATTCTTATAGATCACTGAAGACGCCCCAAATTCTCATATTGTTCATCTCAGGTGGGGGGATGTTATGTTTAGTTGTTATGTTTGTTGAAAAAAAATAGTTATTGATATTCATTTGGTTGTAAAGTGCAAAGTGTTGAAGCCGTTTCACAATCATATAAAATGATTTAAAATAACTAATTGTGAATAATGACTGAAATAATGCAAGTAAAAACACACTGATTAATTTTCAACATTTATATTCTTTATTAGAAATGAATCAGAAAGAATACATTACCCAAGTACTTGCAGAATAGTACTTGGGATTGAAATGACAAGTATGGTATCTCCTCACTAAGCTCAGGCTAAGTCTGAGCACAACTACAAAGGTACCACTGAGCTATCTTAGGGGCAGAGTTGTATTTGGAGGAGTGAAAGATGGCTTGTGTGTGTGTTTTACAATTAATTCACAAGCTTAAAATCTTCCACTCCAACTCTTATGCAATTTATACAACTATGGTTTTTAACTCTATCCTAGAGGATAAACTAACAGGTTACAGAAGACAAAATACTGATGTATTTTGTCTCTGTTTACATTGGCTATTTAGAGTAAGTGACAAGGCTACTTTCTTCTAGTCAGTGATGACACCGAGCCTAGTAGTTAGTGATTCAGGGAAAGTTTGACTTTGGTTGATAAGGACTTCATCTTATCTGTTTCAAACTTATCCCGCCTTGTCCCGCTCATTCTTCAGTCTTTTTAGCCTTCAGTCTTCATAATCAGTTTATCTTCAGTGACAGTAGTTGGTGAGGAGTTTTGGGATTCAGTAAGTTATTGTCATCACTCACTGAATCCACTATCTTCTTCTTGACTCAGTCTTCACCCCTTAAGTTCCGCCTTACTGAGTGGAGAGAGTTCTTCTTTGTCTCTTACTAAGTATCCCTAAGACAGCTCATTGAGTGGCTATGCGCTCAGTGACTTGTTAGTGTTTAAGGGACTAAACACTTAGGGTATTTTCTATTCAAATACTAGACTTAAGGGGTTTAGGTATTCACTGAACCCAACAGTCTCCCCTATTTGGATATACAAATAGCCTAAGTGTTTGATCAGTGCAAGTGAGCAAATGGCTTCTTCTTACACTAAATGTACTAATGAACATAATAAGGAACACTGAATATTTTAACAAAACATACATCGTTTATTTATCAGATTACATAGTTCCTATCACTAGTACAAAAGATAAATGATATGATGATGTCAATCAAGATGGATTCCCAGTGCTTGAAGCTTTGGCTTCTTGGCGAGGAGTGTTGCTTTGTCAGGGTGCTATCTTATCTTGGCATTCAGGTCATTGCAGAACCTGATGTTTTCAGGAGTTTGGATTTGAGAGGCCACTGGTAGGTAGCTTGCCATTGTAGACCCCCTGCCAGATCAATGTCACTCCACCTTTGGAATGCTGGGTTCCCATAGACATCAATAAAGAAAAGTCCTCTTTTAGGCTTTTCTATAACCAAGCAATTCACAAACTTAACCCTTTTAGGTAGATCCCTGTTGCAGTCAAAGCCAGGTACCTTGATTTCAGGTTCGAATTCAACCCTTTTTCTCTTACCTTGGGATGGCTGAGACTGAGATCCTTGAGCTGCAGTAAGAGCTGGCTGTATCCCTAGCAGTGCTGGTGTATCCCCGAGTCTTTCATAACGCTTGCTGAGGGATTTCATCAGTTCCTTGACCACTGCATTTTGCTTCTTCTCGATAACAGGACCAAGCTCATCAAGTTCAGTGATCCCAAAGTCAGTGAACTTCAAGGGATCATGAACCTCAAAATGCCTTTTATCATCCCTTCTGTAGACATTCATTGCCAGTGGTATGGATTTGGGGATGATTTTTACATCTGTGATTTTCTCATATAGCCTTCTGCTTGTCATGGTCCAGTTGTAGTGGTTTATCCTTTCTTGCCTGATAGCAGCAGCCTTCTTGTTCTTTTCATCAAGCTTCTTTCTCATAGCAGCCATTTCAGCATTCTGATCATCTTTGAACTGTTGGCCTGCCTGTCCCTTTTCAAGCTTCTTAGGATCAATCCCAATCTTTTAAGCTTCTTAAGCCACTACTTTAATCAAGGCATCTTTGCTTCTTTGCTCTTCCTCAGCCTGTTTCTTGAGTCTTTCTTCTTTTTCAAGATATGCAGTTAGCTGTTCTGGACTGAGCTTGTACTTTTTGCTTTGTATTTCGTATAGGATTTTTTCAGGCTCCGGTGTGATCATGATTGCTTTGTCTTTATCCTGAGCTGATGAAGAAGAGGATACCAGTGGGGTTGTTGTTGTTGTTGATGTAGTCATTGTCACTGAGGTTGGTGTTCCTGATGGTGGGATGGATGAGATAGGTGTTGCTTATACAGGTTGAGCTGGCTCCCCCTCAGTATGTGAAGGAGTCTCTTCAGTGGCTCTCTCCCCCTCAATTGTGGCTGCAACGTCAGTGAGAGCAAGAGTTGTTTGGGATACTGAGGGAGAAGGAGTTGCTTGACCTTTAAAGGCTTGATATATCTCCGAGACCATGGTCTTTATGTCAGATGTATCTTGTTGAAGTCTTGTGACCTTTTCAGCAATATTGGCCTGAGATAATTCCAGTGCGGTCATTCTAGGCCCAAGATTCCAGGCCATAGAAGACGATGATTTAGACAGATCAGTAACTTTAGCATCCAGTGAACCCAGGGTTGATTGAAGAGACTGGATTGAAGACTGAAGACCCTAAACATTTGCAGAGTTGAGCATGGTGATCAGTTCAGTGAGACTGGAGGAATTCTTCATGTAGACCTCAGTAGCCTCCAGCACTTTGGAGTTAAGTGTTGGGTCTTCTTTAACAGAATCCCTGATTTCATCTAGTTTGGTGTGAGACTCCTGAAAGTACTTGAGAAATTTAACCAGATTTTCATCTAGTCTGTGCAGATGTTGATACATGAGCTCCCTGTGCTCGTCAGTGTTTGCTTTGGTAGTGAGCACTTTAGCTTTCAGATCAGCATAACTGGCAGCAGCTTCAACATGCTGATCCCAGAGAGTATCAGTAACACCGGAGTAGCTTCCTTGAAGCTCTTGTAATCCACATAACCAGTTGCCTTTCAGTCAGTGGAAGAATGTTGTCATACTTTTTCAGTTCCTCAGGACAGGAGGAAGAGGAGTCAGAATCATTATCGTCAAGCTGAACAGGTGACTCTTCAGTATGTTGTTGATCAGGTTGATGCTCCTGTTCCTGTGATTGAACATCAGCGTCCATTTCTTCTCCAGCTGAAAGTATTTCATCTTCACTGTCAGCAAGTTCTTCATCAGAGAACAGTATGTCATTTACCTCAGCAACAGTCAGTAAACCAGTGGGGGTGATGGGATCCGTATCAGTAGGTGGTTTTTGTCCCTCTGTGCTCCTTCAAGCACTGGTGGGTGATTCCCAGTGCCATCCTTAAAAGCGTTAGCAGTGATATCCCTATCAGTGGGTTGTTGGTTTCCCCCTGAGTCTTTGGGATTGATAGTTGTGCCTAGGGGTGCAAACAAGCCGAGTTTTTATCAAGCAACTCGAGCTCGAGTTCGAGCTTGGCTCGATCAAGTCAAGCTTTTATCGAGCTCAAGCCGAGCTCAAGCCCAATTTATTGGCTCGAAACATATAATGAGTCGAGCTCGAGCTTTTGATGGCTCGGCTCGAGCTTTTATCGAGCTTTTTCGAGCTTTAAGTAAATAAGGGTTAATTTGAATATTAACCTAATTATAAATAAGTCTTCAAGTTATGGAAATCATTTTTCTCAAGTATTCAAGATCTATGAAGTTTATGACGTGTCGCGAATAATATTTTGTTAAACTATTTTAGACATTCGAACCTGTATTTACTGATTATGTTTCATTTTAATCTTAGACTTTTTTCATCTTCTTGACTCTTGACTCTTGAATGTGTGGCATTGGGTGACAATATAGTCACATTTTGTCCAAGTTAGATACGATTCATTGGTTTAGGTGTATGTCCCTTTTATAAGGTCTTTATATGGTTTTATTCATTGGGTACAGTATTGTATTTGTTCTTCTTTTCGAGTCTCAAGTCTCAACTCCTTAATCAACTTGTTCAGGAGTTGGAATACGGATGTAAATGTGTAATCATGTATTCATATACATATATTTGAGCTTTTCAAGCAAAGCTTGAGCTTTGCTCGAAACTGAATCGAGCCTAGCTCAAGCCTAAATGATTAAAGCTTGACGAGCTATCGAGCCGAGCTTGAGCCTAGTTTTTTTTTTCGAGCCAAGTTCGAGCCTTTTCAAGCTCGGGCTTGGCTCGGCTCGGTTACACCCCTAGTTGTGCCCTCGGACAAAAGCTGTGTTTTGCGAGTGTCCTCCTCGAGCTGAGTGGAAGGCGCTCCCCTACCAGCGGGTTGTATGTTTCCCTTTGGATCTTGGGGAGTAGTCTGTGGGACCAAGGGCACTGACTGTCATGTATCAGTGTCCTTCGATGTCACAAGGGTGGTTGTTGCTTGGTCGCCTTTGGGTGTCTTATCTGTCTAGGGTTTTTTATGCCTTTTAGACTATGCTCAAGAAGTCTCAGGGCCTTGAGACTTGGGTTTAGTCTTAGTCCCAGTCTGAGACTTACCCTTTCTCTTTTTAGGAGCAGGGTTTGGAGATACAGAATCCGCCTGGTTGTTTACAGCAACCATATGCACCGTCAATTCGATATCAGTGACCAGGGATGGGTCCTTTTGAAAATTTGATGCACTCAGGGTGGTTGGTAAAGCACCATGTTGAAAATCCTGAGTGTAGCTGCAACCCAGTAACACTTGCAAAGCACAAGAAACAAATCTAGGGTATGAAACGTATTTCACCCTAGTTTTGTTCTGTAGCTTGGTTACGAGATCACTGTAAATGATCTCCCCTATGTCGACATTAGTACCAGTCATCAAGCAGTAGGCCATCATCAACTGAATAGAATTAATCTGTTCAGTGGATGAGTGATTCCCGTCGAGAACCTGAGTCACAAATGTGAACAGGATTCTCCAAGCCAAAGGAAAAGAGTTCTTGGTGACTGGTGTTTTTTCCAAGAGTTTTGGATCAAGAGAAATTTTTTCTAACTCAGAATTTACAATGGCTGGGTCAGGGAAAGGAACATATTTTCCTTTGTTGTAGTCAAGCCTTGTTGATGAGCAAAAATTTTTGAAGTCCAGGGTGACAATTTGTTGCCCATTTAAAATAGAGAACCTGATGAGAAACTCCCTGAGGGGTCTTGGTATGTTCTCATCAGTGGAGGGTGTCGAGTCATAGGCCACTGCAGTTGCCCAAAACTCTCTGAGGAAGTTGTGGTACAGTATGGATGGGGACTGAGTAAAGGCCTGTTTTAGTGGGCAGTTCAGTAAAAATTTCATGGTTCCCTTATAGGCTGGGACATCATGTGGGTATTCAAAGTTGCTTATAACAATATTTGTTTTGAATTCAATGTTTTCAAGACCGCCTACCCACTGAGGTGCAATCTGAAGACTTTGTGTTCTTGCCATTTCCATTCAGAAAAGTTTTAGGGTTTTGGAAAAAAATATTTTTGACAAGAACAATCAAAGAGATGAAAATATTTTGAGTTTGGTATTGAAAAACCTTTTGTAAATTGTTTACAGAGAAGATTTTGCTTTAAAAACTGGTTGGTGATTTAAAGAACACACAATGTTTCTGGGATTGAGAGAAGATTTTGACAAAGTTTTGATGCAGAAACAATTTGTGTGTGTTTTAATGTTTTTGAGAGGACTATTTATAGAGGGGTGAGAAGGGTATATTTTGCGTATGTGAGGATTTGTAAAGTCGGTTTTGAAAACGTTTAATTTGCCTCATTTAATGGAACCACTCACTACCCGCAGTTTTTCTCACGGTTTTCCAAGGAACAGTTGCAGTGCACAGTAAAAGTGCATTTTGCAGGATTAAAATATCCCAAGGATATTTGTTGTGAGAGGAGGCATTAAATGCCAAGTGGGATGAGGTAAGGTTTGAGGGACCCTTGACATGAGTGACAGGAGGACATAGAGACATATATTCCTATATTAAATTGGTATGTTTACCAACCTAGGACATTTAAGTAACTGAAATACTTGGTGCATTTAGTTACTCATTCAATGCTCAATATCCACTATCAGGGTCCCTGAATGAGTCTTACTCATTCAGTGAGTAGATTATTTTAGGGTTTTGTTCAGGGATCAGGGACTATTTTAGGGAAAACTTGCTGAGGTTAGGATTGATTATCCGGTTGCTGACTTTCAATGTCGAGCATTCCTAATTCAGCTTTCAGTCTCGTGAAGGTAGGTTTATCCAAAGGTTTGGTGAAGATATCAGCAAGTTGATACTCAGTAGGGATGAAATGGAGTTCAATGTCTCCTTTCATGATGTGGATATGTTTGGTTCTTTGGTGAAGGACAGGGTTGTTGGAGATTGCAATAGCACTGGTGTTATCACAGAAGATGGGTACCATTTTGTAATGGATGTCATAGTCACTGAGTTGACTTTTCATTCATAAAACATTGGCACAGCATCCTGCAGCTGCCACATGTTCAGCTTCAGCTGAAGACATAGCAACTGATTATTGCTTTTTAGCACTCCAACAAACCAGCTTTCTTCCAAGAAATTGACAGGACCCTGAGGTACTTTTTCTGTCCATTGTGCAGCATGCATAATCAGAGTCAGAATACCCTTTGAGGTCAAACCCTGAACATTTTGGATAGTAAAGTCCAAGGCTAGGAGTTCCCTTCAGGTATCTAAGGATTCTTTTGGCTGTAGTGAGATGGGATTCTTTAGGATTGGACTGATATCTTGCTATTAGACATACAGAGAATTGTATGTCAAGTCTGGAAGCAGTTAGATACATCAGTGATCCTACAATCCCCCTGAAATGAGTTTGATTGACTGATTTTCCAGTGAGATCAGGTCCAAGGTTGTTAGGAGGGACCATTGGTGTCTTCACTGAAGCACAGTCAGAAATCTCATTTTTCTTCAAGATATTTCTGGTATATTTTTCTTGACTGATGGAGATTCCTTTATCAGTTTTCCTGATTTGTAGTCCAAGGAAGTAAGTGAGTTCACCCATCATGCTCATTTCAAATTTCTTTGTCATCAGTTTTTCAAACTGTTTGCAAAGAGTATAATTTGTTGAGCCAAAGATGATGTCATCAACATACACTTGGACTTGTATCACATCTTGTTTAGTCCTATAGATAAACAGTGTGTTGTCTATCTTTCCTCTGACAAACTTGTTTTGAATCAGGAAGGCTGAGAGAGTTTCACACCATTCTCTGGGAACTTGTTTAAGTCCATATAGGGCTTTGTCAAGCTTGCAGACATAGTCAGGGTATTCACTACTCTCAAAGCCAGGAGGTTGCTGAACATACACATCTTCCTTGAGTTCACCATTCAGGAATGCACTTTTCACATCCATTTGGTAAACTTTGAAGTTCATGTAAGTTGCAAATGCAAGGAAGATCCTGATGGCTTCCATTCTTGCAACAGGAGCAAATGTCTCATCATATTCAATGCCTTCTTGTTGACTGTAACCTTTCGCTACAAGTTTGACTTTGTTTTTAGTAACACTGCCGTTTTCATCAGTTTTGTTTATGAAAACCCACTTCATTCCTATGACAATGACATCCTGAGGACATTTGATCAAGGTCATGACCTTGTTTTTATCAAACTTTTGAAGTTCTTCTTGCATGGCCTGAACCCAACTAGATGTTTTAGAGCTTCAATGACACTTTTGGGTTCTATTTCTGATAGAAAATCAGCATATAGACATTCATTGTCTGAAGCTGCTGTTAACTTAGCAGCCATGCTTCTGGTGAGCATGCCTTCAGTGGGTTCACCTATGATGTTTACAAGCTCAATGTCCTAAGATCTTGTCCACTTACTTTGTGGTCTAGGATCTGAGCTTGAAGAGGTCACTAGAAACTCTGGAGTCAGTTTAGGTACAGGAGCCACAGAATCATTTAGATCATCAGTTGGGATGCTTTGTTCAGGTTGGGGTTCTTGAATCACAGGTTCCTGAACATTTGGTTCAGTATTACCTATCCCAGTAGGGACTGATTGATTATCAATGAATTCACTGATTGTAGGTTAAGGAAGGTTGTGAGGTAAGACATAATATGAGATGTCAGCATCAACTTGATATGAGGAATTGATTTCAGTGTTGTACTCATCAGGAGGGTATCTTGATGAGTTATCAATTCCTATTTCCTCCACTGAGGTATTGGTAAACCTGATGCTTTCTGAACTTTCATCAAAGGTGACATGAAAGGTTTCCTCAACTTGTTGTCTCCCGGTGTTAAATACCCTGAAGGCTTTAGAGATCAGTAAGTAACCTAGAAAGTACCCATCATCAGCTTTTGCATCAAATTTGCCTAAGTGATCCTTGTGATATTGAATGAACACAGGACACCCAAATACATAAAAGTAGCTGATGTCAGGGAGTCTTCCTATGAAGAGCTCATATGGGGTTTTGTTATGTCTTTTGATAATTATTGACCTGTTTTGAGTGTAACAGGCTGTTTTGACAACTTCAGTTCAGAATTGCTTTGAGAGTACTGAGTCATTTAACATAGTTCTAGCAGCCTCAATGAGAGTTCTATTTTTCCTTTTAGCTACCCATTTTGTTCAGGGGTGTAAGGAGATGAAAATTTTTGGGAAATTCCTTTTTCATCACAGAAGCTCTCAAGCTCTTGATTTCTGAACTCAGTACCATTGTCAGTTCTGATTTGTTTCACAGTAATGTCATTATGATTTTCAATCTTCCTGATGAATGACATTATGGTTTCAGCTGCCTGACTCTTTTTGGAAAGAAAGTATACCCAAGTGTATCTTGAAAATTCATCAATAATGACAAGTGTATACTTCTCATGCTGGATTGATCTTGGACTTACTGGTCCAAAGAGATCCATGTGCAGGAGGTGAAGGCAGCTTTTGTTAGAGAAGTTTTGTTTTGTTTTGAATGATGCTCTGTGGTGTTTGCCTTTTTCACAAGCTGAGCATGGTTTGTCTTTTGCAAAAACCAGTGATGGTAAGCCAAGGACTTTATTTTGTTTTGCCAAGTTGTTGATGTTTTTGAAATTTAAGTGAGAGAGTCTCTTGTGCCACAGCCAGTTGACAGTTTCTAGGGCTTTGGAAAAGAGACAAGTTCCATCTTGAGAGAGTGTTGACATGTCTAGTACATAAACATCATTTCTCCTAGGAGCTATCAAAACAACTTCTTTGTTGGCATTAAAAATGGTGCCTTGTTTGTTATTGAATTGCACAATGTACTTTGCATCACATAATTGACTGACACTTATGAGATTGTATTTTAGACCGTTGACATAAGCTATCCTAGAGAAAACTATTCCATTGCAGTTTACTGAACCATAACCCTCAGTGGGATATGATGAGTTATCACCACATACTACCTTGGGTCCTGGTTCCTTTACATACATGTGCAGATACTCCTTTACACCAGTCATGCTTCTTGAACATCCACTATCTAGATGCCAAATAGGCTCCCTAGCGTGTCTCTGCACAAATAGTAAACTGAATTAGTTTCTCTTGCTAACCCACATGCTAGTCGGCTTGGGTCAAAAGGTTTGCTTGAATTTGGCAATTGACTCATGGTCAGTGGTTGAGTGCATTGTGCTACCACAGGTTTTGCATTTGCTGACTCAGGATGACTCAGTGATGTGGGGTTGCTTTGAACTTCTCCTTGCTTGGATGACACTATCATGCTGGGATGTCTCATGAGCTGGATCTCCGCAAATATCACTGTAGGTGTTCATGAGACAATCATCAGGATGATGATCATTGAAGCCAAAGTGTACACAAGGAGGAAAGGGTTTTACTCTATGCATGTGAGCTTGTTTGGAGGTTGAAGCATGATGGTGACCAACATTGGTATGTTTTGCTTCACTGAATGAACTTACATACTGTAAGTGATCAGAAGTTCTATGATCATCCTTTTTGCAGATCATACAAAAAAGGATTTTGTAGCAATTATCAGTGGTATGACTGGTATAATGGCACATATCACACTTCTGCCTGGGTTTGGTGTTGGATTTAGACCTTGATGAACTAGAGGAGGCTGACTTAGTTTCCTTGATTGTAGAATCAGGAGCTTTCTCAATAGAGTTCATTTTTTCAGTCAACTTCCTCATAAGTTCATTTAGTTGCTGGATTTGGTCTGCTTCAGTAGGATATGAAGATGTGGAAGTCTCAGTGGGAACAGAGTCTTCTTGGGTTGGTTTTGTTGGTCTTTTCAGGATGGTTCTACCAATTCCAGATCTTTCTTTTGGCGAGTGAGGGTTGAATTACAAGGGAATAAGCTCAGAGCTAGGTGCACCACCCTAAAGAGGTTTCAGGGGTGGAAGCGGTGCTTGAGATTCGGCTTCAGACTCATAGATGTGTTCAGTAATACTGGGCACAACAGGGAGTCCAAGCATGCTCTTTAGAGCTTGGCTTTCAGGCTCTAGTATTCTTCCAGAATCGAAATTTGGAAGCTTACTCTCAGGTTTTACCATTTCTTGGGCATTGACTCCTTATTGGAGAGCATGCCAGCAGATACAAATGGTTTTGGACTATGGTCTTTATTGTGAGAATCAGGGAGATGATCTTCACCTATGATTCTCTTCTTGCTACCGGGGGCTCCCACATCATCA
This sequence comes from Chrysanthemum seticuspe, assembly GCA_019973895.1. NCBI lineage: Eukaryota > Viridiplantae > Streptophyta > Magnoliopsida > Asterales > Asteraceae > Chrysanthemum > Chrysanthemum seticuspe. Next base: position 214,957,483 of record BPTQ01000005.1, read on the forward strand.
AAGACCCTAGGATTCTTAGCAGTCAAACTTTCAATGATATCTTTTTCCTTTTTAAGTTCTTCTTGAAGAGCTTGATTTCTTTTAACTAGTTCAGTGTTTTGAATTTGGAGTGTAACAGCCTCAAGCTTGGCTTGTTTTAAAAGAAGTAGTTCATCCCTACACTTATTTAATTCAAAACTTAACTCGTTGTGTTTAGAAAAAAGATTTAATCTTTGCTCTTCTACAAACTTAAGGTCAACATTGATATAGTTCAGAAAGGACTGCCAACCTGAATCATCATCCATAGAAAGTAAAATATTTACCTTCTTCATTGTGATATTGACCCATTCTCCATTTCTGGCATGATTCTTCCCAACAGCTAGCTTGTCCTCTTCTGAGAGAGCCATCAGTGCACTGACTTGCACCATTTCATCGTCAGAGGAGACTGGCTCTTCATCCTAGTCGAAGACTTCAGCAACTAGGCCCTTGTTTTTACCATGCACAGATTTAACATTGTTTGTTGTTTATGAGGGAGTGGCCTTAAGCAGTGCTAGCTTAGCATTAACTTTCCTATACTTAGCTTCAAAATCAACAGTTTTATTTTGATCAAATTTGTTTTGAAAGTTTTGATGAGACTGATAGATTTTTGGTTGAAATTTGCTAAAGCCTGAGGACTGATTTGACCCTGACGGTTTGTAAGAGGGTTCATAAATTGTTTTTGAAAAATAGTCTTTGGCATAATGACCTCTTTTGTGACACTTAAAACATTCAGTGTCCTCGTTAGCTTTAGCATTTAAAAAACTTTTGTTTCTTCGTATAAACCTTTTAGAGTTAGCAAGGAGTGCCCTTTCCTGAAACTCAATATTTAAGTCGTTCAGGTACTCCTCGCTAGTCCTCTCATCAGCCTCATCATCTAAATTTTCCTGAAAATCTTGAACAACACTGTTAGAGTAAAAAGCAGTTGACACAGGAGTTGAAGTGGTTGTCAGGGACTTCTTGACTTCCTGATACTTTTTTAAGTTAGGGTATCGTCTATTTATGAGGTTATCCTCATAGATAAATTTCTCGTAAATTTCAGGAAGCTCAAGATTCTGAATGTGATTAGCATTCCTTAGTCCCTGAGAGAAATTCAACCACTTCTCAGGAAGACTGTTTACAAAACCAACATTGATTTCATGTTTGGACAACTTAACACCATCATTTGACAGTTCATTTAACAAACTTTTGTACTGGGTGTAAGTTTGAGACAGAGTTTCTGAATCCTTAGCCCTGAAGGTGTTATACTCAAGTTTCAGGTCCATAATCCTATTCTCCTTGGTATTTGAGGGACCTTCATGACTGTGGACCAGGTCATCCCAGGTTTGTTTAGCTATACTACAACCTATAACAGACTCCATAACATCATCAAGAAGACAAGATATGATAATGCTTTTGAGCCTTTGGTCCTGGTTGACCACTCTCCTCACGTCCTGATTCCACTGAGCTTCAGGTTTGCGCAAACCTTCAGCAGTCTTTGGGATAAATGAACCTTCATTAATACACTTAATGTAGTAAGGTTCCATCCCAGTAAAATAGCAAAAATTCGCTTTTTCCATTTGTTAAATTTATCAAATTCGAGTCGAAGGCAACAACTGAATAAGCTCCACCCTTTTTGTCCACAAGTTGGGGCAGATCAATTTCAGCCATTAAGATCCTGATTTAAAAAAGTTTTTGAGCGGCTTAAAAAGGGTTTTATAATCAGCCTGCTCTGATACCACTTGTTGTTCCCATTTCACAACTGTATAAAATGATTTAAACTAACTAATTGTGAATAATGACTGAAATAATGCAACTAAAAACACACTGATTAATTTTCAACATTTATATTCTTTATTAGAAATGAATCAGAAAGAATACATTACCCAAATACTTGCGGAATAGTACATGGGATTGAAATGGCATTGTATCTCCTCACTAAGCTCAGGCTAAGTCTGAGCACAACTACAAAGGTACCACTAAGCTATCTCAAGGACAGAGTTGTATTTGGAGGAGTGAAAGATGGCTTGTGTGTGTGTTTTACAATTAATGCACAAGCGTAAATCTTTCACTTCATCTCTTATGTTATTTATACAAGTAAGGTTTTAACTCTATCCTAGAGGACAAAATGACAGGTTACAGAAGACAAAATACTGATGTATTTTGTCTCTGTTGACATTGGCTATTTAGAGTAAGTGATGAGCCTACTTTCTTCTAGTCAGTGATGACACTGAGCCTGGTAGTTAGTGATTCACGGAAAGTTTAAATTTAGTTGATAAGGAATTCGTCTTATCTATTTCAAACTTATCCCGCCTTGACCCGCTCATTCTTCAATCTTCTTAGCCTTCAGTCTTCATAATCAGTTTGTCTTCAGTGGTGGTAGTTGGTGAGGAGTTTTGGGATTTAGTGAGTTATTGTCATCACTCACTGAATGCACTATCTTCTTCTTGACTCAGTCTTCACCCCTTAAGTTCCGCCTTATGGAGTGGAGAGACTTCTTCTTTGTCTCTTACTGAGTATCCCGAAGATAGCTCACTGAGTAACTATGCGCTCAGTGACTTGTTAGTGTTTAAGGGACTAAACACTTAGGGTAGTTTCTATTCAAATCCTAGACTTAAGGGGTCTTGGTATTCACTGAACCCAACATAAGTCCATATAGGGCTTTCTCAAGCTTGCAGACATAGTCAGGGTATTCACTACTCTCAAAGCCAGGAGGTTGCTGAACATACACATCTTCCTTGAGTTCACCATTCAGGAATGCACTTTTCACATCCATTTGGTAAACTTTGAAGTTCATGTAAGTTGCAATTGCAAGGAAGATTCTGATGGCTTCCATTCTTGGAACAGGAGCAAATGTCTCATCATAGTCAATGCCTTCTTGTTGACTGTAACCTTTGGCTACAAGTCTGGATTTGTTTTTAATGACAGTGCCATTTTCATCAGTTTTGTTTCTGAAAACCCACTTCATTCCTATGACATTTACATCCTGAGGACATTTGATCAAGGTCATGACCCTATTTTTATCAAACTGTTTAAGTTCTTCTTGCATGGCCTGAACCCAGCTTGGATGTTTTAGAGCTTCAGTGACACTTTTGGGTTCTATTTCTGATAGAAATCAGCATATAGACATTCATTGGCTAAAGCTGCTGTTAACTTAGCATCCATGCTTCTAGTGAGCATACCCTCAGTGGGTTCACCAATGATGTTTACAAGCTCAATGTCCTGAGATCTTGTCCACTTACTTTATGATCTAGGATTTGAGCTTGATAAGGTCACTGGAACCACAGGAATGGTTTCAGGTGCTGGAGCCACAGAATCATTTAGATCATCTGTTATGCTTTGTTCAGGTTAGGGTTCTTGAATCACAGGTTCCTGAACATTTCGTTCAGTATTACCTATCCCAGTAGGGACTGATTGATTATCAATGAGTTCATTGATTGTTGGTTAAGGAAGGTTGTGGTGTAAGACATAGTGTGAGATATCAGCATCAACTTGATATGAGGAATTGATTTCAGTGTGGAACTCATCAGGAAGGTATCTTGATGAGTTATCAATTCCTATTTCCTCCACTGTGGTATTGGTGAATTTGATGCTTTCTGAACTTTCATCAAAGGTGACATGAAAGGTTCCCTCAACTTGTTGTCTTCTGGTGTTAAACACCCTGAAGGCTTTAGAGATCAGTGAGTAACCCAAGAAATATCCATCATCAGCCTTTGCATCAAATTTGCCTAAGTGATCCTTGTGATTGTGAATGAACACATGACACCTAAACATATGAAAGTAGCTGACATCAGGAAGTCTTCCTTTGAAGATCTCATATGGGGTTTTGTTATGTCTTTTGACAATGATTACCTGTTTTGAGTGTAACAGGCTGTTTTGACTGCTTCAGTCCAAAAATGCTTTGAGAGGGCTGAGCCATTTAACATAGTTCTGGCAGCCTCAATGAGAGTTCTATTTTTCCTTTCAGGTACCCCATTTTGTTCAGGGTGTAAGGAGATGAAATATTTTGGGAAATTCCTTTTTCATCACAGAAGCTCTTAAGCTCTTGATTTCTGAACTCAGTACCATTGTCAGTTCTGATTTGTTTCACAGCAATGTCATTCTGATTTTCAATCTTCTTGATGAATGACATTATGGTTTCAGCTGCCTGACTCTTTTTGGAAAGAAAGTATACCCAAGTGTATCTTGAAAATTCATTAACAATGACAAGTGTATACTTCTCATGCTGGATTGATCTTGGACTGACTGGTCCAAAGAGATCCATGTGCAGGAGTTGAAGGCAGCTTTTGATAGAGAAATTTTTTTTTGTTTTGAATGATGCTCTGTGGTGTTTGCCTTTTTCACAGGCTGGGCATGGTTTGTCTTTTGAAAAAGCCAGTGATGGTAAGCCAAGGACTTTATTTTGTTTTGCCAAGTTGTGGATGTTTTTGAAATTTAAGTGAGAGAGTCTCTTGTGCCACAGCCAGTTGACAGTTTCTAGGGCTTTGGAAAAGAGACAAGTTCTATCTTGAGAGAGTGTTGACATGTCTAGTACATAAACATCATCTCTCCTAGGAGCTATCAAAACAACTTCTTAGTTGGCATTGAAAATGGTTCCTTGCTTATCATTGAATTGCACAATATACTTTGCATCACATAATTGACTGACACTGATGACATTGTATTTTAGACCATTGACATAAGCTATCCTAGAGAAAACTATTCCATTGAAGTTTACTGAAGCATAACCCTCAGTGGGACATGATGAGTTATCACCAAATACTACCTTGGGTCCTGGTTGCTTTACATACTTGTGCAGATACTCCTTTACACCAGTCATGCTTCTTGAACATCCACTATCTAGATGCCAAATAGGCTCCCTGGCGTGTTTCTGCACAAATAGTAAACTGAATTAGTTTCTCTTGCTAACCCACATGCTAGTGGGCTTGGGTCTAAAGGTATGCTTAAATTTGGAAATTGACTCATGGTCAGTGGTTGAGTGCATTGTGCTACCATTGGTTTTGCATTTGCTAACTCAAGATGACTTAGTGATGCGGGGTTGCTTTGAACTTCTCCTTGCTTGGATGACACTGTCATGCTAGGATGTCTCATGTGCTGGATTTCCTTAAATATCACAGCAGGTGTTCATGAGATAATCATCAGGATGATGATCATTGAAGCCACAATGTGGACAAGGAGGAAAGGGTTTTGCTCTATGCCTGTGAGCTTGTTTGGAGGTTGAAGCATGTTGATGACCAAAATTGGTGTGTCTTGCTTCACTGAATGAACTTACATACTGTAAGTGATCAGAAGTTATGTGATCATCCTTTTTGCAGATCATACAAAAAAGGATTTTGTAGCAATTATTAGTGGTATGACTGGTATAATGGCACAGATCACACTTCTGCTTGGGTTTGGTGTTGGATTTTGACCTTGATGAACTAGAGGAGGCTGACTTAGTTTCCTTGATTGTTGAATCACGAGCTTTCTCAATAGAGTTCATTTTGTCATTCAACTTCCTCACAAGTTTAGTCAGTTGCTGGATTTGGTCTGCTTCAGTAGGAACTGAAGATGTGGAAGTCTTAGTGGGAACAGAGTCTTCTTGGGTTAGTTTTGTTGGTTTTTTCAGGATGGTTCTACCAAGTCCAGATCTTTTTTTTTGGTGAGTGGGGGTTGAATTGCAAGGGAGTAAGCTCAGAGCTAGGTGCAGCACCCTGAAGAGGTTTCAGGGGTGGAAGCGGTGCTTGAGATTCGGCTTCAGACTCAGAGATGTGTTCAGTACTACTAGGCACATCAGGGAGTCCAAGCATGCTCTTTAGAGCTTGGCTTTCAGGCTCTAATATTCTTCCAGAATCGAAATTTGGAAGCTTACTCTCAGGTTTTACCCTTTCAACCCAATCACTGGACTTGGGAATTGACTCCATATTGGAGAGCATGCCAGCAGATACAAATGGTTTTGGACCATGGTCTTTATTGTGAGAATCAGGGAGATGATCTTCACCTATGATTCTCTTTTTGCTACTGGGGGCTCCAACAGTATCAAATACTCTAGGATTCTTAGCAGTCCTACTTTCAATGATATCTTTTTCTTTTTTAAGTTCATCCTGAAGAGCTTGATTTCTTTTAACTAGTTCAGTGTTTTGAATTTGCAGTGTGATAGCCTCAAGCTTGGCTTGTTTTAAAAGAAGCAGTTCATCCCTACACTTGTTTAATTCAAAACTTAAGTTGTTGTATTTCGAAAAAAGATTTAATCGTTGCTCCTCTACAAACTTAAGGTCAACATTGATATAGTTCATAAAGGACAGCCAATCTGAATCATCATCCATAGAAAGTAAGATGTTTACCTTCTTCATTGTGATGTTGACCCATTCTCCATTGCTGGTATGATTCTTTCCAACAGCTAGCTTGTCCTCTTCTGAGAGAGCCATCAGTGCACTGACTTGCACTATTTCATCGTCTGAGGAGACTGGCTCTACATCTCAGTCAAAGACTTTAGCAACTAGGCCTTTGTTTTTACCCTACACAGATTTAACATTGTTTGTTGTTTCTGAGGGTGTGGCCTCAAGCAGTGCTAGCTTAGCTTTGGCTTTTCTATACTTGTCTTCAAAATCAACAGTTTTATTTTGATCATAATTGTTTTGAAAATTTTGATGAGACTGATAGACTTTTGGTAGAAATTTGCTAAAGCCCAAGGACTGGTTTGACCCTAAGTGTTTGTAAGAGGGTTCAGAAATTGTTTTTGAAAAACTGTCTTTGGCAAAATGACCTCTTTTGTGACACTTAAAACACTCAGTGTCCTCATTTGCTTTAGCATGAGAAGAACCTTTGTTTCTTTCTATAAGCCTTCTAGAGTTAGCAAGGAGTGCCCTTTCCTGAAACTCGATGTTCAAGTCATTTAGGTACTCCTCGCTTGATCTCTCATCAGGCTCAACATCTGAATTTTCTTGAAAATACTGAACCACACTGTTAGAATAAAAATAAGTAGAAATTGGTATTAAAGTGGTGGTCAGGGACTTCTTGACTTCCTAAGACTTTTTCAAGTCAGGGTATCGTCTGTTGATGAGGTTTTCCTCATAGACAAATTTCCCATAAATTTCAGGAAGTTCAAGATTCTGGATATGATTAGCATTCCTAAGTCCCTGAGAGAAATTCAACCACTTCTCAGGGAGACTATTGACAAAACCAACATTGATTTCATACTTGGACAATTTTACAGCATCATTAGACAATTCATTTAGCAAGGTTTTGTACCGGGTGTAGGTTTGAGAGAGAGTTTCAGTGTCCTTAGCCCTGAAGGTATTATACTCAAGTTTCAGGTCCATAGTCCTATTTTCCTTGGTATCTGAGGGGCCTTCATAACTGTGGACAAGGTCATTGCAAGTTTGTTTATCCGTATTACAGCCAATGACAGTCTCCATGACATCATCAGGAAGACAATATATGATGATGCTTTTGAGTCTTTGGTCCTGGTTGACCACTCTTCTCTCGTTTGGAGTCCACTGAGCTTCAGGTTTAGGCAAACCTTCAGCAATCTTTGGGATAAATGAACCATCATTGATAAACTTAATGTAGTAAGGTTCCATCCAAATCAAATAGCAAAACATTCGTTTTTCCATTTGTTAAATTTGCCAACTTCTAGTCGAGGGGCAACAGCAGCATAGGCTCCACCCTTTTTATCGACAAGTTGGGGCACATCATTTTCAGCCATTAGGATCCTGATTTAAGAATGTTTTTAACCGGCTTAAAAAAAAGGTTTTATAAACAGCCTGCTCTGATACCACTTGTTGTTCCCGTTTTACAATCGTATAAAATTACTTAAAATAACTAATCGTGAATAATGACTGAAATAATGCAAGTAAAAACACACTGATTAATTTTCAACGTTTATATTCTTTATTAGAAATGAATCAGAAAGAATACATTACCCAAGTACTTGCGGAATAGTACTTGGGATTGAAATGAAAAGTATGGTATCTCCTCACTAAGCTCAGGCTAAATCTGAGAACAACTACAAAGGTACCACTGACCTATCTCAGGGACAGAGTTGTATTAGGAGGAGTGAAAGATGGCTTGCGTGTGTGTTTTACAATTAATTCACAAGCTTAAAATCTTCCACTCCAACTCTTATGTTATTTATACAACTATGGTTTTTAACTCTATCCTAGAGGACAAACTAACAAGTTACAGAAGACAAAATACTGATGTATTTTGTCTCTGTTTACATTGGCTATTTAGAGTAAGTGACAAGGCTACTTTCTTCTAGTCAGTGATGACACTGAGCCTGGTAGTTAGTGATTCAGGGAAAGTTTGACTTTGGTTGATAAGGACTTCGTCTTATCTGTTTCAAACTTATCCCGCCTTGTCCCGCTTATTCTTCAGTCTTCTTAGCCTTCAGTATTCATAATCAGTTTATCTTCAGTGACAGTAGTTGATGAGGAGTTTTGGGATTCAGTGAGTTATTGTCATCACTCACTGAATCCACTATCTTCTTCTTGACTCAGTCTTCACCCCTTAAGTTTCGCCTTACTGAGTGGAGAGACTTCTTCTTTGTCTCTTATTGAGTATCCCGAAGACAGCTCACTGAGTGGCTATGGGCTCAGTGACTTGTTAGTGTTTAAGGGACTAAACACTTAGGGTATTTTCTATTCAAATCCTATACTTAAAGGGTTTGGGTATTCACTGAACCCAACACAAAGTTATAAGCACTATGTTATGATCTTACTATAGATTTAGTATCGAGGAGGCCACCTCGGTCACATTTGAAGAATGGAGTTGATAATGTGCCCATCATGACGTCCTCTAATGGCACATCTACCTGGTATTATGATCCGGTTTCTTAACTTCGAAACTTGAACTTTGGACGAATGGTAAGTGGTGATGACTTGGTTATAGATTTAGACTATCTGCTTGATTTTATTTTACACTAATTTTATCCCATGTCTTATCCTACCCTTTAGTCATGAAGCGTGTCTAGGTGATTGCAGCGAGCAATCTTTGGTGTCTTGGCCATGGATTTGGTCATGTATCATTGATTTTGCCCACTTCGCCGTGACATGTTAGTAATGACAAATCACCCTTAACCTTTGTCGTGTCTACCCATATTGCCTTCGAGAATTGTTTTGTCCTTAACTCTAGTGGTGGAGATTTGTGTAACCGCCAAGCTTATGATAGAATACATGCTATGACTGTGCAATGAGTGATCACCCCGAAATTGACACTTAGAATAGTTGAGAGATTTGAGTGTTTTGTTCCCATTTCGTGAGGTGTTCGGCTTTGTTTTATTCTAGCATAAGGGATTTGTAAACTTATATTTTCCAGGTAATGGGAGATATCTTTTTAGGAATCTATATAATAAGGTCTACTTGAGGGCAAGTAGAGTTCAAGTGGGGGGATATTTGATAACATCAAATAGTCCTGAATATTAAGTGTCAATTTCCCCCGATAATGCTCTTATTTTATATCATTTATATGGATTTACGCTTGTTTTCCTCTATATTTCACTTTTAGGTAAATTATGAGCATTGGAGCTAATGAGAGGCGGATTTGGAGAGTTTATTGAAGATATATGATAGTATGATCAATTGGAAGATGTTACGGCGTAACTCCCCTCTCACATTACGCCGTAACAGAAGCGTGGCTCAGAAAAGCAACTAAACGGAAGATTACGGCGTAACTCCATCCCAAGATTACACCGTAACTAATTAGGTTAAATGAGGTTCCGTGTCATTGCAAGCTATGACGTAACTAATTCCACAATTACGGTGTAACCACGATTTATTGAAGATACGGCGTAACTCATTCCTGATGTTACGCCGTAACCAGCTTTTCCAGAGCAAATTACGAATAAATGGATGTTACGGCGTAACTCTTAACTTAAGTTACGCGGTAACAATATCTGGCCTATAAATACCGCCCAAATTCCATCATTTCTATGCATCCCATTTCACACACAACATCAATGAACGTGAGTAGAAGTTAAAGGCAGATCTTGGGGAGCATACGGAGCCATCTTCAAGGGAGAAATCACTCCCCTACGATAAGCATTAGCATTTTATCTTTTGTTTACTTTCAATTCATGTATTTCGTAATGTTAAACATTGAATCGATTGTTTTAGTTAATATGAGCGGCTAAGCACCTCTAGTGCTAGCCTAGTTATGATTTCTTAATTGTTTTATTTATGTTTACATTGCTTCCGTATAATTATTTCTAGTGTATGCATACATAGTTTGGTGGTAGCTACCCTTGTTTTGGTAGTTTTGAATGGCGGTAGTGGCTAGTTAGGAGATATGACCAACTGACCCTAAGTAGTTAGACTGAGTGGGAAGGGTAAGATATGACCAACTAACGACCCTTCTTCGCTTGTACGATATGACCAACTGATCACCTACCGTTTGGATGAACTTAAGAAGTTAGGGATAAGTGTTTAAGATGCTAGCGCTCGGGCACTCATTGTTACAAATCTTGCATGTAGCGGTACTTAATGACTAAAATCAACTGGACTTTCAATGGGTCACCTGCGATCTCCAGTGGAAACCTTTGCTGATAGGTTAGGATGAACTGACCAAATGTTGTCCTAGCGACATTTAGTGCATTAGGGTATACCATAGGTATAACGAGACAATATAAGTATTAAAACCTGGTCAGTAAAACCTGCTTCATATTTGCATTAGCGTAGCGGCAGCATAGCATGATGGTATCAGAGTGAAACCAAACGTCTCATGATGATACAAGAGCAAAAGAGTGTTGATGTGCACTTGTCATGATTTCTATGAACTTGAATGTGATGTGTGAGCATGTAGTTATGGATTGACTTCTCAATTCTGATCAGCTGCAACCGTCCGATGTTCCTGCAAACAACAGTTAGCAATAAAACACACGAAAGTGTCTTTGGTCACTTTCATTGAATACGGTTACAAGAACCACGGTTCCCCATTGATCAGTATAAATACTGCCTGTGATCAGGTAGAATTCCTAAGAATCTTCTTGACAGGGTTTCACAGCTTGATCTAGCCGTTCTCAAATCAGAGCGTCCCAAAGTAGACAACACAGAGTGAGTGAACTAGCGAATTGAGATTCACTGATTGAAGAAAAACTGATTTGAAAAAAATCGCGTATTGCTTAAGAGAAAGAGTTTTGCAATATGATGAAGGTTTTATGAGAAAGATCAATTTTAAATCATAAATACCCTTTTATTTTGGAAAATTAATAAACTTTCAATGTGCTAGAGAAAAGAATTATTGATCACATCAAATGGTTTTTTTTTCAAAGGTATCCGTCAAACCATTTCCTGGACCAAGCCTGATTCAAATGAATCGCCCCATCGTTTCTATCCAGTTGTCACAAGCTTGATCTTTTGAAAAGATCTCACATGTCACCCACCAAAAGCTTGTTTGATGTTGGCTCTAGAAGGATTTCCATCTTCATTGTGAATATTTAATCATATCACTCGGATGTTTCTAGAAAATATCACAAGGATAATGCGTAGGACTCTCAATATATTAATACTTTCCACATTATGTGAAACAACAAGTCTTCATGTATTGTGTGTCCTAATGATATTTATTGTGATGATCTCTTGGATCTAGACTCTATAGTGCACTTTGGTTTCCTATTCGGAGACTAGGGAGAGGGTCTCATTCTTCAATATCAACAATCTCTAAGAGAAAGTCGATAGATTATGTAGGTTCCCCGTGAGAATGAAACAAGTCCTTTTAAGAGAACTTGAGTGGCTTGGGAAGTTTAGTTCAGTGCGTCACTGGGTCCATGACGTTTTGTCTTCAATACCAACGTTACCTTAGTAACCACCAGTAGCATACGTATTGAACCCGGTTTCTGCCCTAAGCTTGAATTATTGGAGGGTTATTTCTTTTCACCCTTTTCACTTTTTATTCTTTTTCATTCTTCAACCCCTTCAGTGCTTACCGAGACTTTATTACTAGAACCTTGTTGGGTTTATTCTAGTTCTAGCTCTTTCGCAGTCGGCACTCTTCCCTTATTCTCACTTTTCTCCTTTTTCATCATTCCTAAGGACTTCTACACTATCTAGTGGATTGTCCCTGGGTAGATCCCTCTGGCTCTGGCGGGAACATGGGAACTAATACCTAACCTTACTGCCCTTATAACTTCAATGCATAAAGTAAAATGGTCGGTCTTAGAAACCAAATGAAAACCATTTGAAAAATCAATCAAGTTATTTGTGATAGAAAATCAAAGCATTTTGTACCTTAATTATTTCTGATCTTTTAGAAATGCTCCCCCTCAACATGTGCATAGTGTCTAAGAAATATTTTGGCACATGTGTGAGAAAGTGATGAGAGAAAGCATAGAAGCTTAGATTTGAATAAAAGCTCCAATTCTTCTTCACGTTATCAATAAATGATTTTTTTCCTAAAATGATCATCATCTCTTCCCCAATCACATCTAGTATTTAACTACTTTAGATAAAACATTTTTGGGGAAGGATGTGGCTTTCTTTTAATTGCTCCCCCTCAATATGTGCATCGATATTCGAAAGAGTTTGGCACATATTAGAGAGAACCTGCACTTTGAGTCAAATCTTTGGTTTTAGATAACTGCTCCCCCTTAACATGTGCATGGAAAAATTTGAAATTGTTTGGCACATGTAGGAAGGAGTGCCTTTTATTATTATTCTAAAAAGCTCACCAATTTATCAGTTTATTTCATATTTAAATCACAAACTCTCCCCCGATCACAAATTTCAAACCCTTTGAGATTAGGGATCCCGATTTATTTAAATTATTTAGAAAAACTTTTTGAGAAAATATGTGACTTTGTTTTAAGAACACTTGACTGATAAGGATCAGATTTTAAAATTTTAATCTCCATTGATCTAACATGCTCATGTACCATTTGCAAAATATACCATTTGAATAAAAACTTAAAGTTAGCATGCTCTTGTTCCAATTGTGGACAAAATGTTCATGTTGATTCGTGTGGTTCGATTCAAAAGTATAGAACATGCTCTTTTTGATGCCAATTGTTTGAAAATATACTTTTTGAAATGGTTAAAATCATTTAAAATTATTCTCCCCCTCAATCAATGACCAAAGTTGTTGATTGAGTGACAAAGATTTTGACAAAGGTTAAGCCCAGTTGATTTTCAAAATTAAGTCCGAGTATTTTTCAAAAAAATTTATTTCTATTTGAAGACAAATATTTTTCAGAAGAATCTTTTAGAATGAAAAGCATTTGTGAAGGAACATTCGTCTTTTTGACGAAAACTATTCCTTAATAACTTTTGTTTTTAGGATCAGAGCTTGATATTTAAATATTTATTTAGCATAGCATTGTCCTTTCTTTAAAAGCGGGTTACAGTCTGAAATAACTGCAAGTCATTATTTTAAGCCCAGGTTACTGCCTGAAATGATAATAAGCCATTATTTTGAGACATGTTTTAGAAAATATTTACACCTTCTGCTCGAACTTCATATAAAGTCCCGTGCCATTATTGAATGACATTTCTAAGACCGTAGATGTTATCGATACCAGAAGACATGCCTTGAGAAAACAATATTTTTGGTATTTTTCTGATTTTTCAATTTTTTATGGATTTTTGAAGATTTTATAATTTCCTATTTTCTTTTCGTTGTTTTTATATTTTTGTATTTTGCTTTTGAAAGAATATTTACAAAGAATGGGTGAAGAAACTCCTATACTCCTCATATTCCTCTTGAAGTCGTTTGAGCGTTTCCGGCTGTAGACTCTTCATGCCGAGTCGTGGGAGGATAAACTAAAAACGATCTCTTGGAAGAGCTTTTGTGAAGATGTCTACCAGTTGATACTTAGTCCTCACAAAAAATAGTTCAACCGCACCTTTCTCTACTTGTTCTCTGATGAAATGATTTCGAATGTCAATGTGCTTTGCTCTTGAGTATTGGACATTGTTGCAGCTGAGAGCGATGGTACTTTTGTTATCATAGTACAGAGGAATTTTGTTGAATACAAAGCCATAGTCAGATAATTGGGATGTCATTCATAAGATTTGAGCACAACATGATGACATGGCAATGTATTCAGCCTCTGTAGAGGATATTGAAGTACTCATTTGCTTCTTTGAAGACTAGCTCACTATGTTATCACCCAAAAACTGAGCACTTCCTGACGTGCTTCGTCGAGTATCTTGACACCCTGCATGATCAGCATCTGCATAGGTTGTTAGAGACATACCGGTGTCCTTCACATACCAAAGTCCCATGTTAATGGTTCTTTGGAGGTACCAAAAGACCCGTTTTACCGCTTCAAGGTGCTTTTTAGTAGGCGTAGCCTAGTAATGAGTACACATGCATACAAGGAACAGAATATCAGGTCTACTGGCAGTGAGATACATCAAGGATCCAATCATACTACGATATTTAGTTTGATCAATAGGGATCGCCGAGTGGTCCTCATCTAGTTTTGTTCGTTCCACCATGGGAGTGTCAACAGGGTCACAAGAATCAAATCTAAATTTCTTTAAAATTTCATTTGCATATTTAGATTGATTAATAAAAATGCCTCCGGGATTTTTTGAAATTTGTAATCCTAAGAAAAATGACATTGTCCCATCATTGACATTTGAAATTTCGAGCCCATCTCTTTAGAAAATCGGTCACATTCATTAGGGTCGGTTGAGGCAAATATAATATCATCAACATATATTTAAACACGAATTAAATGTTTTCCTGACTTTCTGGTAAACAATGTAGGATCAACAGCTCCTTTGTAGAATCCATTTTGCCAAAAGGAACTTTGACAACCTATCGTACCATGCCATAGGAGCTTGCCTCAAGCCATAGAAGGCCTTCTTCAAGCGGTAGACATGGGTAGGATTCTCAGGATCCACAAAACCTTTGGTTTGACTAACATAGACCACTTCTTTGAGATCTTCATTAAGAAAAGCAGTCTTTACATCCATCTGATAAACTACCATATTCTTGCTAGCAGCATTAGCCAGAAAGATTCTGATAGCCTCAATTCGTGCAACCGAAGCAAATGATTCCTCAAAGTTAATACCCTCCTCTTGTCGATATCCTTTAGCCACAAGCCTCGCCTTATTCTTCAGAACATCACCATGCTCATCAAATTTTACTTTGAAGATCCACTTGAGAGCAATAATCATAGCACAATCTGGAGCATGCACAAATTCCCATACATCAAGATGATCGAACTCTTGGATTTCATCTTGCATAGAATTAAACCAGCTGTCCTCAGACATTGCTGATTTGACATCTTTTGGTTTGATCTTTGATAGTACATAATTAAAGAAGCACCATAAGGCATCAGTGGCAAGTTGTTTTCTAGTAGATACCAGACGAGAAGGATTCCCAATGATGTTATCCAATGGATGATCATGTGTCCATTTTATGAGATGTTCATGTGGTTGTTGATAGGGTACTGATGTAGCAGAGTTCGGATCCCCTTTTGATAATGTTTCAGGAATGGTTTCAGGGGCAAATATGTTTTCAAATGAAGCATCTTCGGGAGTGGCAAAGGGGTTATCTCCAAACGAATTAGCAACTGCATTTCCTTGATGCACAGAAGATGATTGAGGATTCGAAGATGCTGATGAATGATCGACAAATGGCGCTTCTTGAGATAAAGACATTGAAACAGATGGACCATTTGCATTGGTTGGAGAAGGAGCAGCTACAGTTGGTGGTACATGATTATCATCAGCTGGAGGCTCATAGTATTCATCAAACATTGGATCAAATAGTTTCTTCAAATCTTCTTTAGATGGAGGTACATAAGGAACTGAAGGAGAAGGATTTTGTACAAGACATGAACTAATAGGTCCAGGTGTCAAAAGTTGATATACGGGTCCAGAATTGTATTGTCCAGGAGCCATTTGCTCAGTCAGCTCATCAAATGTAACGTGAATAGTTTCCATAATGTCTCGGGTTCTTTTGTTGTAGATTCGATAACCCTTCTGATTAGGTGCATAACCAACGAAAAATCCAATATCAGCCTTAGCTTTCAACTTTCCTAGATTTTGACCATCATTGGTTGGATAGTACAAAGCTCCAAACACAAGAAGAAACGATAGATCCGGTTTTTTGTTGTGAACTAATTCGTATGGAAATTTTCCATGAGAAGTATGTATTAGGGAACGGTTTTGGGTGTAACATGCAGTGCAATGGCTTCCGCCCAGAGAAACATTAGAGCCTTTGAATATATTAGCATAGTCCTTGCAGCTTCCACAAGAGTCTGATTTCGCCTTTCAACTACACCGTTTTGTTGAGGAGTGCGTGGAACACTTCTTTGATGACTAATTCCAATACTTTCATAGAACTGACTAAGTTCCTTGTTTACAAATTCAGTTCCATTGTCTGTTCCGATGATTCTAACTGTTTTGTTAAGCCTAACCTGCACTTGTTTAATAAGTTTAATGATAACATCGAGAGTTTCATCCTTTGTTCTCAAAAACTTAACCCAAGTGAACCGAGAGTAGTCATCAACGACGACTAGCACATACTTCTTCCCATTTATACTTTTTACTCTCATGGGACCGCACAAATCCATGTGAATGGTATGAAGAAATTCCATAACGGTATTGGCAGGTTTGGGTTTGTGGGCATACTTCATGCTTTTGCCCAATTGGCATGCTGAATAAAGATGATCTTTTTCATATTTCAACCGGGGCAAGCCTCTTATGAGGTCCTTTCTAGAAAGATCATGGATGGTGCCGAAGTTCAAGTGATTGAGGCGACGGTGCCATAACCATGACTTGTTCTTAGATACCTTAGACAACAAGCAAATTGTAAAAGACTTCATCATGTCTTCGATAGAGATGGTGTACAAATTAGTGCCATGAGTTCCTTTTAAAAGTTCAACACCATCTAATTCTCTAACGAAGCAAGAGTGCTTTCTGAAAGCCACTTCAAGATCAGAATTACATAATTGACCAACAGAGAACAAATTATGACCAAGACCTTCCACATAATATACCCGAGAGATCACACTATCACCAAAAACATAATCTCTATAACCCATGATTGCCCCAAAGTGGTCATTCCCAAATCTAACAATCCCGATGAACTTATTCACGAAGTTCTTGAGCTGAGAGCGATCTCCGGTCATATATTTTGAGCAGCCTGAGTCCAAATACCAAAGGACGATTTGTACGACCTGCATTTGAAAACAGATAAGAATGGATAATTGGAAGCAGTGGATCCCCATGAGAATATGGGTTCCGATTGGTTAGTACGAACAATCTTTAGACCTACAGAATTTCTAGATGCCATGACATTAGTGGTGGAAGCAAGACTAGTATTGGCAGTGGACCTATTTGAAGTGTGATTACTTCTTAAAAGTATGATTCTACCAGTGGGCTTCCATTTCTTAATGGGCAGAGATCTAGAAAATTTAGGTCAAAGTTCACTAACTTTGAATTTATGGCCAGTAGGTTTCCATTGATAACCCACATTACTAAACTTTTTCCCTGTAGGCTTCTAATAATTACTAAACCTTTTCCCTGTAGGCTTCCAGACTTGCTTAACCTGTTTAGCATTCCTAAAATTTTTAACAAGAGATTTAACAACATTTCTCCAATCAGTCACAACACATTCATCATGATTACCAGAAACCAAACATTCATTACATGTTTTGCATGTAGTAGCAGAATTCGAATTAATTACAGTACGCTTATAGCTAATAGTAGAATCAACACGATTCATCTTATTCAACTCAAAATTATTATTCTTAGGGTGGTCTTCTACTTTCTTCTCTTGATCACTCTTAGCTTGCGTGGTCCTATCTTGCTTTGTATTGCCTGAAGGCTTTGACCCGCTAGCCATAGTGTCACTGATTACTCTTGTAGAAGGAACGACGGGAATATTAGCTGGTTTCACTACTTTTTGCTTTTCTGGTCTAGTAGTGTTGGGATCTGAGACTTTAGGAGGCACATCAAAGGTAACATGCTTGACAATAGGCATTGAAATGGGTGTGACAAATTTATCTCACCTAGTACCAGATTTAGGACATGTTGCAATAACACATTCCAAGAGTGCCTGAGATCGTTTGGTATACATGCAGGCATAAGCAACCGCACTATCAATTGGTTTCTCTATTTTATCATTTTCAACAATCTCACAGAGACTTTCTAGACTATCCTTAAGATACGAAAGATATGTTTGAAATGCAAGTTCATTATTCCTAAAATGAGGGGGAATATACTTCACATTCACAGCATATTTAATACAAGCAGACACCTTTGGTGCAACATAATCACCACTAGTGATTGGCATTTTCCCTTTTACTTGATTCTTCAGATTCTCAATTTCTTTTTTCAAAGACGTTATCTTTTCATTGTTCTTGTCACGAGTGACCTTAATTGATTCATATAACTCTTTGAAATGCAGTTTAACCTTTTCATTTTCAGCTAGAAAACACTCATTTTCATGTTGCAATACATCAATGATGTTTTGAAGATGGAAATTCTGAGAATTCTGAGAATCTAAAGGAGGAGGCATGTGGGAGCCAGTCACTTCACTCTTATTACCCTTCAATTGGGATATTTGAGCTTTCAATTTTCGGATCGTGTTGCAGTGAGCTTGAATCCTTTCATCATGAGAGTTTATTTCAAAATATGCATCAAACTTAGGAGCATCCGAAGATGTCTTGGCATTTGAAGTTTTGATTCTTTCTTCAAGATGTTGATATTTTAATTGTAAATCAAGATATTCAACTTCTAATTTAGAAAAAATGCCTGACCATTTTATCATGATCATCCTTTTCGATTTTGTCATGCAATTTTGAATTTTTGGTTTCAAGCTTATTGACACGATCTTGTGAAACTTTCAATGCAATCGATAAATCATGAAATTGAGAAGCAGTAATTGAATAATTCGTGACAGTATAAAACACATCCTGAGCAATACATCTAGAAATCAAATTCTCATTAAGGATGTGAATATTCTTCCTCTCAATCTCATTACTTTTAAGCTCACATTCATATATTTTAACCTCGTTTTCCATTTCATTAAACATCTTTTTCATTTCTTTAACTTCTGTATCTATGGCCTTTTGAATACCCTTGAATTGTTCTTTTAGTTGTTTAAAGAATGGAATGACTTCAGTTAGATAACACTCTTTTGTTTGCTCAAAACCCCTTTCCCCTTCAGTAATTCCTGTTGGTGTGATTCTCTTCTTACATGTTTTCTCGAAATCAACAAAAAGTTGGTAAACTACGTATAAGCTGATTAAGGTTTTACTTTGAGTGGGAAGAGTTATAGGCACTAAATGCATCAGTATATTGGGAGGATACACTATAGCTGGAGGCAATTTCCTAAGGGAAGGATTATTTTCAACAAGTTCTTTAGCTTTTCTTTTTTCCATATATGACTTCCAAAACATTTGTTCAGGTGTTAATTGAGTTTGAGGTCTAAACTTAGCCATGGCTATCCAGTTATCCTTAGTGAAATTGAGAGTTTTGAAAGTTAAATGACTCACATACCAAAGATCTTTTAATTTCTTTTCCATTTTCTCTCTAGATGCATTTTCTATTTCTATGTCCTCTTCAGTGTTCTCAACACAAGTTGGCTTTTGCTTAGGCTTAAGAATCTCACTACCATCATAAATCACATCATGAGCTATTTTTGCTTTCTTAAGATACGCAAGATTAGGGTCTTCTACAAGGCCAATACTGTGCTTGTCACTTAATACTCTATGCTTAGTGATCATGTGAGCAGTTTGAATGGTGTTGCCTTGTACGTACAACTTGTTTTCAAGTTTGTTCTTCAAAGTTTTAAGTTGGAAAAATAATTTAAAAGTTTTGATTCCTTTTTTTTAGGGGTAATTATGAGAATGCATGTTTTGCTCAAGGTGTCAACACTTTTTAGGAAAAAAGTTGGGGTATTTCCAAAATAGACTTTGAGACTTGCGACTTTTTCCTTCCAATCTAAGAGTGTCAAGTGTCCTGACACTTTTCAGAACCCAATCATTGGAATTACCTTTTCGTACCTATGATTTATAATCGACTTATATCCAGCGACTTTTTAAGATTCGAGCGATTTTTTTTTTATATTTTCGATGAAAAAGTCAAACTTTAGAAAGTATTATTTTATTCCTTTTGCTCCTTCCCAATGCCGAGCGACTTAAGCGAATTAATTTGAGCGGTTTTTTAGAAATTGTACTTTTCTACTGTTATCCATTTTTTACACGACTGTAAAAAACTTTTTACTTAAGCGTTTTTTTTTTCAGCGCTTTTTCATATCACATATCTTTCGTAACCTTATTCAATGAATTAGAATAACACATACATTACAAAATACTCCTACAAGTCAAGAACTATCCGTCTTCTCGAAATCCTGCAAAAAAATGTTTCGTATTCGGGTATGTATTTCTATGTTCATATATATAAATTGTTCGTATCTTTGTTTTTTCCGTATTTTATTTGAAATTAATCATGTTTAATAGTAGTTTTGCAACAACAATTTAGTTTATTTAAGTTAGCAAAAGGTTTTAGATTGTGTTGGGGTTTGTAATTTATCTGGTGTCTGGAGATGTGATGCTTTGTTGTTGTACCTTTTTGCAATAAATGCATTAAGGAAAGAAGTAACATATGGTATTTATTACAAAATTGTACTGTGAGGCTTGGATGATTGAATGCAGCGTTGTTACTCCCCTTATATGTAATTAAGTAGAATATGTTTTTGATTTTATTTTATTTTATTTAATTATTTAATTATTTAATTATTTATTTATTTATTTATTTATTTATTTATTTTATTTTTCCATTTGTAGGAATATGAGGCGAAAATCATCATCAGAAGTAAACCAAACTACTTTTCTTTAATAAAATCCAAGTTGGATAAAAAACGAAGGAAGTTGTTTCGGGGAACTTGTTTCGGTAAATGGTTGGACCTTTCTTATTTTGACCACGAAGCACATATGATAGATTATATTTTACAAAAACAATGTTATCCGAATGAAAATCATTATGATATGTCGATTGTATATTATATTGAAGACCGTCCCCTACATTTCGGTCGTCCAGAGTTTTCGCTTATCACTGGTTTTCATTTTGGAAAAGTAAGTTTTGAAAAATATGGATCTGGACACCTCAATTTTAGATCAAGGGTTTTCCCAAAACGTTCAGGTTCAAAAATTACAAACTTAGATATTGTTGGCCTAATTGAGAATGAAGAGGCATTTGGTATCATATGCGACGAAGATGCAGTACGTCTTTGTCTGTTGTTAGCTTTGGAGGTTATCTTCATGGGCAAATTATTGGTTCAGGAAGTTGATGACTCTCTCATGCGATTAGTTGAAAACCTAGATGATTGGGATGCCTTCCCATGGGGAGAGCATATTTGGAGGCATTTGTATGATGAAATTTTGGATGTTGTGGATAAACACAAGTAGGATTTCCTTCAAGGTATTAACAAAGACCACAAGTTTGTTCCAACATATACACTGTCAGGATTCGTTTTGGCTTTCAAGGTTAATATTTTATATATCAATATACACTGGAGTCATTTTATGTATCAATATTTTATGTTATTATATTTTATTGAAATTCGAAACTCCGTATAAATATGGATACTGGAGTCTTTTGAAAGAAGCATTATATGGTGGAATAAAGTTCCTGATATTATGCCAAGAGGAGTAGCGTGGTCAAAGAATACACCCTTCAAAAGATCTGATTATAAGTTTCTTTTTGGAAAGGTAAAAGTAATATTTAAATTTTTCTCATTAATGCAATCTTTTATTGAACATTATTATTTGATTTTTAAGGATTCCAATCCTGTTAAAGAACTTACACCGACAATAGCTGAGAGGAGATCTGATTGGTATATAAAGTTTACGGCGTTTTTCCATGATTACATACCTAGAACTCCACCAGTCAAAACCACACATCTTTACGACGAGTGGTTGAAGAAGATGGCCGCAGCACGCAAATGTGGTAAGACTGAAAGGAAACATTTACCTATTATACGCAGGAGTGAGAGCAGTATAATAGAGATCAGCATAACACAGGATGGTGTTATTACAGAGTTAAATAAGCGTTTGTTCAAACTCGAGACAATTATTCAGGTTATTTAAGCTTTATATTCTCCTCATAGACCCATCAATAATCACACGACTACTGATAATAATATATGTCCTTAATATTTTGTATAATTTATTTCAGGTTCTTGCTCGAGAAAGAAATGGGATAATATATCCTTTTTTTTCCTATATATACTTTGACATCCTTTTTTGTTGATGGTCAATACGTTTGCACCAAATTTTCAAAACAACCCTTCAAGTATCCATTATCAGGAACCTGCTAGAAGTGTATTGAAAACCACTAGCAGTGGTTTGAAAGATTGATACAACAAATTTTCAAAACAGCCCGTTAAGTATCCATTTTCAGAAACCTGCTAGCAGTGGATTGAAAACCACTAGCAGTGGTTTTAAAGACTGTAGCAGTGGATACAGCAAATTTTCAAAACAGCCTGTTAAGTATCCATTTTCAGGAACCTGCTAGCAGTGGATTGAAAACCACCAGAAGTGGTTTGAAAGACTATAGCAGTGGATACAGCAAATTTTGAAACACTGTAGCAGTGGATACAGCAAATTTTCAGGAACCTGCTAGCAGTGGATTGAAAACCACTAGCAGTGGTTTGAAAGACTGTAGTAGTGGATTGAAGACCACTAGAAGTGGATTCAAAAATTCATTTATATTTCTTATATATGCTTTTCATAAATACTTTTTTTCATTCTTAGGAGAAATTGGAGTTAACTAATGATCTTCGGCATCTTAGTGCACAGTTTTGTGATGAGCTTAATCACGATTTTCTTGACTTGTTTGAGTCAAGTCAGTCAAGCATTGATACTAGTTCATCAGCGCGGCTTGATGAATTTTCTGATGACGATGTTGCAAAGGTAATTTACAAAATCAGTAAACAAGTGTAGAACCCTTTCCGTACCATAACATATCATAACGATAGGTTGTTTATAAACGCTGACAGGAATTTATTATCCAAGAAGAATTAAGGTTGCGACATGAAGAATTACAAAGTGCCCGGTTAAAAGAGCAGAAGTTGATGCAACAAGAGAAGAGGTTAAGGATGGAAGAGGACAAGTTGATAAAGCGGGAAGAGGAAAAGAGGTTGCAGTATAAAAATGAACGAAAGAAAAGAGGAGAAGCAATCATGAACTCAGATCATATGAAAGCCAGTAGAGCGAGTTTTGCAGTTTCCAAAAGGAGTGAACAACGTTCGGGTGAAGCTAATTCGTATTATTGGACCAAGGCATATGCTGAAAATAAAAAACGATGCTCTAGCTTACCTGATCCAGATATGAGTGAAAAACTTAAAATTGTCACGCCTTGGGTTGAGGTATGAAAAATACTTCTTGACAACCTTTTTAAATATATCTTGTTAATGACAATTGATTATAAGTGTAATCGTTTCATATACTAGGATCTTGCACGCTCCAGCAACGCTGTCAACAGAGTTCATTTTACAAATGAATTTGACGAATTTGTTGGACAAATTGGACCGCTTAACTGCAAGTTTCCTTGGTGTGACGATGTGTGTGTGGATAGAAGGTTTTGGGAAAGTTTGGTTTGCTTAGACCCGTCTAGGAAAGGTTGGCTAAGGGATGAGGCAAGTACTCATACAACTGTGCCTACTGAATTGATTTCTTATAACGTTTATGACACTCATTCATGTTTCGAAATTTACAGCACATAGAGTTGTGGGTTAATTACCTTTGGCATGTTAGGCCCGATACGGCTGATTGGGCAATGGTTAGTAGCTATTTTGTTCAGCTTCTGTCACAAAATTCTTTGCCGTTGTGGTATGCTAATGGTGAAAGATACTCTATTCCATGGTCTGACGTTAAGCACGTAAGTGACGATATATATATTTTATTCTAGTCCAGTCTCATTCATTTAATTATCCTGTTTAGCTTTTGCCATATATTAATGTTATGTATGTGACCCAAACGTTGTAGGTTTTCATGCCTATTAATGAAACTGAAGCTCATTGGTCTCTTGCGCGTTTGGAGATAGACACAGGCATTGTTACCTTTTATGATAGCGGTCAAACTTTTGAAGAGGAATGGCGAGAGTTTTATATCAAACTGAGGGAGTGTTTATAGGTTTGACTATTTATTCGTATGTCATAAGAATTAATACAGAACCGTTTAACCAGGTTTTAAAACATTAGATTTGTTAAAACAGTGTAACTTTTGTCCACAGCTACAATTACCTGAGGTCCTAGCACAAGCGCAAGTATTTGTGAAGAAAGGCATTGATCCGGCAAGTTATTTCATTACATTTACTATCGCTGAACAAGTACCGAAGCAGGGCGGGATATTTGGTGATTGTGGTATTTGGGTATGTATTTTTTTATACCGCTTGGCTTTTGGTCTATCATTGGATGTGAAGGATCCTATTCAGGCTGCGCTTTCATACCGTGAACAAATGGCTAGGTTTTTTTTTAAACACCGTGTTTGTGTTTAGTGATGTTCTAGTTTTGTTGATGTATTACTTGAAACAAATTGATAACCATATGCTCCCTCGAATGCTGTTAATTTTTGTATTCAGTATGTTGTATTATATTGTTGTGTTCAAATAATGTAATAGGATAATTAGAGACGCTACAAATTTGTATACTAGTAATATTTTTCTAAAAAAATAAGCAAAAAAAAAAGCACACACCAAACTATGGATATACAAAGTAGGGCTAACCCATGCATGTTACTTTACAAGTATTGTCCATTGGGTAATAGGCATTATCCAACATGTAAACTAGGCGACTTTTTTTGGTTGAGTTTGACTATATCTTAGATATATCACTTGAGTGTTGATGTACTTTTTAGACACTTTTATACTGTTCACGTTTTTGTACATTTTGTGCCTTTTGTATCTTTTGTACCTATTAATAACCAAACTAAATTTTATGTTACATATATTTTGTGTTTTTTTTTCAGATTTCTACTAACTATGGCATCACAAAACACAGAATCAAAGGCCTATTATGAATTATGGTATCAAGAATGGCTGTAAGTTTGTCCATTTACTTTTTTCTGTTTAATTTTATCTTAAATATATTTTGTTTTGCTGAATTATTTCCAATGTTACACAGAATGTCTGAAAACAGTCAAGATCTTGGGTTTGATGTTTATCATAGCAGTCGGTTCTTTTTTTATCCCTTAAGTTATTTAGGTGGAGATGTTTTACATTTGAGGTTACCTAGGTTGAGTAGGTTATCGTATTCTCAAATATGTGACAAACTGTTGAAAGAAATTAAGGAGGATATTTGGGCTTGGTTTTTTTGTCTTCTAAGTACTAGTCTAGAGGAAGGGTTGACCCTTGTAGAAGGTGATAATGATGTCAAGAAACTGTATGACATGGCTGAGCTCCATGGTCTAGTTGAGATCTATCTTTGTCATCAGCCACAGGTTCATTTAGTTAGCTACTATCACAAGAACCTGTCTTTTGATTCCTCACAGGATGAACTGACATCTAAAATTAAAAGTCACGAAAAGAAAAAAAAAGATGTCGACTGTCTGTCATTTGAAGAACTAATGGCATGGGAAGAAGAGGAAAAAAATTCACCAGCCTACCTTAGGACACCTTATGTCAAGCCTTATGTTGAAGCTAGTTTATTCAGAGGAAAGTCTGAATTTGGTGGTAATAATGACCTTGAATACATTCCTCCTTGTTTAAGGACTACAGTCCGACCTTATGTGTCGAATGACTTTGAAGATTCTTGGACACAGAAGTCCACTGTTACCAAGTTTTTGTCAAACGAATGTGGGTTCGAGATTAGTCCGTTAAGAGGTAAGAACCTTTTTAACAACTTTCAGGCTGCTGGTAATCATGACCTTCAGGATCCACAATCTACTAGTTTACTCCCATCTATTCAAACCATCCCTTTAAAGTGTAAGAGGCTTTTTAATGATATTGATGGCCTTCCTACAGTTGGAAGCTCTACTGTAGTTCAATATGTGTCCAAGAAAAGTCGTTTTGAAACTGGTACCTTGAAATCTAGGAGATTATTTGATGAATTTGAAGCAGTTGGTAGTAATCAATTCGATGATATGAAGGGTGATGAGGCAAGCAGTTTGGTTAATGATCAAGTGATAGTTGAAGGTTCCACAGCTGATCCAAGTAATTCGAAGGTATGATGAAGGCTACCATGTGGTAGTTATTTGATCTTCCAGGGTGGTATGTACCCTGTTAAACAATTTGTATTTTTGTTCCTTTCCAGGCATGATGACTAGTTAGTGTATGTTACAAACTACACTAACTAGTCATCATGATGAAACAATTTATTTTCAGTCTGTGGTGAAGGCTAGTTATTTTATGTTAAAAACTACTATGTGATGATGGTTCTGCTACCATGTGTATGTTACATTGCAATCACTTTAAATATGCTGATGTCTATTTCAGTCCTGTCTTGGTTCTATCAGCACAACCATCTCAATAACAAAACTACAACAATCATCTTATTTCATTGATAAGATTTTCAACACAACCATTACATTCTCAACCGCTACAGTCATATCATTCATTATTCAACCATTACATTCATTCAAACAGTACTACTAGAACCACATCCTTCTTCAGTTGCTTTCCATTCCTTGAGTTTTTCAAAGAATTCTTCTAGATCTTTAATCCTTTTTGCCAATGCCTTAACTTTTTCTGGTGTAATGCCATCTTGATTCTCCTTACCCGTAACATCACCATCTAGCTTTTTATTCTCAGATAAGTCCAAAGCCATTGTGGATTGTTGTATGTGTACTATCGAATTGTTAGCAACATCCTCTTTCCTGTTTGGCACTTGTTCATAATTACCTTTTCCAGATAAGTTCAAAGCCATTGTGGATTGTTGTATGTGTATTATAGAATTGACTGTATTTATGCTTATTTTGCTGACTTGTGTTTAGGCGGGAAATTTATTTTGGGGGGAAACTAGATAAGAAAGTGAATTTTTAAGATACACTAAAACCTTATCTTTTAACTATTTTTGGCCACATCCAATTTCTACCTACCAGAACCCTAGCTTTTTTCGTGCAACTGTCAATTTCGTTCAATTATTTTCTCAAAAGGTTCGTGAACCTTTATTGTCATGGTCCCCCTTATCAATATTGACTGTATTTTATGTTTCAATATTCATATCAAAATTTTTGGCCACATTAACTTAACTTTACATGTTTGTAATTGCTTATAAGGTAATCATGGCAATCGAGTTTGTGGTGCGACCAAACATAGCTTTTTACCCTGGGTTTCTTGAGCTTCCTCAATTTGCTCAACGTGCTTTTAATGGGAATCGTCATTTATATTTGACTGGAATTCAAAGACAACAGAAGAAAGTAAGGATTCTTGCTCGGTTAGGAGGTCCCATTAGGATTGTAGGTAACAAATGGGTAGAATTTGTTCATGAAAACATGTATACGGATGTTCATATGTTACACTTTGTTCACGAAGGTGATGACTCTTTTTACGTTACTGGCTATGATTCTAATGGGTTGGAAGTTGAGGAATATGCTGGTGTAGAAAGTCGTCATATAAGGTTTCAGAGTTATCGGCTGCCATACTCTCATTTTCCACACGTTATTTATAAGAATTAATTTTTTTGTTTACGTTTTTTTTAAAATAAGTGTATTTTATTACTGTATATGTTATAATTGTCAATCATGTTGTTGTTTCAGACATTGCCTGGTAATTTTGTAGATGGTATTGGGTTGCAAGGTATTGTTGTTGTTGTTGTTGAAGGAATGGAGTTTAATGTGGATGTTACTTGGGGCTATGAACGAGGTCATGATCCTCGTCCTTTGTATGTTATGGATGATGAGATGTGGTCGACTGCTCTTCAATATTCCGATATTGAATTTGGCGATGTTATTGTTTTTACTAAATTGGAGAACAATAGCTTGAATATAACCGTGTTTGGTTTCGATGGTAGGGCAAAGATACGGGGCCAGTTTCTTGGTGTGACGCAATTGTTTTTTCCACAAAATGATCTTGATAATGAAGATGGAGGTAGGCTTGAAATCTCATAATCATATTCAGTAATTTCATAACATTTATCTTTAAGATTCATTTTGATATTTTTGAAACAGGTGATGAGCGAATGCAACACATTTGCCAATGGTTTGGTCACCTTGATCATTTTGGTGAGCGAACTGATGTCTTTTACAGAAGGTCTACTGAAATTCTTCCGTTATGTAATCTTGTAAGTTTGTGTTTTGTGTATACTTTTTTGTCTATGCATTTATATAATTTTATATAATTTTAGCAATTGTTAAACACCAGGACATTCCAGACCATTTTCTTCACAATCATCCTATGCATTTTTATCAAAATGCACTTTTTAGGAATGAGGAAGTCGAATACATGATGCGAATTCAGATTGACTATGATAGAGACAATCCATACCGGGTGAATCATGTGAATGCATTAGGTGACTGGACCTACTTTTTTGAAGATTGTGAGTTTGAGCATGGAAAGATGATAAGGTTTAAGTTCATGTATGTAGATTGTTATGATGGTTTGATGTATCCTGTTTTCCATATTTGTTAGGAAATCGGATACGTTTCTTGCATGACATTTTAACTTTTATTTCTTTATTTATCTTTGAGTTAATTGCATTTTTATTCCTTGTGGTTTGGCCAAATTGCAGGTTTGGTCCTCAAAACTTTGAAAGTGCATCGATAGTCCCCATTTTGAAGTTTGGGTTGCATTTTTGGTCCTTATCGATGTGAAATGACCAAATTACCCCTGTCTTTTTCTGAAGAAGACAAAGGGTATTTTAGTCATTTCAATTTATCCAAGGACCAAAAATGCAATGCAAACTTCAAAATGGGGACTATCGCTGCACTTTCAAAGTTTTAGGGACCAAACTTGCAATTTGGCTAAACCACAAGGACCAAAAATACAATTAAATCTTTATCTTTTTTGGGTTACATGAACAAACTTTCAGTGGTGGGTGTGTATATACTTGTATTCGATTGGACTGTTTAGACTGTTACAAATTTTAACAGTTTATGGTAAGTACTTTTCAACATGGCCACTTTATGCGTATATAACGGTTAGGCGGTCAACCCCTTTATACGTAAGGAGTTTCATTAACAACACAAAAAAAAACATTTCACTAAAATTTTTCACATATATACTTTCAACACAACCATTATGTTGTAATCCTTCATATTAGTGCATAATATCACTATTTTCCGCCTAGGTTTGGTTGATGTAATCATGTTCAACAGATTGGAGTGTGGTTGGTGTATCCACTGCTAGTACATTTCAAACCACTGCTAGAGTTGATGAAACCACTGCCAGAAGAATGAATCCAATGCTTCAGTAAAACCACTGCTAGTAGTGTTGTGTAACCACTGTTAGTATATTGTAATCACTGCTAAGCGACTTTTTAGGTGTGAAAAAAAGTCCTGAAACTGAATAAGACACTTTTTTAGGTAAATACTAAAGCAATTTTTTTTTATCGACAACTGTAAAGTACTATCACATAAACCAAAATATTCTGAGCGACTTTTTAAAAGCGCCTTTTTCAATTTAGCGATTTATGATACACGAATACTTTATCTTTTATCTTTTTGTGTCCACATTCACTTCCTCCGACCAGAACCCTAGCTGCTTAATAATCTAATTCAACTGTCGTTTTCGTTCAATTATTAAAATTGAATTGTGCGAAAGGTTTGTGATACTTTATTGTCATGGTCCCCCATATCAATTTTGTCTCTATTTAATGTTTCAATATTCGTACCTAATTAGGGTTTACATTTAAAATTATATATATATTTTTTAAAGTATTGTATTTTACGTGTTCCTGTAACAGGATGGCACCTAGTTGGACTTCAGATCCTCGTTACCTGTTTGACGTTCATGTTTTGGGCGAGTTTTAGTTCCAACCGCTGAGGTATGAAAATGGGGGTGTTTTTTATTGGAGTGTGTCCAAGGATAGGAAGGTGGACTATAGTAGTATGTGCCAGTATCTTAAAGAACATACTGAGCTAAATTTCCATTCGTTGTTTTTCTGTTTACCACAATGTCAATTAGAGGTAGGCTTGAAACTAATAGAGTGTGATAGGGATGTGGCTGCCATGTACAACCTTGCTGATCGATATGGGAAGTTAATGATGTATATGGCACATAATCCCCAAAACTTATTTGATTTTTATTATCAAAATCTCAAATTTTATGATTCTGAAGATGATTATACAACCAAATTGATTATACATGGAAGAAGATTAAAAGATGCAAGCAATATGACATATGATGAGCTTATTGCTTGGGCTGAAGAAGAAGCAAGCAGCCTTATTGATGTTGATGTTGATATGTCTATTAGCCATAGGGATGTAGTTGCTAAGCCTAAGGTTAAGCGTAAGTTGGTTTTCATTGAAGAGCAAGATAAAGCCTTTGCAGGCAATCGATAAAAAAATTAAGGTGGTGCAAAAAAAAAACAAAAAACAAAACAAAACAAAGCTATTTCTGAGCTGTTAGATGCTACTTTGTGACACATAAATCTAATAAACCAGGCGATATATGTGTCAAAAAGTAGCATTTAACAGCCCAGGAATATCGCCGTTTTGTTTTTTGTTTTTTTTATAGCAGACACTTCTATTTTACCTTGTGCGTCAAAGTTACCAATTAATTCATATCACACTTACCACAGGACACGTATCCATATCGATTATACATTTTTTTGATGATGTAGGTTATGTTTTCAACACTACGTTACAAGCCAGCATATCAAGGGAGCAGGTTATAACACAGGTATGTTCCCACAAAAGTACTTAGACAAACATAAATAAGTAAGTGCATATATTAAAATATCCAATAAAATTAACCTTAATAGGTTTATAAAACATCCATAAGCATAAACATAAACTTTATACATTCCTAACCATATATTAAACTCAAAAGACATATGAAAAACACCAGAAGAAACCATTTCAGTACACCGTAGACTTGAGCTTCTCAATGAATGACATAAGCTCCCTTGCTCGCTTCTGCTTGTTCACAACGTTCACCAACATGTTTGCAATGTCTGCCAAATCCTCATTTTGCAAAATATTCAACTGCGAAATACTTTTCACACCTGAATCAAAGGGATACAAAAGCTCCAACTCTGCAATCACGAAATCCCTCTCAGCAACACGAGACCTAATATCTTGGGCTTTTTTAGTTAATTCTGCTTTGTCCACCCTAATGACAGTAACCTCCCTCCGAAACTTCTCCACCATCATGTCTCTAACGAGACTAGAACCAGCAGCAGCAGCTAACTCCTCGCAGAAAGGCATTTTTGTAGTCATTTTCTTCGTTTGTTATTTTTTTTTAACAAAAAAGCAGTTATATCTTTCCTTTGGACTATGTGTGTTTTTATATGAGTTATAATCTCTTTTGATTTGATAGCCACGCATAGTAATTATGGCCTTTTGACTTATAAGCCATTTTGATTTGATAGCCAACTTGAACCAAATTAAGTATACTAGACTACTTGATGAATTTGTTTACTTGAGGAAATGTTGAACCTTTGTTAGGAATTAGAAATTCCATAGTGAAGTGTCGGTCACCCCATATATAATCTAGCATAATTTAGCTCGTAGACATTACGTTATTTACTAGTTATTTAGTTAGCTATTTAGTTTAGAGCAACACCGTGGAGGAAGGACGGGTCTTTACCCACTGTATACCTGATCCACAGGCCGATAGGAGGTCGTTATGTTTGTAACTATAAATACCCTCTACCTCCCAAGGTAGAGGGTTGGACCTTTCATTCATCTTAATCTAACCTTCTATGTTTTCTTTCACTTTCTCTCTCTAGAAAGGCTCCTACTTTCTCTCTCTAAAACCTCTAAATAATTCGACCATATTATTGTTTGTTATGTTTTTATGAAATCCAATATCTAACAATTGGTATCAAGAGCCATGGTTAGATCATATCTTGCACATCTTTGGATTTCTAGTGGTTTTTAGGTGGTTTTTGAGTTTGAAAAAGTTTAGTGGTTTTTGCATCATTTGGTTGATTTCTTGTGTTAAAGTTTGAATTTTGTTAGTACTTTCATGTTTAGAATCATCACAAGTGTTTAGGCTTTCATTTGGTTAGCTTGAATCATCTTGGTTGGGTTGTTTTTGGATTGAAAAGTGATGTTTATAAGGTTTTTCTTGCTAGCGACTTAGCTCACGGTTTAGTTTTTCTTCATAGCGACTTGCTTCACAAAATTGTAGCGAGTTACAGTTTTAAACCTAGCGAGTTAGATCTAGCGAGTTAAAGTACAAGTAGTGGAATCTCCACTACGAGTAGCGACTTGGTGGTAGCGACTTGGTCTGTAGCGAGTTGCTCTTTAGCGACTTGTATTTCTAGCGACTTGTGTAGCGAATTACTGCCAAAATTTTGCTAGCGACTTGAGGGTTAGCGAGTTACTACTTAGCGACTTGCTTTGTGTCTAGCGACTTGGGATTCTAGCGACTTAGTTGTCTAGCGAATTAAGTGTTAGCGACTTAGCACTTAGCGACTTGGTGACTTAGCGACTTGGTTCAAGGGTTATAGCGACTTGGTTGATTTTTACGAAGAAGAGGTTTGACCAAAGTTGACTTTTTACGTCAAAACTTCAAACGGCCATAACTTTTGATCCGTAACTCCGTTTTCAGCGAAATACCTGTCAAAACGACCGGAACAGCCTGAATATTGTGAAGTTTCACTACGATGTCGTGAAACGAATTTTTCGAGGCCCAAAACCACTCCGAAAGGAAGTTATTGAGCTTTTAAGTTTTTAGACCTAAAAATTCTCCGTAAAAACGTGCATCAACCAATCCAAATCTCAACCAATCAACATTTCAGCCTTTCCTACGAACAATCTAAAGTCCTATCACACAATCGTCTTTCATTGTATCATTCCATCGGTCATCTCAACACCCTCTACTGGTCATTGCTTAACGGTTTCGTCTTGATTTTAGTAAAATCCCGTGAAAGATTCTATTTCTCGGTTTGAATCATAGACTTGTAAAATCCCGTGCATTCTACCACATCATGTCTTACTCTACTGACCCAGTGATTTCAGAAGTGCTTAAATTGTATGATGATGCAGACAACCCTGAGAATGTTAGCTACACTGAACGATTAAAGATGATTGAATCAATCAATGAGGATGTGATATCTCCGGGTTCAGACTTTGAAAAGACTGAAATGCACCAGTCAATGCTACAAAATGCCATGCTAAAGGAATGTAACATTGAGCCCTTTCAACTACTTTATCAGCACCTCGAACTACTTTTATCTACAACTATGGATCGAACAAGCAGTGCTCTCCTTCGTCAGGATTTTCCCATCTTGACAAGAACTGTACTACTCAACTTAGAACAACTGAGGTTTCAAATTACTAAAGAGAAGTTCTCAACTGATGAATCTAATGCAGCTCTTCAAGTAATCTTCGATCAATTTCAGACATTTATCCGGGGGGAATATTCCTCAGATTTTGATGATGAAATGACTGAAGTGTCTTTCAAGAAACACACTGGAATGGAAATTAGCGTGTTCATTGAGACATTCATACAACTCATGGATAATGTGGAGAAGTACATTGAGGAAGTTACACAAAAAGATGAAAACGTGAATGAGTGTCAGGTGCAGTTGAGAAATAGTTGTGATAAGTTGGGTAATGTATCTGTTAAAGAATCGGGTGTTGTTGAATGCAGAATGTCAGAGTCAACATATAAT
>BPTQ01000005.1:214991835-215221144 GCA_019973895.1 Chrysanthemum seticuspe
AGGCTGACGACCATTGATCTATTTAGTTCGGAAGTTGAGTTTAAGAATTCGGGCTCGTTCAATAGTTTATTCTTGTGCGGAAACACTTCCTGTTGAAGTTAGAGTTTATTCACTATTTACTAATTGAGACTTCATTAGTTGAACACAGTTTACAGGTTGTGCACTTATTTGTATGTTAGCCTACATGCAGCTAGGTGACTTACTTGGCCTTGTTTACTAAAGAGCTGTAATTACGTAAGAAGAATTTCCATATGTACATCTCTGACTAGACCTTCTAAGTGGTTATTACAAAAGCTCGCCTACTCCATCAGTAAAAGGAATTACAAGTACACCAACTAAATATCGCACGTGTTACTCTCCTTGTTATTAGGCACCTCTAAACCGTTCTCTTATGGTTTCTCACCTAGTAATAAGTACTTGTTGTTAGGCACTTCTAAACCATTTCCTTATGGTTTCTCGCCTAGTAATAAGTACTCACGTTGTTGTTATAATACTATCAGTAATAGTTGCGGAACTCCTCATTGACCTCTAAAACAAAGAACTCTCAAGACTCTTCATGAAGAATGTACCACTTGTTCAACTCAGTCATCTTTGGCCTCGTACTCGAAGTCTTCGACCTACTAGTTGTAAGCAATCTCCAACCTTCATGAGTAGTTTGTATAGAAACTTTTTGTTACTTAGGGTTTTTTACTTAGGGTTTGTTACTTAGGGTTAATAGGAATCATTAACTTCGTAATCCGCAACCTCCTCACAGTAGTTTTTAGTTCGTTACTTAGTAACGATTTCTTAGACTCGTTCAGATTAACCCCTAATTTAAAACCGAAAAGTTAGAGGGGGTTAATCACGAGAGGGGATTTGACTGCTTCTAAAAGTTCACAAGAAGAGTCGGGCCTAATTCTTCTTCAGAAATCTAGTAGTTTACGTTAAGTAGAAATCAGAAGATTAGTACATCGAAAGTTTACATCTAATCTGACATCTGAGCTGGAAGAAGTTCTAATAGGTTTACCCCTTTATCTATCAATTGTAGAAGAAGTGTGGTTTCCGTAAGGGCAATTGAACATTTATCGTTTAGGGGAATTAATTTTAGAGAGGGTTAGTTTGTTCTTGTCTTTCTACAAGTAGTTTCTTTAGTCGGGTCGTTGATCTTCGTGAAACAGTAAATTAGTATAGTCGGGCACACTTCTACAGTTGGTTGCCGAGAATCTTCTTTGATGTACACTTCTACTAGGCTATTCTTCTTAGAGCCAAGAATGTACCCAATCCTCGGCAAACTGGTATATAAGAGTTTATAGTCAGTTGGTACGTTTTTTAAGTGTGAAGAAGAGGGGGAGTTCTTAACGTATGTCTCTACGGTAAGAACTAATTGGTTCACTAATAGT
This sequence comes from Chrysanthemum seticuspe, assembly GCA_019973895.1. Classification (NCBI taxonomy): domain Eukaryota; kingdom Viridiplantae; phylum Streptophyta; class Magnoliopsida; order Asterales; family Asteraceae; genus Chrysanthemum; species Chrysanthemum seticuspe. Next base: position 214,993,215 of record BPTQ01000005.1, read on the forward strand.
AGGTTTACATAATATAAGTGTGAAGAGGGGGTGTTTTAATCGTGTACTACAGCGGTAGAAGTAATATAACTCGTTCTCCTTATTCTCATTAATAGTCATCAGGCCAAGTGAACTACTGACTTCTCGTACCTTTTTCGTACTTCGTACAACTACTTCTTACAGCTACTCTTACCAGTATTTGTACTTCTAAAGAGAAGAATTCTTCTATTTCGCGTGATTTCTTTGATGAACATCTTTCTGTTCTTGTTTGATTGGGAGAGATTTTAATTAAGGGGATTTGCTATTTACAAGTTAACGGGAATGCCTTTGGTGTGAAGAAGATGTTAACTATCTATTTCCCCATTTGGATAATCTTGAAGAAGGTCGAGTCTACAGTCTAATCTACATTTGAAAGCTACATGATTAGAAGACTAAAGATGAATTGCATTTGATGATCTAAAGACTTCTTCTTAATCCGGGCTGAGAAGAACACTTGAAAATCTTCGTCAGTTTAGGGGAGAGCACTAATTGGGGGAGATTGAAAAGCCAAAATTTAATCCCCAATTAGACTTGCTCAGATTCTTTAGCAATGATTCATTGCTTGATTTTTGATGACACTCCTCCAACGCCTAATGCTTCAATTACTAAGGATAATTGGGATTCATTGTTTGGGATTCATTTTTTGGGATTCATTGTTTTTCAAAGATATGTTTGATGAGTACTTCCAACCTCTAACGAATGTTGATCATCCAGCTTCTGAAGCTCATGCTCCGGTTTCTACTGACTCAACTTGTTCACCATGTAAGAAGTACTTCTCAGAACTCTCAAGAAACAAAATCTCCAGTTACTCCTCAAGGCGTTGATAATGACTATCATAATATTGTTGTTGCACTCATGAATAATGATCCGCTCTTTGGTATTCCTTTACCAAATCTTCACGGATTGTTGTTCATGAATAATGATCCACTCTTTGGTATTCTCTTGCCAAATCTCCACGGATTATTGTTCCTCTCATTGTGCACGCTATAAATCAACCACATGAACATTAAGGAAAATGACTACCTCATCCGCTCGAAAACATTATTGGTGAATCTTCCAGATCAGTCTCTACATGTATACCTTTAAGAAGAATGCATTAATGTCGAGAAATCATTTGTTCCGGTTCATTCAGTGGATCGACGTACATCCGATTGTATGTTTATTCACGTGTTGGACATTTGACACAAGTTGATTACTTCAGAGTTAATCATTTATCACTTATTTGAGATTGAAGTTGTCCTTCACAAAGGCGTGTTCTTATTTGATAACTTGCTCGGGCTTAAGAATTTGAGTTGAAGGCTTGATTTATCTAGTTACCAGCAGTCGGAGTGGATGGTTGAAGACCTGGTTAACTATCACTATTAGGAGTTACGTTGTTTTACTCAGTGTCACATGTAGATGACGATGTGGATATTATCAAGAGGTGTTAAAGTCTCATACTTTGTTTGAGTGTGAGTACTTAGAGATTTGCTGGAAGCATAGATTCTCGACACCGTTCTTCCATCTTCAAGTGCAAGCTTAAGACACAAATGCGGGGAATTCGACTTCAGTTTCAAGTTTGGTATATCGGGTTTTTCTTCAACAGTGGTCACTTCAAATTGTCTACATATGGGTTGATAAAGATAGTCAGAGAGAGTTTATGTAGCAGTTGATTCTCACAGGATTCACTTGGGCTATTTGAGTTCTTCTCACAAGATTTCAAGTTTATGGATTGATTATGTTTTGCTGATTCTGAGGTATCAAAACTATTTGGGGGAAGGATGTATTATTCCAACTATTTGGGGGAAGTGGTCTCTGGAGACCTTTGGTTTTTTGTTACTTCAGTGTTCAGTTGGAAGAAATGTGAGAAGAATATTTGGAACAGAACGTGAGATGATACTGCCTATCGACATCTTATATACGGTTTATGATAAAGTGCTTCCGGTTATATGCACAACATGTTCACTTGATCGAGCTAATTCAGTTATTTCAGAGTTGACATCCACAGAGATGATTAGTGACTCAACATGTTACATGGATGTCATCGTCTCTACTCTTGTTGGGTACATGTGTACATTATGTGCTGATTGGTTATATGCTATATAACTGGAATGCACTTGGTTAAATGAAGATGTTGATATATTGTTCCCCTAACTAGACAACTGGTCAATCTCGAAGAGTAAGGTGTACATCGGGGATGCACAACAGGGTCATGTGATCGGTCGTAATCAGTTAATCCGGATTTGATAACCACTGAGACGATCAATGTTTCAACTTGTTACTTCGGTGTTCTCGTGTTCTTCAGGGTGCTGAGCTTCAATCAATGAGACCGCTTTGTATTCAACTCTAATTCTTAAGGAAATGGTCTTTATTCGATGTTTGTCAGTTTGGGGGGAAGCTACCAAAGATTCAAATTGAGAAGGCTCATGTTCAGACGATTTTCTTAGAAGCCTCGGATGCTTTGGTGGCGAAAGTTTAAGAGATGTTGATTCCTTTCTTCTACAACGTGGTGAACGATATCTTTATCTCGGTACTCATTTCATCATTCTCTTAAACTAATTTATCTCGTATATATCTATTCGAAAATCAAAATACAAAAATATAAAACCATCAAAAAGAAAATAGAAAAATATAAAACCAACAAAACAAAATAGAAAAATATAAAATTTTCAAAAAGCCATAAAAATCAGAAAAATTCAAAAATTACCAAAAATATGTTTTCCAAGACATGTCTTCTGGTATCGATAACATCTACGGTCTTAGAAATGTCATTCAATAATGGCACGGGACTTTAGATGAAGTTCGAGCAGGAGGTGTAAATATCTCTTTCTAAACATGTCACAAATCTAATGGCTTGCAGTTACTTCAGACTGTAACCCGTGCTTAAACCATGGCTTGCTATCATTTCAGATAGCAACCCGCTCTTAAAAGGAAGGAAAGTGCTACGCTTAAACGATTTTCACAAATTTCGTGCACTTATCCTAAATCTAATTGAGGAAAGTATGTCGAAGGACTGTTGTTCCCACACAAATGTTTTTCCGTCTATAAATTCTTCAGAAAAATATTTGTTGTTTTCTAAAATGGTGGTAAATGAGTTGCTTGTAAATCAATCAGATTCAGAGTTTTCGTAAAAATTGAAAACTCAATCAATGACTTCAGCGCGTTTAAACCTTTTAGAAAATGAGTCATTGATTGAGGGGGAGAATGTTTTCAAATCTGTATCATCTAACGAGATTATCTTAATCATCCTACGTGCTTATCTGTAAAATACAATTGCCTATGTTGAAGGACTAGGTTTCTAGGATGTGATTGTTAGGTTTAGATGATTAGAGTTTGATTATCACATTAACCTGATACCTTTATGATATGATTGATATGTTGAATTGACTTTTATTAGTCGATTGTTGTTTGGGTGTTGTCGACCACCATATATTTGTATGTGTGTTCACTAACGTATGCAGGTGTATTGGTTTAAAAGAATGTTCCCGATCCGGATCCCACAATTGAAGATGATTGGATGCTGAAAGGAAAGGGTAACTATATCTTGGGTTGACAAATGAAGAAACGGAGCTTAACTGGACTTCAATGGAGAGTTGGCATGAAATGCAACGTAAGAGGTCTCACTGCATCAGCAGATGGTTTTCTTCAGCAAGTGAAGAAACGGAGCTTAATTAGACCTCAGTTGGCATTCAAAATGCAACGTAAGAAGAAGTCTCACTGCATTTGCAAACGGTTTTTCTTCCAACCCTACAACAACAACAACGGAAGCTTCTCAACCACTAACGTATCTTTGTGCAGGATACCACTTTTAAACAATTTTGAATAATTTGATTAAATTGTTTTGAAAATGGAAAACATTGTTTTGACTATATATTGGACTAATTTTTGAAAATCACCGGACTTCATGTTATCAAAACCTAAGTCACTCAATTATTGACTTCTGTCATGGATTGAGGGGGAGAGTGATTTAAAATAAAATATTTTCAAATGATGTTTCTTCAAAAAAGTTCCGTCTTGTACGATAATAAGTGGTGATCTAAAGATTTAATGTTATGTCATGGTATGATTTTTTCTTTAGAATCAAGGTCTTTCAAAATGAAATTTTTTCTGTTCTTGTTTGATTGTGAAATTGTTTTGTTTTACTTAAAAGATCTCTTAAAAACTATCATACCTGACACTAACAATCTTTAATGTCGAAAAACTGTTCCTTATCTGTCATTTTTCAAAAATTAAATCTTGCCACGTCTTTCCCCAAACTTTCTAAATGACTTAAATCAGATGGGATCACAAATCTCAAATGGTTTGATCGGGGGAGAGATCGTAATTTAAATCTCAAATCTGTTTAAATGGAATTGGTTTTAGTCCTTTAAAGGCACTCCTGCCTCCATGTGCCAAACGATTTCATACACAATGCACATGTTGAGGAGGAGGATTTATCCAAAAACATGATGAGTATTTAAACCAGGCCACATATTCTCCCATGTTTTATAAACCGTATTAAATCACTTGGGATCCAAAATCTCAAAGGGTTTGATATTTTTGATCGGGGGAGAATTTGTGATTTAATAATGAAATTTGATAAAAGTTGATCGTTTTGATTCAGTTGTGCAGGCTGCTCTCTCATATGTGCTAAACGCTTTCGAATCTCGAAGCACATATTGAGGGGGAGCAAAACTATCGAGGTACAAAAGTTTTTTAAAAGAGATTATAAAGTACCTTGATTGTGTTTTCAAATGGTTTTCTTAATGGATTTTGTGATTGTGGATGTGCTTCAAAAGAACTCTTGCCTCTATGTGATAAAAATGATTTCAAATATCCTATGCACATATTGAGGGGGAGAATTTTACCATGAAAATCAAATGGCTTTTTCGCATGAAAATTGTGATCAAAGAAAATATTTCAAAGTCCTCTTGCCTCCTTGTGCTAAACAATTTCTAAATCATACGCACATGTTAAGGGGGAGGTTTTCTAAATGATCAAAACTATTAAGGTACAAAACGCTTTGATCTCGTATCACAAGTACCTTGATTGGTTTTCCAAATGATTTTTCAATTGGTTTCGAGAAGGAATGAACAATACCAAAAGACCGACCAAATTTACTTTATGCATGGTGTTATAAGGATGGTTAGGTTAGGTATTTGTTCCCACGATCCGCCAGAACCGGAGGGATCTTCCCAGGGATAATCCACTAGATAGTGTAGAGTCCTTAGGAATATTGAAAAAAGGAGAAAAATGAGAATATGGGAAGAGTGCGGACTGAGACAGAGCTAGTACTGGAATAAACCCAACAAGGTTCTAGTTATGAAGTCTCGGTAAGCACTGAAGGGGTTGAAGAATGAAAAAGAACTGAATGTGAAAAGGGGTGAAAAGAAATAGCCCTCCATCAATTCAACCTTAGGGCAGTAACCGGGTTCAATACATATGCTACTGGTGGTTACTAAGGTAACGCCGGTATTGAAGACAAGACGTCATGGACCCAGTGACGCACTGCACTTCAACTTTCCAAACCACTCAAGTTCCTCTTAAAAGGGCTTGTTTCATTCTCACGGGGAACCGGCATTATCTATCGACTTTCTCTTAGAGATTGTTGATATTGAAGAAGGAGACCCTCTCCCTAGTCTCCGACACAGGAACCAAATGTGCACTATTGAGTCTAGAGCCAAGAGATCATCCACAACATCTCATTAGGACACAAAATTAATGAAGACTTGCTGTTTCACACAATGTGGAAAGTAAGTATATATTTAGAGTCCTACGCATTATCCTTGTGGTATTGCCAGAACATCCGAGTGATATGAAAATATTCACAATGAAGATGGAAATCCTTCTAGAGCCAACATCAAACAAGCTCTTGGTGGGTGACATGTGAGATCTTCTCGTAAGATCAAACTTGTGACAACTGGATAGAAACTATGGGGCGATTCAGCTTTGAATCAACCTTGGTCCAGGAATGGAATTGACGAATACTTTTGGAAAAACCGTTCGATGTGCAAATCTTCTTTTCTCTAGCACGTCGAATGTGTACTTATGTTTTCAAAATTCAAAAAGTATCTCTGATTGAAAAATACTTTTAGAAAAACCGGTCGATGTGCGAATCTCTTCTTTTCACTAGCACGTCGATTGTGTACTATTTTCAAATACAAAAAGTGTTTTGATTGAAAATTGATCTTTCTCATAAAACCTTCGTCGTATTGCAAAACTCTTTATTCTAAGCAATACGCGATTGTTTTTCAAATCAATTTTTCATCAATCAGTGAATCTCAATTCGCTGGTTCACTCACTCCGTGTTGTCTTCTTTGAGACGTTCCGGTTTGAGAACAGCTAGAACAGCTGCGAAACCCTGTCAAGGAGATTCTTAGGAATCCTACCTGATCACAGGCAGTACTTGTACTGATCAACGGGGAACCGTGGGCCGTGTACCTCAATTCAACGAAAGTGATCAAAGACACTTTCGTGTGTTTTATTGCTAACTGTTGTTTGCAGGTACATTTGGACGGTTGCAGCTGATCAGAATTGAGAAGTCAATCCAAAGCCGCATGCTCACATCATCCACACTTAATTTGAAGAAATCATGACTGGTGCATATCTACATAACCTGGTTCTGATATTTTTATACTATGCTTCTGCTACGCTGCTGCAAATATCATGAACCAGTAAGGCTTCCGCTACTCTGATGGAAAGATGTCATGATTCAAAAGTGTGAGCATGTCGGTCCGAAAGTCACAGCAACACATGATGGCAACACAATAAAGGGTGATCCAGAGATTTACTGTGGCTGATGATCTCAATGAAAGCTCAAAGATCATCAAAGATGTGGATCAGTTCAAGGCCTCCACTGAAAGTACTAAGCACTCGGACTTTGAAGTATCACTGCTTAAGCACAAATGATGCGGAATTTGAAGAATTTAAGTCTACGAGCTCAAGACTGAAGATTAAATAGAATGCTAGGATTCGAAATGTAAAACATGGGGTGACCTCCCTTAGGGGGAGATTGTTAGGAATTAGAAATTCCATAGTGAAGTGTCGGTCACCCCATATATAATCTAGCATAATTTAGCTCGTAGACATTACGTTATTTACTAGTTATTTAGTTAGCTATTTAGTTTAGAGCAACACCGTGGAGGAAGGACGGGTCTTTACCCACTGTATACCTGATCCACAGGCCGATAGGAGGTCGTTATGTTTGTAACTATAAATACCCTCTACCTCCCAAGGTAGAGGGTTGGACCTTTCATTCATCTTAATCTAACCTTCTATGTTTTCTTTCACTTTCTCTCTCTAGAAAGGCTCCCACTTTCTCTCTCTAAAACCTCTAAATAATTCGACCATATTATTGTTTGTTATGTGTTTATGAAATCCAATATCTAACAACCTTTTTTTTTCTTTAATTTGACAGGTTACCATGCCTCACAGTAATCGTGACATTAGGAGACGTGTTTAAACATATTGCAAACGTGCATGGACTCAGAATAGTTGTATAGCTAAATTGTATATTCGCCAATTGTATTTAGGTGCCCTAAATTTATATGTTTTTATTTAATTCCCTTTATTTTAAATTGTTAAGCGAGTATTTTACCTAGTTTTTTAAACAACTTTTTTTAAGCGATATTTTTTAACCAATAAACTTAGTCGTAATTCAAAACATTTTGAGCATGTATATCACCCAAGTATCTAGAAGAAAGTATGGTCTTTATATACAATAAGACATGTTTGGTAAAATATATATATATATATATATATATATATATATATATATATATATATATATATATATATATATATACAATAAGACATGTGTTTAATAGTACTATCATGTAAACCGATATATTCTGAGCGACATTTTTAAAAGCGCATTTTTTCTTCTTAGCGATTTATGGCCACTATCACACCGAACCCTGACAAGAACTCTAGCACGTTATAATTCTAAATTTAGTTACAAGTCAAATGCAAATCGTTTTTGTTTACTCTGTCACATAACAATAAGAAAAGTGTAAAGTATTATCACACAAACCAATGTATCATGTAAAGTACTTTCACATAAACCGATGTATTCCGAGCGACCTTTTAAATGCGCCATTTTCATCTTAACGATATATGGAAGCTAAACCCTTTAACCCAACCAAAACTCTACCTAATTTCAATTCTAAATTTAGTTACAAGTCAAATGCAAATCTTTTTTGTTGACTCTGTCACACAACAATAAGAAAAGTGTAAAGTATTATCACACAAACCAATGTATCATGTAAAGTACTTGAAATTTCACATAAACCTATGTATTCTGAGCGACTTTTTAAATGAGCCATTTTCATCTTACCAACTTAAACCGACTAGACAAACATATTATGTTTTACTAACAAAAAATTGGATACAAGGATTTATGTGGTTGTTATTTTATTTTATTTTTTTATTTTAATTATGTCGATTATGCGATATAATTTTTTTTTAATTCAACGTCAATTTAGGTTCTTTAGTAAAACACAAAGACAAATAAGATTAAGATTGACAACGACATAAACAAAAGTAATTACACTTAACTAGTACATCAACACATAACCCACCATAACTAACCTAAATCAAAGATTTACATAACCTAAACAAACACAAACCTAACATGAAGGCTTCACAAACTCAAAGGACCATTGACTCAAGATGTTCAATGAAGGATAACAAAGAAGAAACGCGAGCACGCCTTTCTAAGATGGAGGTCTGCTTCCTTCCAATCTCAGCCCTATCTTCAATTTGCATCCTTCTCATGTGCTGAACAGTCGCAACAAACGAGTTAGTTGGACCAACAACCAACAGCTCTCCAATAAGCACATCCCTATGTTGTACACGAGCGGTTAGCTCGTCAATCTTCTCTTGCAGATCTAATTCATCCCGAATAGTATCCCTAACTTCTCCCCAATATTCCACAATCATCATAGACTTGACAGATCGAGAGTTTGCTGTACGGGATAGTTGATCCAAGAGGGGAAGACGGGGGTTGGCCATTGTTGTTATTGGTTGAGATAAGTTTTTTTTAGAGAGGATTAAAAATAGAGAGTGGAAATATAGAGTGTTAAGCACAAAATGTGTTGGTAGTTGTGATAGGAGTTGTTAGAGCGGATTAAATAGAGTGGAATTATAGAGTGTTAAGCAGAAAATGTGTATTGTCATTTAGTAGTTTTAAAATAGAAGTATAAAATGTATATTGTTTAGAAGTTATCCTCATTTTTTTTTAAACATGATGGATGTTTCTCATATATGTTTTGACTGTTCATTTCTGCATGGGAAAAGGTGTTCATATATATTGTTGGATTTGGAGGACTTATGAAAAAAGGATAAATATTAAGGTTGCGTTTAGTTGGAGTAAAAATTCCCTTGTTTTCTATGTCTAGTTTTGTAAAAATTTAGATGGGATATTTATCTACACAAAACACTTGAAAACATAAAAAATGCGTTCAATTGATATTTGTATTTTCTATTTTGAAGAAGAAGAAGGAGGGTTGGGAGTTTTCCATCAAGCTTGTTTTTTATTTATTTATATTTTTTTCTTTATATATATATATATATATATATATATATATATATATAAAAATATTAAATTTGTTTTTTTTTTTAAATAATATTTTTTTTTTCGTTTTTGTTTTGTGACAACAACACAAATTCGCTAAACATAATTTCATATACATCCATCAATCGATAACATAAAATGTGTTTCCAAAATCACCAATGGTCCGAAACTATACATAAGCTACGTACACGCAAATGTTCCAAAACTATACGTATAATCCATTTATCGGTAATCCTAACCATGTTATTCTCTACAAACATATCGTAACACATAAGGCGCAAACTCGTGTTACCCAGGCGGTTTTGTCAGTTGACTTCCGATATCTTCTGCTTCTTCGAGTTTGACCAAAGCTTAACCTGCGTATTTTAAATAGCTTAGGGTTTTAGGTAATGAGAACTATCCAAGCATCGGGTATCAAAAAGACCCTTTAAACCATTAAGGTTGAGTTGGTCATTTTAACAATTAGGGTAGGAGGGTAGGATGGTGGATTTTGGGACATAAACCAAGTTCTTGGCAGGGTGTTGGGGTCCAACCCCTTTCATGTGTAATAGCACTTTAACTAGGTTAATGAGATCATGTTGTGTTCATATGCTTGTGATACAAAAGATTTGATCGTGTTTGCATACGACTATTTGAACAGTGTCTATATGGTTGAGGGTTCCTGAAAACAAAGGAATGATGTTAGTGTGTCTACTTAAAGTGATATTATACCATTGCCCGACACCATTTCCTTATCCTTTTTACAATGATCACCCCAAAAACTCACCAACAATTCTCTCCTATATTATGAACCAACAAAATTGAAGTTTGCGTCGATGACACGTGGCTTCTTTGATGGTTCACGGCGATGAGGTACACGGTTTCTTGGTCCAGTAGATACAGGAAAGTGTACAACACATTTCTTGTTACGGTTTGGTATGGTTACCTGATGATGAGAGTTGAATCTTGAAGGGTAGAAAGGTGGTGCAAAGTGGTTTAGCCATGCGTAGAGAGTTCATAACTGTGTTTGTGTGTTTTTAGTGTGTGTTTTTTGTTGAGAAAGTCCATGTTTCTGTGTGACAAAGAGATGTCAGAGATTATAAGAAATCGATGACAGGGTTTGTAATGATAGTGATGGCGAGTGAAGTGGAGTTAATGAGGCACCCGCACAAACCCTTTCATATCTCTCGCCACCATTATATATCTATCATTACCAACCCTTTCATCTCTCTTGTTATCATCTCTGATCTCTCTCTGTCACACAGAAACATGGACCTTCTCACCAAAAAACACACACTCAGTTAAACAATCTCAAAGCAAGCTAAACCCTTTTCCACCACCTTTCTACACTTCATGATTCAACCCTCATCATCAGGTAACAATAACATACCGTAGCAAGAAATGGCTTTACACTTTCCGATATCTACCGGACCAAGAAACCGTGTACCTCCTCGTCGTAAACCATCAGAGAAGCCACGTGTCATGGCCTTTTGACTTCTATTTTGTTGTTTGATAATATAGGAGAGAATTGTTGGTGAGTTTTTTGGAAGATCATTGTAAAAAGGAGAATGAAATGGTGTTGGGCAATGGTATAATAGCACTTTAAGTATACAAACTAACAGCATTCTTTTGTTTTCAGGAACCCTCAACCATAGACACATTGTTCAAATAGTCGTCCGCAAACACAATCAAATCTTTTGTATCACAAGCAGATGAACACAACATGATCTCATTAACCTAGTTAAAGTGCTATTAGACATGAAAGGGGTTGGACCCCAACACCCTGCCAGGAACTTGGTTTATGTCCCAAAATCCATCATCCTACCCTCCTACCCTAATTGTTCAAATGACCAACTCAACCTTACTGGTTTAAAGGGTCTTTTTTATACACGATGCTTGGATAGTTCCCATTACCTAAAACCCTAAGCTATTTAAAATACACAACGACATATCTTACCTTTTGGCCTCGACTGTGGTCGCGGCTTGGCCTCGGATTGGCACCCGTGATACCTAATCAATTTCAACAAGTATTAAAGCAAAGCATATATTCCTACAACTAATCAATTGCATATAATATACTTTGCTCAAGATAAGATCGAAACCGATATCAATGTTGTTGAAGGTTTAATGAAGTTTTTTTATAAACAATGTGAAAGTTATTATAATCACTTACAAACCACAATACCTAATAAACAAGAGATACCCAGTTAAGATTACAACTATATAACAAAAACACATGAAGCTTTTTACAGTCAGTCAAGAGTATTTATAAAAGTTAATAAACGATACCCGCGCGGTGATGTAGTGGTGGTGGAGGCTGCGCTATAATGTAGTGGTGGTGCAGTGATGAAGATGAAGGAGGTGAGGTGAAAGCAGTTGAGGTTAATAATTGGGGTATGTATGATATGGGTAGTATGTGAGTTATAGGTTCTTAAATAGAAGTTAAGATGGAATCAAAAAATTAATGTGAGGAAGGTATAAGTTGTTGAGGAGTAAATTAAGTGGTTGACTTTGGTATTCATTAAAAGGGGCAAGTTGGTGTGACGGTCTTGTAATGTTTGATTTTCGGCTCAAATACGAGTAGGGTTGTCATTGCCGAATAAACTTAAAAGTTAACAAAGAAAAAGTACCAAATCATTCACATAATTTTGTTAGGAAATGTTTGGTTATTTCACACCTTGCACTCTAACATTAATATATCATAGACTAGATAGATAGTGACCATTTTTGCAATATGTATAGTTAGATCGTGATGACATATATACGGAAATTAGTTGGGCTTTTATTATAACGGTGGGTGCGATGTAATAATACCTATTTTAGGAAAAACTTATATTGGTGATCACGATTCAGAGTGTTATACATCTCAATGCCAAATTAAGGATATATGTTTAGTAAGAACTTTGAATTAGAAAACGAGACACGTATATTACAACTTCTTTTAAAAACTCGCAAGTCGTAAGTATAATGAGGATTTGTTGTAAATGTACCCACACGTGATTTTCATTCCTCCTTGGAGTTGACCTGATAATGTATACTTGGGGGGCTGTTTTGTAAATTTGATGTATCCACTGCTAGCGTCTATCAAACCCCTGCTAGTGGTTTTAAATCCACTTCTAGCAGGTTCCTGTTAATGTATCACTTGAGGGGTTGTTTTGTAAATTTGATGTATCCACTGCTATCGTCTATCAAACCACTTCTAGTGGTTTTCAATCCACTGCTAGTGGTTTTCCTGATAATGTATACTTTGGGGGCTGTTTTGTAAATTTGATGTATACACTGCTAGAGTCTATCAAACCACTGCTAGTGGTTTGAAATCCACTGCTAGCAGGTTCCTGGTAATGGATACTTCAAGGGGCTGTTTTGTAAATTTGGTGCAAATGTATTTTTTCCCCCAAATCACTGCCAGTTGAAGTAATTGATCTTCAAATCACTTCCAATTGATGCTCAACATAAACCCTAACTACTCCAAACTGCTAATTTCACAATCCCACATCATATTCCATAACAACTCACAATGCCGTCGCAGTATTCCAACACCCATAACCTAGTTGCTTACTTAATCAAAAATAATCAATCAGATGGTTTTCATGGCATGATTTATTTTATCAACCACAGTAAAATTCAGTTTGCATTAACTCTAGCACCCACAATTCTTAAAGACTATATACATGATTTTTGGGGTAAAGATGAGATACAGGAGCGAGATGGATTAGAGGTGTTTAGGACTGTGGTGGATCATAATGAGATTTTGGTGGATGAGGAAGTCATTAGAGGTACTTTGATGTTCGATGATGCTAATGGACTAGTTAATCTTTCTGATAATGATATATTTCAAGGTTTAGAAAGGTTAGGTTATACAAAAAGGGGAGACAGGGTAAAATTTTTGAAATGTATGTTTTCTTCCCAATGGAAGTTTTTAATTCACACCTTGCTGATGTGTCTGAGTAATAAGACCACTGGGTTTAATGAATTTCCCTCCAAAATTGCAACTGCTTTAATTTGTCTATCTGAAGGGAGGGAATTCAATTGGTCTAGCATGATTTTTGAAGGGTTTGTGCAGAATATTAGGAAGAAAGGTAAATATTACTTGTATCCTAGGTTTGTTAAACTTATTGTGGATAGCCAAATAGCAGAACCTGTTGAACATAATACAAAGTATGAGGTGCATTATATGCTTCCTAAGGTTTTTGCTCATATGAGACACCAAAATCCTAATTTAACAATCCCAATTGTTCCATTGTTCCCTCATATGATTAATTTACCTGTCATTCGTGAGTTTGATGATGTAAATGAACCCCAATTGACTGAACCTGAACCCACTGCCACCTTAGTTGCACCCATTGCTAGTACAAGTGTAACCACTGACACCAACCCTGCTGCTATGATTACTTCACCCCTCGCACCAGTTCACACAGGTCAAAGTGATGAGGGTAGCTTGGAACATCAACATGAATTGACGGATAATGATCAACATCAACATGATGACTTTTCCAATGAACCACCTCTCGGACCAGTTAACACAGGTCGAGTTCGGGATGAAAATCTTGAACGATTAAATGAATTGACAGTTAAATGTACAAAAATGGAGAATACGATCAGACAATTGAAGCACAGGCTATTTGTGATGGAGAAAGTTAGGAGACATGGGCTTAGTGTTGTTAGAAGAGTTAGGAAACATAATAAGAAGGTGAGCTCCTCTCAAGATGTGGTTTTGGAGGACCAAAAAAGACAGGGGACGACTGAAGGATTTGATTCAGGGGAGGCTGCTGTTGGGCATATGGATGAGGATGTGGATAGTGTAGATCATGGAGGGCAGTATGTGGTGTCTGATAAAGATGGGAATGAAGCTGTACTCGAGATCTTGAAGACTGTAGTAGACGATATAGAGAAGGAGGTGGTGCAGGACACATCCACTGCTAGTCTTTCTATAACCACTGATAGTTTTTCAGAACCCACTGCTACAACTTCAACAGAGGTAATCACACCCACTGCTATAGAAGTTAAAGTGAAGGAGGTGGTGAAGGACACATCCACTGCTAGTGTTTCTGTAACCACTGATAGTTTTTCAGAACCCACTGCTACAACTTCAACAGAGGTTATCACACCCACTGTTGTAGAAGTTAAAGAGAATGAGGTGGTGCAGGACACATCCACTGCTAATGTTTCTGTAACCACGGCTAGTTACTCAGAACCCACTGCTACAACTTCAACTGAGGTAACCACACCAACTGTTGTAGAAGTTAAAGAGAATGAGGTGGTGCAGGACACATCCATGGCTAGCGTTTCTGTAACCACGGCTATTTCTTCAGAACCCACTACTACAACTTCAACTGAGGTAACCACACCCACTGTTATCTTAGACTCACACACTGCTATTACTACCACATCTACAATTGTCACAACTACATCTGTTTCACCACCTAAATCAAAAGAAGTTGAGAAGGAGGCTGCCAGTACATTGATAAATTTAAGCAAAAGTTCATCAAACCCTACACCTACCATTGCACCTGCTCCTATATTTCTTAAACCAACTGGACCTAAACCCTTGACTAAAAGTTTGACTATTGGTGAGCCTTTGAACAAGAAGGTAGATCTACCAGATATTGGAAAGGGAAAAGGTATTGCTGAACCTAAGATAAAGTTTAAGAATAAAGAAGAGCATATTGCTTATGATCATGCCTTAGGTGCAAGGATTGTAGCTGAAGAAAAAGCAGAAATAGAAAGGAAAAAGCTAGAAGAGGAGGAAGCTAGTCAGAGATGGTTAGATGATTGGGAGGATACACAATCCTATCTTGAAGCTTCTAATAATATTATGAATGAGTACACTCGTCAAACGTGGGAACTGTTGTCTAATAATCAAAGAGCAAGAATCTTGGGTGAATGGGCAACAAGGATCAGAAAAGAGAAAAAGCAAGTCAAAAGAAAGAAACCTCCTACAAAGAGCGAGATGAGAAATACATACAAGAAGATTATCAAGAATTCAGGCATACATGTTACTGAAAATCTAAGAACATGTTCATTTGAGAGGCTTAAGGAGCTTTGTCTGATGTGTATGAGAGTTAATGATGATTTTAATCCTATGAATTCTGTGAAAGAAGCAGAATGGTTAAAGAAGCAATCCAGTTATAAAAGACAAAAGGTGGATGAAGAGTTGAAAAAGAAAGAAAGAACTAAACAGTATTTTAAGGAGACTGATAGTCCTAATCCTGAACCTATTAATCCTATTCCTTTAAAAGCAGTTCATCCTATTATGGATTGGCAGATTGTTATAGAAAGAGGTAGAGAAGTAGTTGAGATTACAAGAGGTGATGGATGCAAATCCACTTATTTCACATTTGGGATCTTACTGGATTGTTTGACTAAGAGTGATTTGGACCAGTTGTGGAAAGTAATGAAGTTCAGATATGGGAAGTTAGGTCCAAATGGAGAGTTAGCTAAGTTTGTATGGGCTGCTATAAAGAACATGTTTGAACCTGATATTGATGTTGAATATTGGTATGATTGTGAGGTGGATGAATGGCTATTGTTCTCATACTGCAAGGTTCATGCTGTAAAAACTAAAAAAAAGGAAAGGTTTTTCATGTTTGTTGATAGGGATTATCCTTTATCAAAGAATGTGGCAAGACAAATGCTGGAAGCTAAACTCACTTCAAGAGGAACAACGGAGACACATCCTATAATTGATCCACTATTTCAAAAGATAGAGAATATTGCAGACATACAAGGAACCACTGCCAGAGGTAATTAAACCACTGCTAGAAGATTGAATCCACTGCTGATGTTAGACCGCGGCTAGTAGTAAAGTATAACGGATTAGGCGCAAAAATTTGGAAACCAAGAAATGGATGCAAAAAAGGTCAGACGATACGTTAACAATGTTATGTTAATGTCTTCGATTGTTCATTTTTGTTTTTTTCGCAACCTCATTTAAATTAAAATCCCATAGATTCCATAGGTATACGCTGGATATGATGAAAAGACAGAAGATTCAAGACCATCCAACTATTGAAGACAAGATAAAAGGTGAGTAAAACTCCTACTTACTAGGAAAATTTATTGAATAAAGTATGTTACTGGGAAAGCACGTACGATATAACACTAAGTACTTGGAAATCAGATACATTAGGGGCATATAGTACTCTTAGTTACTAGGAGATCACATATGATATAACAGTTAGTACTTCACATATCTCACAGTGCTTATAGCGGCAACGTACCCTCAAGCTTATGAATAAAGAAATTCTTGTTTCGAGCACTCAGCTCCAGTTCACCTGCCAAGATATTCATTTGCATCACTTTGTGTTCACTAAGGGCTTGCTCCTGCTTCAGAAACTCAACAGTTTTTCGTGGCACCTTCTTTCGCACAGTTGCCATCTCTTGAATAACGGCAGCCCTTTCACGATTAAGTCTAGCCAATTCTTGAGTTAGGATGTTCACCTTTCTTTCCAATTGAACATCTTCGATTGCAGCGGTACGGCAGTAGTAAATCATCATGTCTGTCCAGTTGTTAGTGTTAGCAGCAGCTCTTATCTCATCACATTTAGGCAGACCTGACATTGTTTTTGCTTACTTATTTATGGAATGATGTTGTGTGAAAATATACTTGCAAGTTTGCTCTTAAATAGACAAATTGAAAGGTAAATAAATAGTCACATGCATACCATTGACGTTACACTATATGCCTGACTCATATATGTTTTTATAGAAAAGAACAAAAAATATGCACATGTTCAACAGTTGATTGTATAACATTCTCACAAAGTAATATAAAAAAACAATAAAAGCAAGCCACTCCTGTAGCTATTATTATTCAAGTAACAAACATTGAAAATTCTATGACTGATAAGTTGTGCTTTCATTGTGTTAAAGTTCAAATTGGAATAACTATAAATCGTCCAAATGAACAACATTTTCAGTCACAACCTGTGACTGAATGTTGTTAGGAACGTTGTTTTCAGGAGTAGATGATTCACATTTCCATACGAAATCATTGTTTGATTGAGCACTTGCTTCTCCCTATTCGACCTCTACATGCGTCCTCTGTCCTCCGTGTCGTTCTTGTTCCACTGCTTCTTCATTAGTTGTAGGGGTGCACAATTGTGAGTTTCTTTTACGTTTCTGACATGTGACATTAGTTCAAACAACCATATCAGTAATTACATACAAAATTATATACATTGAAATAAAATATAGAAACACACTTGCCTTGCTTGTCATCAACGGTTCAGTACATGACTGTCTTGTGTGTCCTGCCTTTCCACACCTGCCACAGGTTTTACTTTCTGGCTCTTCCCCCTGTGATCGGATGCGTGTTTTTTCTTTGGGTCTTCCAGGTTGTCGCTTATCCATAGCAGGTGGTTTTACGGTTTGCAAGTCATCAGGAGTACGCCACAAGGATACATCTTTTAGAGGATAAACCCTTGCTTCGTATGTATTTTTTAGTGACGTTTTCTTAAACCAATCCATCGCCCAACTGCTAGTGTCAGTCATCCCTTCAACTCTAGACACAACACAAACATGACCACAAGGTAGACCAGATAGCTGCCATTTGCGGCAAGTGCATTCTTTGTTGTCAAAGTCAACAATATGAACATGTTTCAGATCAGTAACTTGGTAAATCTTGTGCATCTCAATTCCGTTAAAACCCCAATTAGCACTCTTTGCCATTCTATTGTTTACTTTTTCATTTGCCCATTCGGTAAGTTCATCCGTTGGAGCATCTGAAATAAAAAAATAATAATACATTTTCGAGCGATGTGCCAAATATGTAATAAACCAATTATAATAGACAGTTTTTTTAAGTTACCTTTGTATTTTGCTCGACGTTCAAAATACCATTTTTGTAGAAGCCTTCGGTAGTACTCCATTAGCTGGGTTATTGGAACCTTCCTAACATCTTTGGTTACAGAGTTTACTGATTCAGCACTATTTGAGGTCAAATAATTGTACCTGTTTGCAGGGCAGTAAGCACGCGACCATTTATCAAATCCAACTTCATCTTTTAGTTTTTTATACACATCAGGTTTTAATGATTGAATCTCATAAACTGAAGCATCAAACTCCTGCTCTGTGTAAGCTTTGCATGTCCTCCAGTATATAGCCTTCCACTTTCTAGTTTTCAAATTGCAGTTCATCATTAAATGACGACAACAAAAACCATGAAACGCGTTGGGAAAAACGGTACTACATGCATGTGCAATTGCCGGATGTCTGTCAGAGATGATGGCCAAATCTTTTACTTCACCAATGCATTCTTTAAGTTTGCTCAAAAACCAGGTCCATGATTCATTGGTCTCACCTTGAGAAACACCAGTTGCAATAGGTATAATCTGGTTGTTGCCGTCCATCCCAACAACAACCAGATTCGTACCAAGGTATCTCCCTTTAAGATGTGCGGCATCAATGATTAGCAATGGTCGCATAAAACGTAAGAAGCTCCGAATCTATTTTAAATCAATCAGAAATTGCTTAATTAATAATATTTACATAATAATGAAGATATTAATCAGAAATAAAATATAATAGAATTTATGAAAAACTTACAGCAACACCGAAACCAATGAATACCATCTTAAACCGATCTGTCTCATCTGTCTCAATGTGTGTTACTGTCTCCTCATTTTGCAACTTTAAGTTATAGCAGTAATACGACAACTGCTCAAAAGACTCCCTAGGACAACCGTTCAACAACTGTAATGCAATGTTTTTCCCACCCCAAGCTCGGTAGTAAGAAATGTCTACTTTCCAATCAACATTAAAATCTTTTTTTATGTCCACACCCGTATAGACCCTTTTGCAATTCCTCAATTTATCAACAAGTATGTGACCCACTAATTTTCGGGTAGCATTTCGATGATTAGGATGAATTTTTGTTCTGGAACATGTATGACAGTCGTTAATGGAAGTAACATAGAAGTATCGGCTAACAACACTTTTTCGTGCGTTAATGTACCAGTTGCAACCTTCTGCAAAACAAGCTACACTTTACTTTTTCTTACATGAGTTAGTAACTTTATACTCAAACATATCAACCAACGCTTTTATTCCTATTGCATAAATGCATCCTTGCTTATCATCAAACCGACTACCCACCTTTAATTTAGATACTACAGGGTGTTTATGGTTACTTAGATTTTTAATTATGGGATCAGCTGAACTGGGTGGATCAGGGATATTTAGAAATGTGTCAGCTAAACTGGGTGGATCAGGGATATTTAGAAATGTGGTTTTCTGCCAACTAGGCTGCACATCTACATTAACGTTTGCGCCTGCACTCTCGTTATTATGATCTTCAACTTTTGGTGTTTGAAAATCAGATTCTTGAGGCAACAAAGGAACATTAAGATCAATATCAAGAGTCTTAGAAGAAGTAGACGGCTTTACCTCGGAAGATTTCTCGATAAGTTTGATGTATAGCGTCTGGATCAGGTTCTGCTTACAGCATATTTCATGAACGAAGAAAGAAACATCATCATCGTCACTCACATGAATTTTGGTTGAAGCGGACATGTAGTATAAACTGATGATCTTATCTTTAATCTGATATTTGTTAGTGAGATAGGTAATCAGCTGTAGGTAGGTGATGTTAACTGGAAGTAAAACTCCACGAATTGATCTCTCAAAATCCAAATAAAGTTTGAATTTTGGGGAATTAGCCGAAGTCATTTTTCTGGGATTTGTGTTCTGGGATTGTACAAAACAATAAACCCAAAAAATATTCGCTGAAAATAGGACCTTTTAGTCGCTCAATATAAAATTCGCTTAAACTTTTCCCTCCACAATATTCATTACCCGCTCATTCACAAAGTATATTTCCCGCCAAATTAGATGTCACTCTACTAGAAAAGAGTCAAGTTTACTCATTGGGTAAAATAAAACAATGGCTCCCTCCTCTGCCTCTACTTCCAGATCCAATCGAAAGCCATTGGAATACTACATCAATGCTACACACTGCGAATGTCCAAAACCATTACCGGTGGAAGTACAAACCTCTTGGACCCGGACTCATCCTGGTAGAAGATTCAAGGCCTGTCCAATTTATCTAATATTATTATGCATTATACTTATTTTACTTGTTAGGTTGAATATGTGAATTTAACAAATCTTATTTTTAGGACAAAGAGACCAAACGTAATTTCTATGGGTTCCTAGACCCGGAACTACCAAGTCAGTATTACAAAGATTTGTTTTACAAGGAACATGAGGAAAAGAAACATTTAATGAAGACGGGAAAGCGTTCAGTCTCGGATGAAGTTATTGAGGTTTCAAACAATGATATCATGAAAATGTTGGATGAGTTGACTTTTATCAAGTCAAGAGTGAAAGTTCATGACAAAGTTGTGTTGGTTTTCAGTTTGATTGTTCTCTTCAGTGCTGTAGTTTGGTTATGGTAATCTGTTTAGCAATAAGTGTTATGTAATATGTATGTTATAGTCTTTTAGCAATAAGATTGTTTGTAGTCGTTTTTTCAAATCAAATGGATGTTTGTAAAAAACAAACATTTTAGCAATTTACACAAAATGTTTGTTGCAAATCAACAGTATCACAACACGTATATACAGAAACTAGGGCTTAAAGAAAGCCTACATGGGTGTTAGGAATATACCAAGTTGCACTACACAGACATGCATAAGAAGTTGTCTTTTGATTTCCTACACAGACATACAGTTTCTGGTTACATTTGGTTGAACAACAAAAGTCTAAACCCACATACAAGCCATACCCAAAGAGATGAAATGCATCTTTATTCATCACTTGTATGAACAGCCACCTTATACTTCCAAAAGTACTCCACCATATGCTCTCGATACGCCAAAGCAACTTGAAGAGGGTCATCAACCTTCATACTTAAGTTGTTACCCAGCCTGTGCAAAAAAATACATACCCAAACTCCGCAATCACCGTATGCATTGGCTTGTATAGGGACATCATCCGCAACTCGAAATGTGATCTTATAATCAGAAATAGATATTGATTTGGCTTAAAGAACTTTACACAAGTTTAGATACTGTGGTAGCATTCTCTCAAAAGTGACCCTCCATTTTAAATTATTTTCTCTCGTCTCAGGTTCTGGCGTACCTAGTGTGTCATAAATTGTTATAACTCCGGTACGAATTTGTAACTCGGCGAGAAACCAGTGGCAGTCGGGTACGTTCACAGGAAAGTATACCTAAATGTGAACAAATAAACCTTGTCATAATTCATCACATTTTGAGCATGTATATATTTACCCAAGTATCTAGAAGAAAGTATGGTCTTTATATACAAACCTTCTCGACACTAGACCATGGCAATGGATAGCGTTGACCAGTGGCGTAGTAGGCACGCATAGACCCATCAAGGATAGAAGAAGAGAAAAATGGTCCAGCCATAGCCCAATCGGCATTGCCTGGCCTAAACTGCCACATTAGATCAACCCAGAGATCCAGATGCTGCAAAAAAAATTTATAAGCAAAATACCGTTAAACTAATTCAAATAAAAATTAATTTTTTTATGGAAATTAAATATCTGTTAGGTACCTCATCTCCAAGCCATCCTTTTTTATTGCCTCTTCCATAACCCAACAAAGCCAACCAAAATTTTCGATGAACAACGATGTCGCCAAGACCCCAAGGAAAGCTATGCGATGACTTAAATTTTTTTTTTATAAAGGTATCCATACACGCTGGTTTAGTAATCTTGTTGATATCGCAACCTTCAGGACGTGACAGATCCTGAAAATTTTTAAAAACAAGATTAATGTATATGTCTTTAAGATGTCTGTTTGTAAATGTAGTTCTGCTATACCTCTACCCATGTTTCCAACTGATTATCTTTTCTCAGTCTTTTGGAACGTCGTTTCGGCAACTGTGGAGTCGTGGGAGGGAGGTTCACGTATGGGTCCTGCAAACACTTGCCCACCTGCTTTGTCCTTTTTGAGTCAACATCTTCTTTCAAAACAGGAGTACTCTCTTGGGTAGCTTTGGCATTACTCTCTTTGGTAACTTTGGCCTTTCTAGTTTTCTTTATTGCTAGGCCATTATAAGGTGACTGTCTGAACTTACTTGCATTTCTCTTCCTTTTAGCATGCATGAAAACATCCTATACAAAAAAAATCATCATTGAAATAACATCAAACTTTTGAACTACATGTGGTAACTTTAATAAATAATGTAGTTGTACCTCAGAAGCTGTAGGCAAAGGCTTACTGGCTTGTCCGTCAGAATTATGAAACATGGCCTGTCTTGCCTTCACAACATCATTATCAATTTTGTCTAATACCGCCTTGGTTGACAACTCATTTGCAACCAGTAACTCAACCCCGCTTACTTTCTCGTTAACGTGGCCATCAACATTGTATGCTTCATTATGAGTAACCATCTCTCCAAGATGATTCATATGCTCATCCCCCATCCCTGCCATTTGTGACACTGCTTCACTTACTTTCTGACCATCATGAGAATCTATAATGTTATTTTGGTTACCTTGAACCCCCTCTATAGATTTCTCAGCAACATTTAACACAACCTCACGATCATGAGAGTGTTTGGTATGTGCTAAAACACATACCTTTTCTGTATCAAAATAGACCCAAAATAACCAAGAAAGAGCCGTTTATTGCTAATATTTGTGGTTTTATTGAGTTTGTCCTTGTGCAGGTATGGATATGTAAAAACACGCAAAAAGGAACCAAATCAGACGTAAATCCGAGCACGGGAGATCAAGAGAGCTTAAGCCGAGCCGGAAGATCAAAATTGAGCATTTATGAAGATTTTATTCTCCGAGGATGATTTTTGGAAGAAATAACCAAATTTGAAGAAGTGTCAAAACTGGCCCCTCAAGTTTCAACATTTGACAGAAATGGCCCTTGAAGATTCAGAAAGTGCAATTTGGCCCTTGGTTTATTTGAAGATTGAAAAAATTAGTCCTTGGAGGATAATTTCAGCTTTACATGTATGGTCCCTAGAATTTCAGCATTTACATCATTAGTCCCTCTATTATACCTTGGATCATTAATACTAGTCCAATCCAATCCATAATATCCTAAGTCCAAAACTCCTACTCACGGCCCAATCCATTAACCACATACACTACCCAGCCCAATCTAATTACCCGGCCCCTTTCCAATAATAATCCAACCCGGTTCCCTTTTATTATTAACCCGTATCCCTCCAAGACCCGGTCAACAAACCCAGTCAACCACTTTGAAATAAAATAAACAAACCAAACGCGCCCTTACCCTTAACCCACCTTCTTCCCCAACCAAACACGCCTGTTACCTCCATTTTATCACCAATCCCAAACACTAAACATAGTACTAAGCATCTCCCCAAACCTTCTAGATACTCTGACATATCAGATAAGCTGCCACGTGGCCATTTGGAGCTCCTTGATTGGCCGAAACACCTCATCAAGGGATTTGGAAGGCAGTGATTGGTTGATGTGACAATGCAATGAATTTGTGGCTGTGATTAGACTTCTAGGCTCTTCCAAAGGCATCCCAAGGCTCCAACATCTGCTATAAAAAGACCTCTTGGCTCTCATTGTATCTTGTCCAATTTCTCAAGTCTTAGAGGAATTTTTGACCTTTTATTTTCCTGTCATTTAATTGTTTTAATAGTGTAACCAGCTCATTTTAATTGTTATTTCAATTTAAGGTTTTGTATGTTCAAAAGTTATTAATGAGAATTTTAGTTTGATTTGTCTTTTCATCTTGTCCTTAATCTCTGAGTTTACCAGTTATAAGCTCATTTCCATCTGTTTTATAAGCTCTTATAAGCTGTTACATCTTCTGTGAGAGTGTTTTAGTCTAAAAACCTGCTTCAATCCTCAGTTTTAGAAAAAGTCAATAAAAGTCAAACATCTTAGTCAAAATGTTTTTGGATTAATCTCTGTTCTAAAATCATTTTATAGCTGAGTTTTAAGTGGTTTTTGAGTTTCTGAATTCATTTGTGGGCAATACTAGTTGAAGTCATCATGTTAAAATGCATTTTGGATCCTTGAAGTAGTGTTTGGTTTAAGGATTAAAACTGTTTTAGAGGTTAAAATAATGGATTAGATTAGTTGCTGTAGGTTTGAGATAGTCATTTGATCTCACATCTGTCTTTGTTTGGGAGCCATTTGCACCTAAAGTCAAAATCTTTAGTCTATTGATCTTATATGCTTAACTGTTGAAAGTCAGTTATAGAAATCAGTTTATATAGGTTTAGGATTTGATAAGCAAGCTTGTTAAAGTCTTATTACATCATATTACATTGAATTCAGTCCTTAATTTGCATTCTAATCTCAAGAAAGTCAAAATGCTAATCTGTTCTTAAAAGTCAAAGTGAGCCAAAAACCAGTTTTTGCAGAAATTGCAGTCATTGCACAAGGTTCAATACGGCTAGTTAGGGTCTGATTTTTGGTTTAGTGATAGTCTGCTAGGTGGTCTTCAAGTCCACATATCTGGTTTTAGGTTTAGCTTATTGGATAAGTAGTTTCAGTAGCTCAAAGTAGGGGACAGATTCACTGTTTTGCTTATAGTAGCAATTAGCTTAAATCTGAGTATAATGCTTATTAGGTGTTAGGAGTAGTTGCATACAGTTGCCTTAGAGTAGTCTTACTATTATTTAGCTTATATAATCAGTTGGTTCACTATAGTGCTTATTTGCTTATTTTCACAAGCTTATTTCATAACAGTTTACTTAGCAGCTCTTATATCTTACACATAAGCCCATGTTTTCTTATTTTTCATAGATTTATATTAATATTTTAGAATTTTCCTGAGTTTTTCATAATTTTTAGTTACTGTTTGCTATTTTTCTTAATTAAAAACAGTTTTTAATCATATTTAAATAGCTTTTATTGCAATTAATTCAGAGAAAATTCCAAAAATTAATTTTTCAATTTTAATAGATTAAGATAAATATAAAAAGCATAAAAAAGATTTTTCCATATTTTTCCCCTTTTATTTGGTATTTTTCACAATTTAAATTAGATTAAAATAGTTTTAAATTGGTAGAAAATAGAAAATCAATCTGAAAAATACAAAAATAGTTTTGAAAAGTCTTTTATGATATTTTAGATTTTTTAAAAGTAATTCCATAATTTTCCCCCTCTTTTTCATAATTTTTAGTATTTTAAATTAGTTTTAATAGTTAATAATTAGTTTTTAATTCTAATAAAATCAAGAAAAATAAAAAAAAATAGTTTTAATTCATAAATAGTTTTCTAATATCATTTTTAGAGTAAAAGTAATTTTAGGTTATTTTTAGGATTTAGAATAGACGTACTTGCTTTTATTCGCATTTCGTTTTAATTCCGTATTTGCGTTTTAATTGCGTAGTTTGCCATTAGTCTTAGGTTTTCCCCATAGATTTTAATCCTATATGTTTTCCTTATCCCGTAGTTTAGATAACATTCATTTAATCCCCTTCTCTTATTCAAATCCCGATAATTGAGACGTGAGTTGGAAATTCCATTCAACCCTCGTTCGGAACGATCTCGGTGCTCAAACCTAATACGTTTGAGTTACCCAACATACTACACACTTCTTCTTTATTATTGGTCAGTGTCTGAGCCGTTTTAAGTTTCTTACAGTTAGTCATTCACAAGTGGCTAGCTTGTGTGAGATAACTTGACGTGTTTTGGAAACTGTGTATCAGTGTTCATCAGCAGCATTGCAATCAACAATGTCATTTTCATTAACTTGAACACCCTCTATAGATTTGTCAGCAACATTTAACACTGCCTCACGATCATGAGAGTGTTCATCAGCAGCATTTCAATCAACAATGTCATTTTCATTAACTTGAACACCCTCTATAGATTTATCATCCACATTTAAAACTACTTCACCTACTTTCTCACGATCATGAGAGTGTTGATCAGCAGCATTGCAATCAACAATGTCATTTTCATTACCGTGAACGCCCTTTACAGATTTATCATCAACATTAAACACACCTTCATGAGCATGTCTTTCATGTGCTTGAACCGCCTCTCCATGTTTATCATCACCAGATTTATCGTCAACGTTAGACACACCTTCACTTACTTTCACTGTAACATCGGAATCATGAGGATGTATCTCAGTAGCTTGAACCGCCTCTCCGGGTTTATCATCACCAGATTTATGCTCAACGTTAGACGCACCTTC
Source organism: Chrysanthemum seticuspe (assembly GCA_019973895.1). Lineage (NCBI taxonomy): Eukaryota > Viridiplantae > Streptophyta > Magnoliopsida > Asterales > Asteraceae > Chrysanthemum > Chrysanthemum seticuspe. The sequence goes on from BPTQ01000005.1 coordinate 215,019,864, forward strand.
ACTTACTTTCACCGTAACATCAGAATCATGAGGATGTATCTCAGTAGCTTGAACCACCTCTCCGGGTTTATCTTCACCAGATTTATGCTCAACGTTAGACGCACCTTCACTTACTTTGAGAGTAACATCGGAATCATGAGGATGTATCTCAGTATCTTGAACCACCTCTCCTTGTTTATTAGTAGCAGATTTATCATCAACGTTAGACGCACATTCACTTACTTTCAAAGTAACATCGGAATCATGAGCATGTATCTCAGTAACTTGAACCGCCTCTCCGGGTTTATCATCAACACTTACCACTACCTCACTTGGTGTTTCGCCATCTTCCTTGTTTTCAGCAGCCTTTTGTTCATCTAGCTCCACCTGTTTGTCCTGACATTCCGAAAGTCCATAAACAGAGAAATCATCTTCTAGCTCCACCTGTTCATCTAGCTGCAGCAGTTTGCCCTGTAACTATACAGGAAAAACACAACTATATGGATGACCAAATCTAGCAAACATGTATAGATAGTGCAGGTGGAATTTATATATACGTACTTCAACAGCCGATTGAGAAAATGTTTCATTCAAATTAGGTAAATTCAAATGACTGGGATCATGATCTGGAATGTGATCAACTAACGGCAATGGTTCGTCTTGAAGACAATAATCCGCAAGCTGCGACATAGCTGATGGAAAAGCGGCAGGGTCTATATAAGTAAGACCACCTTGTTCGTTTTCAGCATTAACACAACTCGATTTGTCACAATTATGTAGTTAATCAAACTGATTTAGGTATGTAACAAAAAAATGATAAAATAAAAAAGTACTACTAAAAGGAACATAACCTTTTTATAATCAGCCGAATGAACATCACGAGAATGAAGATCAGACAAACTAGGACTACCATTCCAGTTTTCACTATGAATTGGACTTGACGTCTGAATTTCCATGGCATTTTGGCCAAAACAATCCTCATCCGATTTGTCGTGCGTATGAGTTGAAGTCTGAAATTTAAAATATACAATCAATTATACTACTAAAGAAACAAGACCTAAATGATTAACAAATATTAAAGTGTATAATCCATTAGAAGCTAAATTTTCATCAACACATTGCCTTATTTGCAATTGATACTGAATAATGTATGTATATAATCCATTAGTTGGTGAAAAACCAATAAAAATACCTATCTAAATGATGTATCAAATTTACAAAACAGCCCCCCAAGTATACATTATCAGGAAAACCACTAGCAGTGGATTGAAACCACTAGCAGTGGTTTGATAGACACTATCAGTGGTTTGATAGACGATAGCAGTGATTACATCAAATTTACAAAACAGCCCCTCAAGTGATACATTAACAGGAACCTGTTAGAAGTGGATTGAAAACCACTAGCAGGGGTTTGATAGACGCTAGCAGTGGATACATCAAATTTACAAAACAGCCCCCCAAGTATACATTATCAGGTCAACTCCAAGGAGGAATGAAAATCACGTGTGGGTATATTTACAAAAAATCCTCATTATACGTACGACTTACGAGTTTTTAAAAGAAGTTGTAATATACGTGTCTCGTTTTCTAATTCAAAGTTCTTACGAAACATATATCCTAAAAATGAATGTAAAGACCATGTTCACCTTTGGACGTTGTATCTTTAGAGCTTCCTCAACAACGGCAAGTCTATTTTTAATATCATTAAGGACTCCCACATTGGCTCGGGGTTGTATCTTTAGAGCTTCCTCTACAGCGGCAAGTCTATTGTTAATATTGTCAACCTCGGCATCTATGTCTAGCGGATTGGAACTTTGACCTTTATCACTTACTGGCACATCATTATTGACTATAGCCACCTCTTTATCACCAAACGCCACATCTGTATCAGTTATCACCACCTCTTCATGCACCTACAAAGCAAGATCGAAACAGAATGTGCATTGGTCAATTGTCAACGTGAATACAACCATGGTTTGCACAAACGGGGCAACTTACCTCATTAGTGGGATCATCGGCAGGTAATTGATCTTCTAGACTATCCAACTGGCTCAAATATGCGTTACTTGGTGCAAACCATGGTTGTAACATTTCCGCATTTGTTAGAAGAAGATCCAATACTGGAATAGAACCCTAGTAAACAAACAATTATAAAGTAAAAAACAAATATAACGAAGTCGTAACTTATTTGACAAATACAAACAAATAGAAATGCTTACAGGACCAAAAAGTTTGCCATAATGGCGTTTGGCAAATGTTTTACCCTTTGACCAACAAAGACAACGTGGTATCTTTGACGGGTCTTTGTTCCACCATGAAGTGCTAGTGGGATAAATCTCAAGAATCCATATCTAAAATAAACGAAAAGAATAAAAGCATTGTATGAACTGCTAGTAAACAAAAACTGAGATGTTCATAAATGTATACACATCTAACCTTAAAAGCCAAGAAAAAGCCAGAAATATTATATGTTGCAATTGTAGAAGGGTTTTCTTGAAATTTCTCTTTGTAGTGAGCATTGTAATGCCGGGGTACCACATTGGCTAAATTTTTGTAAAAACGGGTCCACAAGAACTCTCCCCATGGATATGCATTCCATGCCCCAAAATCCTCAACTAATTGCAACAAATGATTGTCAACAATGTACCAAGGTCCACGACCTATGAACACGACCTCAGCGACTAGCAACAGACATACCCTTACCGCATCCTCAGCTGATAACTTTGAAAATTCTGTGTCATTCCCAAACAAATCTAAAAGCTCATTCCCTTTTACAGTTACCTTTCTTATAAATTGTTTTTCAGGAAAGACACGCAAAGCAAAAAGACTTCGATCAATTTCTACAGGGGGAGGCAAATGACCAAAACGAAATCCAGTCATCAATAGAAACTCTTCCCGGCCAAATTTCAATACATTGTTCCTAATTTTGTATAAAATGGGGGGACAAGAATCAAGAAGTTTGCCGATATATACCTGGTGTTGTAAAACGAAATTAACCATATGATTGCCTTTACCTAGCTGAGGAATATCTAACCATGGCCCAAAAACAGTTGCTCTGAACAGCCTCATTCGATCTGGATTGCTTAACAATTTAGACTTAATTTGCGAAAACAACTTAACCTGGGAACGAACCGTTACCTTAGCATCAAAATATTGGGGAATGTAAGCCATTTTGGAGTTTAATTGACTGAATAATTAGGGATTGATTTAGGGTTTCACAATTTTGAATTGTGTTTTTCTGGTAGTGTGTGTGTTTGTGTGAGTGTTAGTGTGTGTGTTTGTGTTTGGGTAAAAAATTTAAAAACAGGGTAAAATTTTTTTAAAAAGTGTAAAAGTACTGTTAAAACAGTATAAAAGGTACAAACAGTGTACAGAAAATAAGTCGCTTATATTATTTTGCTTAAGTCGCTCAGCCTCGGGAAGGAACTAAATGTATAAAAAAATAATTTCGTAACTTTGACATTTTTTTACTAAAGGACAAAAAAAAATTCGCAAGATTCCTAAAAAAGTCGCTTAGATTCGGTCGTTGTACAATCGTAGCTGTAAAAGTCAGAAAAAATGATTGGGTACACAAACTTCGAAGGACACTTGTCAAGCTTATATGAAAAGTAGAAAAGTAGAAAAGTCGTAAGTCTCAAAGTCTATTTTGGAAATACCCCAACTTTTTTCCTAAAAAGTGTTGACACCTTGAGCAAAACATGCATTCTCATAATTACCCCTTTTTTTAATTCTTGTTTAAGCATTTTTACATTTCTTGAAGTTCTTGCTTTTGCTTAACAGATTTATTAAGTTTCTCTTGTAAGGAATTTGAACTCTTGTAGTAATGTCTCTTCCTTTAAATTACTTTTTCTGATTAATGTACGCATTTGGCTATCCATTTCCTGCTCACGGGTGGTCATCTCAAATTTGGCACGCTGTTCATAAATGGCAACTTGATCCTTATAAATATTTAGCTTAGTGGTCATGGAATTATCAGGTGCATATTCAGTGTACTCGTCAAACACACATTCATCATTAATGTCAGAAGATGCAACACTAGGTACAACAATACTTTCATCATGCTTCACATATTGATCATATGGGACAACATTGCTATTACCCATATTTTCAATATCTGATTCAACGACTTCTGTTGATTGTACTTCATTGGGAATTTTTTGCTCATCAACTGTATCATATAGTTTTAGTACCTCTGATATGATAGAATTCTTGGAGGAACTGGCTTGTTGAGGTGATGAGACCATTAGAGAGATATTAGCCATGAAGATGGTCTATGTTGTTGGTTCATCATCAACATCATAGTCGAAAGCATCACAATCTGCAACCTGGAAGAGACTGGGATTGTTCTGTGCCAAATCATATACCGTTTGTTCATCCACATCTGCATCATATGTTTTGGCATTCCCATCAGCAAGAAACAACAACTCTTCCTCATCCAACACCGCTCCATTATCTTGAGCTTGCATCAGCAGCATCTTATCCCTGAAGTACTCAGCATTCTGTGAATGTTTCGGTTGAGTGCAGTCCCTAGCAATGTGTCCTTCTCCATCACAATTATAACACTTAATAAGCTTCCTTTGACCCTGAACCATGATCCTTCCTTGGTTCTGAACAACCCCATAACCTGCTCCAGCTCCAACATTCCCCTATGCATTATATCGTGGATTCACATTCTGCCTTCCTTGTACGTTCTGAACCACAACCCTTCTGTCTTCAACAGCAGCTTGATTCTTTAGATTAGATGATGTTTTGAGTTGGTTGTTGGTTTGGGGAAGTGAGTTTCTGTTTTGTTGAACCAGTAGAGCCAGTTGGTTTGCAAGGTTTTCAATCAACATGTTAGATGAGGTATATCCCAAGTCTGGAATGGTAATCTGTTTCTGATTCTGAGAGGATGGTATGACTTGTGATGCTTGAGTACTTATACTCACATTTGAAAGAAATGCAGTTGAGTCATTTGAAGAGTTTGCAGCAGCAGTATTAGAGTGGAATTTCTCCATGATCAAACGCTCAAATGTATCATGCTTCTCATGTTGAAGTAAGTAAGCATACAACTATTCATAGTTGGTGTTCCTCAATCCTTTGTTCAATTTGACTGCAGTAACAAATTTGTGCCGTTCAGGGTTTATGTTGTTTACGAACTTGGAATTGAGTTGGATATTTGGAATTGTCATGTTGATGTTCCTCATATCATTCATAAGTTTGTGAAACCTCACATGATACTCAGTGACACTTTCTCATGAGTTCAACTTGAAATTCTCAAAGTCATCATAAAGTTGTGACTCTATATCTTCCTTAGTCAGTTTTGAACCAGAGAGAAGCATCTTGACATTATCCCAGACCGCCTTGGCCTCAGTATTGTGATTGATCAGCTTATAAATGTCCTTTGGTAGACCTTGAAGTACGATGTTTGAAGCTCTAATGTCAGCATCGTATCTCTTCGTTTCCTTATCACTGAGATCATCATAAGTTCTTAGTCTATCCATACCCAAAGTGACCGTTCCATCAGCTCCAGTTTCAAGTTGATCCATGGTCGTTCCCATTTGGAATGGTCCTTCATCAATTAACTGAATGATGTTGAGACCATTCTCTTTGCCCAAGCAGTACAATCTGATTCTCTGTGCCCATGAGTCACAATCAGTTCTATCCAGCATAGGTGGACGAGTATTGGACCCTGCCGCTTGAACGTCATCAGCAATAGAAGAGATGATTGTAGACATGATTCCTAAGTATACGAGATTTTACTACTCTTTGATTAAACCGGGAAATAGATTCTTTCACGGGATTTTACTAAATCAAGAGGAAACCATAGAACTTAACACAAAAATGTCAAATCTCAAGTGACAAAATGCAGTATTGACAAAACGCATTAGGTCAAAACGCAGTGTATCAAGTCGCAAGTAATGACAAGTCGCAGAGACAAACCGTAAACTGCAGAAAGTGACTAACCGCAATGACAAAACGCAGAAAGTAACAAACCGCAGCGAAAATCGCAGAAAGTGACAAATCGCAGCGACAAACCGCAACCCTTATCCAAATGCAGTGACAAACCGCAATCTTTATCAAAACGTAGTGACAAACAGCAGTATTTGACAAATCGCAAGGGGACAAGTCACTATCAATAGTACACCCACTACTTGTCCTTTTGTCCTTTTCACCTTAAACCGCAACAAAACAACAACTCGCAGTAAAAAATGATCAAATCGCATACAACAACTATCAAACCGCAACGAGTATAAGCACAAACTGCAACGAATACAAATCAAGTCGCACTCAAAAGTGATCAACTCGCAGTCAAGAAATGAATTATGAGGGTCAAGTCGCACTGAAGAACAAGTCTAAAAACCAAACTTTTCCAATCAAAAACACCACAACAAAGATGAATCTAGCCTTCCAAACCAAAAACTAAACTAATATGATGATTCTAAACATAAAAGTACAATCAAAATCCAAACTTTAACACTAAATAAGATCAAAAGAGTGAAAATGTCTCTAAACTCATTCAAACCCAAAACTTATGAAAACCAAACAAGAATCCAAGAACATGTAAAGTAGATGATCAAACCATGGCTCTTGATACCATTTGTAACATATTGGTTTTCATAAACACACAATCACACAATACCTTGCTTCGAATTCTATGAATCTAGAAAGAGAAAGATGGAGAGAAATGGGAGCTTCTAGTGAGAGAAAGAAAAATATATTATGAAGCTCCACCCTTTGCCTTGGGAGGCAAAGGGTATTTATAGTGTCTTACAAAATACGCCACCTACGAGTTGTAGATCAGGCATACAGTGGGTAAAGACCTGTCCGTCCCCCACGGTGTTACTTGACTAACTACTAATAATAACTAAATGACTACGACTACGAGCTTTCTAATGATTACATATACTTGAGGTAACCGAGTCTTTAACTACCAAATTTTCTAAATCCCAAAATTTGGAAATTTTCAATAATTAAGTTTCGATATAAAAGCTTACCACCGGCCACATGGTCAATGGTTTTCCTTGTGGAGGGATTGACATGATTATAAAAACTTTGGACTTGGAGCCAAAGATCAATGCCATGATGAGGGACCTTTTGTAGTAAGTCCTTGAAACGAGTCCACGCTTCGTAAAGAGTTTTACCTTGACGTTGTTAGAACATCAAAGTATCATTCCCTAAATTAGTAGTTCTCCCCGGTGGGAAAAATTGAGTGAGGAAACGGGAAGTAAGATCATCCCAAGTTGAGATAGATCATGCGGTTAGACGCTCAAGCTAATTGCGAGCTTGATCACGTAGAGAGAATTGGAAGAGAAACAATTGCGTTGACTCCCGAGTGCCAACATCAATTATCAATTGAGTCAACAATTTTAAGGAAATCCTTGAGATGTTGGTTAGAATCTTTGAAACGATGTCCATGGAATGCACATCCGTTTTGGGGTTACATTAGCTCTTTGTGAAAGCTCAATGGTGTTTCGATAGCCTTTGTGGCTTGGTCTAGAATACTCACCCAGAGATATTGGTGGGTCTTGGTGAAAGGGTTCAAAGATATTATCATCCACCATGATGGCAAATGATATGAGTTACGGACAAGGGGAACAAAGAAAAGATAGACTACGAGAAATCTAATAAAAAAATAATAAATCTCACGTGATAGGAATCTAGTGTAGAACTAAACGAAATAGAAATCGAAACCTAAAATATTCCCCGGCACCGGTGCCAAAAACTTGATAGCAGAATTTTGCAAAACCACAAAAGTTTAACAATCCTCCTACCTAATCGTTGTAGTGTAGTATAGGTAGGACATGGGGGACTGGTCGCTCTCTAGAGGAATAGTGTTGTGAAGGCCAAAGTGTATGTCAAGATAGGTCTAAAGGTGAGGGATGAGTCTTTTTGTATTTTTATATTTTTTAGAAAGCAAATTTAAAATCTCAGGGTTTGAATAGTGGGCGTTTTAACTACTAACAAGTTAAAAATAAACTAAATAAGCTAAAATTAATCTACATACAAGAAAAGTAAATTGGTGGTAACTCTTATGATAGAAAAATGTGTTTACTTATATTTCTTTACTCCCTATTTATCTCTTAATCACGTCCTTGTTTTAATTGGAGCGTTGTATTCCTTATTATTAGTCGTAGGGAGGTACCAAATGCCCTAACTCTATGAACGTATAAGTCTCCATTAAGAAGCTTAAATTCTATTAAGTCTCCTAGGATTTAATTTAATAAGATGGACAAGTTGCATTTCACGCAATAAATACAATTAGAAAAACCACTAGTGCATTCTAGGGTTGCATTTAATAAGATGGACAAGCTAGTTACATATAAGAATTAAGTTAGTTTTCTTACCCTAACTCGAGGCAACCAATTAAACAATAGACGACAATCAATAATTAATAACTAGGTTTCATTAGATCTAAGCAAGCACTAATAAATCTAGCCTAGCATGTTAAAGTGAAGAAAAGAAAAGCATATAATCAAACAACACATAGACATATTGAATGATTAAAGAGGGATTACTTAAATTCAATTAAACATGAGCCAAAGTGGCTGAAAAACCTTCACAAAAGCTATGAAATTCGTCTAGGGTTTTGCCTTTCCAAAGTGTTACACAAATAATGGAAAACATGTGAAAATATATATAGTATTACATCTGTCATGGCATCACTTTATGATTGTTACGCCGTCAGCTCGGTCATTAGGGTTTCATCTTTTGCAAGTTGTTGTTGTGACATCATTGCTTTGAGTCTCTGACGCCATCATGATGTGTTTTGATGTCTTCTCTTATTAAAAGATCTGAGCCGTCACGTATAAGTTTTACTTTGAATTATAGTCTTCAAATACAAGTGACGCAGTCAGGTGTTAAGGTCTTCAAAATTTCTGAGATGTCGCTTGTAAAATTTCCATCAAATCATCTAGTCCAAATGCAAGTGACGGCATCGTGTTGATTCTGTGATGTCGTCTTGAGCCCTTTTCTAGACAGATTTGCGACTTTGTCGTTTTCTTCACTTTCTTGTCCATTTTAGCCAAAAACATGTCGGTTTTCATCTTTTTGCGTCCCAAGTACCTAAAATGTGAAAAGCAATGTTTTAGGGTAATAATTGATCACAAATTTATGAGTTTAGAGCTTAAATGACCCCCTAAAAATGCACAATTTAAATCCTTATCATAAATTACCTTAAGAGCTTCATCAAACCCACAAAACACCTCACTTAGTGAAACCTATGCACCATATGAGACTTTACCTAGGATAGATTCTTATGAACAAACTCCATGTTTGGGAAGAACTCTTTTTAGTAAGGCCCTTAGTAAAAGAAACCTAGTGTACCAAAGAATTGAGGAAAACTCCCTAGCGATGAACCATAAGTTGGATGAAATACTAGGTTTGCTTTCATCACTACCTAAGGTTTACATTGAGGAGGATTTAACCGAACATTAGAACATTGAACAAAATGACCTAGTTTTTAAGAAGAATGACTTTGAATCTCAAGGAACACACGATGAATCCTTTAGGAAAATGGAACATAGTAATCAATTTATTGAGGAAGATTCTTATGAACCGGACCAAGAATTTGAAATGGCTAGAGAAGGATTTGAGATACTTAGGTGCGTCATTGGGTTAGATTCTACCAAAACACATAACGAGCATACAAGTGATCTAAATATGATAGAGGATAAGGGTAAAGATCCAAGCCCACAAAGTACCCCACAAGTCCTACCATCACTTGAGGCATATACACCGCCCATGACTTATCTGAAAGAAGTAGAATAGACTATAGGAACCCCGGTGGAGGTAGAACTTTTGAACCAAATGCAATTAGAGGAAATAGGTTTGAAAACTTATAGTCATAATCGGAGCCTCAATCTCAACCCTTACTCAATTTTCCATCCTCATATATAAGTCTAGGAAACAAAAGAAGAATTGACCCAACCATCAACCCATATAGTCCGAGTAGTTTTAGGATGAAGGTTGTAGATCCTTTAGACATTCACACACTAACTTCACTTCATGTGGCATATTTCCACCTTAAGGGCGAGTATCGCTACTATCACCCGCACTTAATCCTAAGTGTAGGAAAAACCTCTCCTTTATCCGTTAAATAAGTGTAGAGTCAAGCTCATGACTTGAACAAAAACAAGCGCTTCTCGGGAGGCAACCCGAGCATATTTTATTTACTTGCTTTGTTTTGCTTTTAATTTTGTTTTAGGATCTTTACATGCTAGTATTTGATTATGAATTGATTACGTGATTGATTTATATGCAATTATGGTTTCTTTTGCTTTTGACTTTTTCTCGTTGGTAATTAAAGGTACTTTGCATGAAATAAGTGTAGGAAATATCATATGTGGTTACTAAGAACCTAAATTGATTATGTGATGATTTATAGTTTAAATTCTTGGCATGTTTATTTATTTTATCTGTCTTTGTGCGTCAATACTTGTGGATATGTTTTATGAGTTTCTGTAGGAAAACAAACTTTAGAAAACAGGTTATTACAGAAAAATTTTCTAGAAAACAAAACAAAATAAATATGTCAGGTTAGTCTGACAGCGTCACGGTTTACACCTGACGGCGTTAGCTACTGTAGCACAGTTTTTTTAGCTTTTTATTAAATGTCAAAAGTTAACTTTTGAGACATTTCCAAAATTTCTTAAATGTCCAATTTTCTTACATGTTATTTGTATTTCATTCTACAAGTATCCTATCCTTTAATTGTTTTGTTTTGCTTTTATTCCTAAGTTTGGAATTACATCTTGTTGTGATTTTTCTTTGTTCGGTTTGATACTTTGGGTTGTTGTTTTAATTTTGATAACATGATTGATTGGATAAGGATGGTCTTTTGACGATTCTTGGATGAAGATTTAACCTTATATCTTTGTTCTTCATCCATACTGAGCAAACTAGGGGAGTACTAATTTCTCTCATGTCTTTTTAATTTTCCCTTTATCATATTTTGGTACTTATAGAACATTTGGGATAATGTTCAACTTAAGTGTAATGAGGGTAAAAAAAGACACCTTAGAAACTAGTCTTGCATTTGTTATTTGGTTTGTCCTTAAAAATATGTGTAATATACTGAAACGTAGTCTAATACGATAATTTTGGCCTGCCCAACTTTAAAAAATTTCTATGGCATTTACTAGTGACATTGTAGTTTCAGCAAGCGTGCCATGGATAAGACTTATATAACTAGCACAAAAACCCTAACACCTAAATACTACCCCGAAAATGTGAGGACGCCTTAATTAGCATTCATTTTGTGATGCATTCTGATATCGCAAGTGAGATCACATTCGTTTGGTTAGGATTTACTAAATGATAAGAGGCATTGGGATAACCCTTGTATTTAGCTTATTTTTGTTATAATTAAATTGACTTTTTTGGTCAAGTAATTACCCACACCTTTGCAATGTACTCATTTTTAGTATAAGATACCCCTAGTACAACCCTCTAAGCCTATCCTTTCGCGGTTCTCGTGATATTTCGGTGGATTCTGAAATATTAATGAAGAACATCGTTTACACCCCACTAAATGGTACACACAAATCGCCTTAGCCTTCCTTGTATGAACTCATTTTTAGTGCATTATTGTGAAAACATATATGTAAACCATTAGTTAATTATCTAGTTGATTATATGGTTGCTAAGTCTAGTCATATCGTGTATATAAACTTTTGGGAAGATTGGGACTCATGGTAGTATTATTTATTTATGGACTAATGGGAAAGACGTCAAATTATTATCCTCATATGTACGTTAATGTTTAAGTACTTCACGTGTTTTGATCCTCGCAACTCAGCTCATTAGTTAGTTATTATTATGCAATAATTTACGTGTAGGGATGCAATTATAAATCCCATATTTATGATGTTTTATGTTATTATAGTAGATCAAAAGATGGCAGGGCAAAAATGTATGAAAAAAAAGAAGGAAGAAAATAAGTGAATAAAAAAAAGAGGAAAAAAAGATTAAAAAAAAAGATAGAAAAAACATATAGATTGCCATCCTGCTTTTGTTCTTAATCAAGAAAATGTGGAGAAGTTCAACGAAAGAGATTGATGTAGATAGAGTTGGTTTATCGAGTCATGGCTTAGCAATGTCACATTGTACATGTAATTAACCTAGATGATTAGCTTGCCACCAGTAGAAATTCCCCCATATCTTATAATCGTGTTTTTTTCCTTACACTTACACCTAACATTACAACCTTTTAAAAGACATTTTTGATAGTGAATTCTAGGTGTTTACAACAAAGGGGTGGAGGTTTGATCCTTTATCAAGCCTATGGTAACCCTTACATTATGTCTTGGTAGTGAGTGAATTTATTTCCGTTTCCATAATTATTTACCAACGAATACACCGAGAGATTGAGCATATCCAAACACCAATTGTGATGTGCTACTATATATTTTTTTGCTTGTTGAAAATGGTAAAAGTGTATTATAAAACGGGTTGTGCCATAAACTATATTTATTTAGTAAGCTAAATGCCCCGGTTTGTATTACTTATTAGGTAGAAAAGCACATTTACTTGAGGACAAACAAATCTCAAGTGTAGGGATATTTGATGAGGTGTAATTTCATATGCTTTTAAGGGGTTTTTTAGCCTCTAAATCGGTACACATTTGATCATTTTTTCCCTAAATTGTTTCTATTTGAGTTTTAGGTACTTGGGATGCAAATGCTAGAAAAGGACAGGATTCAAGCTCGATTGGAAGGAAAAACGAAGAAAACAAAAACAATGGAAAAACCATCACAAGAAGGCCTCGTGACGGCGTCACAGCTACAACGTGATGCCGTCACCTAGGAGTGCTGACCATACAAGCTCTAAAGACGGCCTACCACTGATAACTTCAAGACCAAAATTATGAAGGCTGGCGGCGTCACAACTTCAACATGACGCGTCACAAGCTGATTAGGAATACTGGAATATCACAATTTGCGCGTGAAGTAACTGATATTATTTTGGCCATAACCTCTTCATACGTACTCGGATTTAGGTGATTCAAAAGTCCACGCGACCGGGACGAGAAGATCTACAACTTGGTGAAAAAGGCATCATGACGCCGTCATTCTTTGGAGCTGACGCCGTCACCTCGCACCGACAGAAAATCAGCTTAGAAATAGAACCTCTTAAACTCTTTTTTGTAAGCCCTAAACCCTAATTCCGATTCTAGGGTTTAGGTAGGTGTTTTTCCAGCAACTTAGAGGGACTTATTCACTCCATAAACATCTTGTAAATTGGTGATTTTGATTATGATTGTTTGATGAGTGTCTAAATACTCATCATTTTTGTACCGTTTAGAATGCCAAAAACATCTGAAAACACTCAGAAATGTATCAAAATGATAAAAATATCACAAATAAGTGTTTTATGTGTTTTAAATGCAAAAATATCAAAATCAGATGAAAAACATATCAAGTTTGCATAATTGGCAGTTTTAGTCCCCCAAGTTTCAAAAGTTGTCAAATCTAGTCCCTGGAATCCAAAAATATGGAGTTTTATCATTCAAGGTCCCTGAAATATTCTAAGTTGTCAAAAATGGTCCTTGAATGAATCTTTGGTCAAATGGCAGAAAAGGTCCCTCAACTTTATAAAAGTGTCAAAAATAGTCCTTGGATATTTAAAAAAGTGAAAATTATCAAATATTATCCTTGTACTATTAAAGATTGGCAAGATTGGTCCTTTTGATAAGTTTGGAAAAGTTGCAGTTTCAGTCCTTGAAAATTCAGCAAATTACATAAATGGTCCTTATGCTTAACTTAAACCAAACCGGACCCCCTTTGTGTATTTTGAGCCCAGCCAAAACACTTGACCCCCTGTCAAACCTGTGACCCCCCATTTTGACCCCCCCCCCTTTTATTAATATCAAATGGTCAAAACTAGTCAAACCCACCAAAACCCGCCTTTCTCCCTGCTCCCTCACAAGTAAAACCAGACACATCCCCTATACCACCTCTGCAAAACCATGGTGGTTTCCCGCCCAACTCATCATCACATCTACCAACTAAACATGCCACAATTAATGCCACCACCCCCAGTTGCAATTTCACAGCCCACAAAAGTCAAAACAGTTTTTCCCGCCAAAACACTTGGAAGGCTTAGATCACTCAAAACTCATCCAATGGCCAATATAGCAAGTGGGACATGTTCAGAGGCATATGGGGAGTCTCAAAGCGCTATAAAAGAGAGAGGAGATGCAGAGGAGTAGCACATCTAGTGTAATTTTAATTTCTTATGTCGTTTTAGCTCAATTTTAAATTTCAATGTATGTTTTAGCTTTAAAGCTTTGTATTTCAAGTTTTCAGTGTACAAGAAAGCTTTTGTGAACATCAATTTCAAGTTTAAGTCTTATTTTCTGTTTATGCAAAATTTTACTTTTGTTCAAAATTTCAATAAGTTCGAATGTTGTTTATAGATGTTATCTTGGACTGATAAGCCCACATAAGCTCCTATATAGCTTATCTAAGCTATTAGAAACCCTAAAAATTCAGTTTAGAAGTAAAAAGCAAAAATACAAAAAAATACCAAAAAAAAAATTAGTTAAAAATAAAAAAGCAATGGAGATGGTGATCAAAGTTGGATCAGGGTAGATACAGGATTGCCCTTGGGTTTAGTGCTTATTTGGAAGCTTTAGGTTGTGTTTGTTTGCCTCAGTTCTCAGTCTTGAGCTTGGATCCAATTTGTAAGCCTTTTGATCTAATTTGGCATTTTACTGTTTAAGTGTTCATAAGCTTAAATCTCTGTTTTTTTATGTTCATTAGTTGTAGTTAAGCATAATCAAACAATAAAAACAGTCACTTGTTCTTTTTAATTTGTAGTTAATAAAAATCTTATTTTAAGCAGTCAAAATAGCATAAGTGGAATCTCTTAGTTTCATGTTGTTAGTATTATTGTTTAATGCTTATTTAGCTTTAATATATGATATTAGAAGGTCTGTAATCATTGGCATGGTCTTAATCTGTGTTTTGCTTTGAAAAATCTCAAAACAGTCTAGTTAAAGGGTTGTTTGGTTTAACTTGTTTAACTGTGTTGAAGGTTGTTTAAGCCTTTGTCCTTGGTTTTTATCTGTCATACTTGGTCTTAATAACCCACAGCAACAAAGAAAACCAGTCCTTATTTAGTAAAAAGTCAAGATATTTTGTAATCTCACCTTTTTAGTTCACTGTTAGGCTTTATCTTGTAAAACTCATCATATTAGCTTAAAACTTGGTACTTTAGCTTAAATCATTCTTATTACAGCTTAATATATCATAATCAGTAAATGGTATTGATTTAAACTTCATCAAAGTCAACTTAGCTCATTTTCTTAAAAAGTCAAAACATGCCCTGTGCACAGTTGAGCTAGCCACTTTCACAAGCTCACACAGAGCTTATCAGTTAGCTTTAACTCTTGTACTTTAGCTTTTTGAGAAGCTCACCTAGCTATCTCAAAGTCCTAAGCTTAATTTTCCATTTTGCAGCTTATTTAATAGGGCTGCACATAGCTTTTTGTTTGTCCAAAACACTCAGTATACACTGAGTCATAACTCAGTGGTTTTCCAGTTTTTTCTCAAGCTCTTCATAAGCTCTCTAGTGGATCCCACAGTGAGAACTTTAGCTTTTTGGATAGCTTATCTGGTATACTTAATAGTTCCAATGTTTGTTTTCATTTCTTAGCTTATCTAAGTGCTTAAAAATTAGCTTAAAAGTACCTAGAAAACCATAAAGTGTCCTGTTTAACAGTTTAGCTAAGTGCTTATTTGTAGTTTATTCAGTGCTTATTTCTAGTAATTGTGCTTATTCAGTTTTAATTTTAGCTTATTATCAGTGTTTAGCTTATTCTCAGTCACCTTTTGCTCATTGGTTAGCTTATTAGCCATTTGGCTTAAGCTTGTGCTTATTCTTATTATTTGCTCACTGTTAAGTAAAAATAAGCTCAAACTGAGCTTATTAGTTGTTTTTGTAAAAAGTTGTAGTTATAAAATTTGCTTATCTAAGTGTACTTAATAAGTTTGTAAAAGAAAAAGTCCAAAAAGAAAATAAAAAGCAAAAAGACATTGCTGGGATTCGAACCCTGGCCACCCAGCTCACCACACACACACCATACCAACTGCCCTTGGGTCTTTGACTGGTTATGGTTTGCACGTTTTAATACTTAACCCCTTTTTGTCTTTTAAAGCTTATTCGAGCTTTTTAGCTTATTTTTAGCTTATTCAAACTAGCTTTTACAACTTTTGCATTTTTCCTAGCCTTGTATTGTTATTAAGTATTTTACAAAAAAGTTTCAGATTTTTCTTAATAGTTTTAGTATTTTTAATCATTTAATTAGTCTAAAATAGTAATTAATTCATAATAAAAAATATAAAAGTTAAAAAAATATAATTCTTTTTTCTAAAATTTTCTTTTGTCATATAGTAAGTAAGAAAATTGTTTTTACACTCATAGGACTTTTAGTCTACAAATTTTACGTTTTTGCTTGCGCACTCGCGTAATTTTTATACATAACGCACGTTTTCATTTTAAGTCACGTTTTTAGATAATTTAGGTTTACGTTTTAGTTAAAATAGTTTATTTAAGTTATTTTGTTTTATAAATCATAGAAAAACATCATTTTAAAAATAGTGATAGCGTTTATTTAATATATTTTAGCTTTTTAATTTTCTTTAATTTGCATTTAAGCCCCTGTAATTTACAAAACTTTTTCTTTAGGTATAAATATTCCAAAATCCTTACTGATCATTATCCTTAGTGATCATTCGACATCGAAATTGTTCAAACACCATTCATCCTCCGTGGGACTTAACGACCTGTGGAAACACTATACTCTCCAGATCTTAATTGCATTTGCTTCTGAGCTGTCTGAAGTTTATTACGGTTGACCATTCACAAGTGGTTAGCTTGTGTGATAAACTTGACTGTTTGGGAACCAATCAAATTTTGGCGCCGCTGCCGGGGAGGCTGTAAGCGTGTTCTAAGCATTTCCAGATCCATTCTTGCACATATACCACTTTTTGTAAACAGATTTTTTGTAAAGTTAATCAAACTCAAAAAGTTCATTAACACTTTTCCTAAAGTGTTAACAACACCAAACAAAATATAAAACAACAAAACAATCGTAACGTTTTCTAGCTTGTGTTTCCTTTAAGGTGATTCTTAAAGAGATACGATTTGGTTAAACGAGACGATACCAAAAATATTGTCCAAAAGTTTTTAAACCCTCAGCACATATCCATACCTACGTCTTTTCAGTGGTACTTAATAAATACATAAAAATCAACCACCGCAAACCAAGGCAGTACACCTACCAACTGGGGGTGTGAACATTAATAAGTTCCCGAACAACAGATTTAAAACTTGCCTTTGTGTCCTTGTGATTTGGTGTACCTTTTTCAAAGAAGCCATTTCATTTGTGATTATTGGTTTAAGTTCACTTGTCGTTTTGCCTCGCATTTGTTTTGAAAACTGATTTTTACTTAGTGCATGCGCACTCGTTCTTCCAGCTCTACAAGTCCACTTTCAGAACTTGCAAATATTCCTCGTAGACGTAGAGGACGTTCTGCTCCTTCAGCCGTGACTGAGGAACGTCTAGCATCACCACCCCCTGTCGTAATGGCAGAAGACAAACCGATGAATGAGCTTCTCCAAGCACCCATCGAGGGTTACGGAGATGCCATTATTGTCCCAGCCATCGTGGCTGATACCTTCGAGCTCAAAACCGGGTTGCTTAATCTTGTAACTCAAAGCCAATTTTATGGTTTTGAGCGGGATGATCCTCATGCACATATTCGATGGTTTAACAAGATTGCATCTACCATCAAATACAAGAATGTCCCACATGAAGCAATTAAGCTTCTTCTGTTCCCATTTTCTCTAGAGGGACAAGCCCGGAATTGGCTTGAGAAACAACTCCCTCGTTCCATTGAGACATGGGAGGATCTAGTCACTAAGTTTGTTAACGAATTCTATCCTCCATCCCGAACTACAAGTCTTAAGAATGAGATAATGAAATTTTCTCAAAGATTTGATGAATCATTCGGGGAGGCATGGGATCGTTACAAAGAGTTGCTCCGAAAGTGTCCACATCATGGTTTTACCGAATTAATGCAAATGGATACTTTCTACAATGGTCATAACCAGACTAACCAAGACTCTTTAAATGCCTCCGCGGGAGGTAATTTCCTGAGCAAGACCACAAAAGAAGCCTTAAAAATCATTGAAAACAAGTCCCAGGTCCGGCCTTTCCGAACAAAGACATATCAGTCTCAGTCGAATGCAGGACCTTCTACTTCATCTCCCGTGAGTACATCTAGCACCGATGCTAAGATTGACAAACTCACAGATATTGTTCAGGCTTTGGTTCTTGCTAACCAAAAGAAAGTCACTTTCACACAGACACCATCACATGGTGAAGTGAAGAAAGTCGAAGTTTGTGTTACTTGTGGTGGCCCTCATGCATACTACAACTGTACTGCCACCGATGGTAGTCCATTTGAAGCCAATGCTATAGCCGGTACTTCAAATCAGGGAGTTAATCAATACCGTCCTCAAAATGAACCAAACTACCGTGCTAACACTTATCAGGGACCACCCGGTTTTAGCCAGAATCCTAACATACAAAACCGGAATCAAAACCAGCCTAGAATGAACCAAGGTTATCAAAACCAAGGTAATTTCTATCCCGGACCCAATCAAGGTTTCCAACATCAAGGAAACCTTAATCAAAACAATTTCGATCGAGGGAATCAATTTCAAGGGAATTTTCAACAACAAGGTCATAATCAAAACATACGACCTCAAAATTTCCCTCCACAGCCTCCAGTACCATCATCTGATGAGTTATTGAAGAAATTTATGAAATCCCAAGATGAAATGAACAGGTTGTTGGTCAGTCAGATCGCTGATCTTAAGAAGTCTTTAAATGATCAACCCTCGGGCTCAGGAAAACTTCCGAGAAACACGATCGCTAACCCGAGGGGCGATGCAAAGGCGATCACAACCAGAAGTGGTGTTTCATACAATGGACCCGCTATTCCTACTACCTCTTCTTCTTCTCTCCCGAAGGTAGTGGAAAGTGAACCTGAGGCAACAAAGGACAAGGAACTTCCTACTAATAACGGAGGTACCAACAATGTCCATCCTCAAGTTGTCCCGAAACCCAAATCTAATCCAGGAGTTGTTTTTGAACCTCCTGCAGCTCCCGTTGAAAACCCCAAATCCAAATCTTCTATTCCTTACCCATCACGTTTGAATGAGCAAAAGCTCCGCGAAAAAGCCAGTCATCAAATGGACAAATTTTTTCAAATTTTCCAAGAACTACATTTTGACATAAGCTTTGCGGATGCTATCATGCTGATGCCCAAGTTTGCATCAACTCTCAAACACATGTTAAGCAACAAGGAAAAGCTGTTTGAAATGGCTAAAACTCCTCTGAACGAGAACTGCTCTGCAGTTATCTTGAAGAAGCTTCCCGAGAAGCTTGGAGATCCTGGAAAATTTCTCTTACCTTGTGTATTTCCAGGAATGGTTGAATGCTTTGCCTTAGCCGATCTTGGTGCAAGCATAAACCTGATGCCTCATTCAGTATGGAAGAAACTTTCTCTTCCGGACCTTACTCCTACATGCATGACTCTCGAGCTTGCAGATCGTACAATATCCCGTCCACTTGGAATTGCCGAGGACGTATTTGTGAAAGTAGGAAAGTTCCATTTTCCAGCTGACTTTGTGGTTGTAGATTTCGATGCTGATCCACGGGTTCCTCTCATTGTTGGACGTGGATTCCTGAGAACGGGCCGTGCTCTCATTGATGTATTTGAGCAAGAAATCACATTACGTGTTGGTAATGAAGCTGTCACCTTTAACCTTGATCAAACTTCAAGGTACTCCGCAAACTATGATTCTGAGCCGGTTAACCGAATAGATATCATTGATGTTGCTTCTGAAGAGTACTCTCAAGAAGTTCTTGGTTATGATCATAATTCTTCGAGTGATAATCTCACTCATTCATCTCAACCCATCATCGCCAATTCTACTCCTTCTCTCACTCCATTTGAGGAAAGTGACTTCATCTTGGAAGAGATTGAAGCCTACTTGTCTAGTGATTCTGTTCCATGGGAAATTGATCATGCTCCCATCGACATCGAGGGGGACATACTTCTCATTGAGAAGTTGCTTAATGATGATCCATCATCACTCCCTCCCGTCGAGCTTCATAACAAGGAAGTCAAGTCAGTTGAGAAAACTGAAGAATTTCCTGAAGTCGAACTTAAGGACTTACCACCTCATCTCGAGTATGCATTTCTTGAGGGTGATGATAAATTACCCGTCATTATTGCTCGAGATTTGAGTAAAGATGAAAAGACTGCTCTCATAAAGGTCTTGAAGTCACACAAGCAAGCAATTGCTTGGAAACTCTCCGACATTAAGGGTATCAACCCTGAGTTTTGTACTCACAAAATCTTGATGGAGGATGACTTCAAACCAGCAGTTCAACATCAGAGAAGAGTAAATCCAAAAATCCACGATGTTATCAAACAGGAAGTTATCAAACTTCTTGATGCAGGATTAATTTACCCGATCTCTGATAGTCCCTGGGTTAGCCCAATTCACTGTGTTCCTAAAAAGGGTGGCATTACTGTTGTCACAAATGAAGAAAACGAGTTAATTCCAACTCGGCTGGTAACGGGATGGCGTGTTTGCATTGACTATCGTAAGTTGAATGACGCTACCCGTAAAGACCATTTTCCTCTACCCTTCATGGACCAAATGCTTGAGAGATTAGCAGGGAACGAATACTATTGTTTCCTTGATGGTTTCTCGGGTTATTTTCAGATTCCCATTGATCCACAGGATCAAGAAAAGACCACATTCACCTGCCCATACGGAACTTTTGCCTACAAACGTATGCCTTTTGGCTTATGTAATGCTCCTGGCACGTTCCAACGATGTATGATGGCCATATTCCACGACATGATCGGGGAAACAATGGAGGTGTTTATGGATGACTTCTCGGTTATTGGGGAATCGTTTCAAACATGTCTATCTCATCTAGATAAAATGCTAAAACGGTGTGAAGACACCAATCTTTGTCTAAATTGGGAGAAAAGCCACTTTATGGTCAAAGAAGGCATAGTCCTTGGCCATAAGATTTCCAAAAATGGGATTGAGGTCGATAGAGCAAAAGTCGATGTTATTGCTAAATTGCCTCATCCTACTACCATCAAAGGTATTAGGAGTTTTTTAGGTCATGCCGGTTTCTATCGCAGATTCATACAAGATTTTTCTAAAATCGCCCGGCCTATGACTCATCTTCTTGAAAAAGATGCTCCTTTTATCTTCTCACCTGAGTGCATCGAAGCTTTTGAAACATTAAAGAAAAAGCTTACTGAAGCACCCATTCTCGTTGCTCCCGACTAGGACTTGCCTTTTGAGCTCATGTGCGATGCAAGTGATTTTGCTATCGGTGCAGTCTTAGGGCAACGTAGATCCAAGCATTTTCAGCCTATTCACTACGCAAGTAAAACTATGACAGAAGCTCAAACCCATTATACCACCACAGAAAAAGAGCTACTAGCCGTGGTGTATGCGTTTGAGAAGTTTCGGTCATACTTAATCTTGACCAAATGTGTGGTGTATACGGATCACTCGGCTCTCAAATATCTCTTTGCAAAACAAGATGCAAAGCCGAGATTGCTCCGTTGCGTTCTCCTCCTCCAGGAATTTGATATCATTATACGTGATAAAAAAGGAACTGAGAACCTGGCTGCTGATCATCTGTCCCGATTAGAGAACCCTCACCAATATGTTTTCGAGAAAAAGGAAATAAATGAAACATTTCCTCTCGAGACACTCAATGCGGTTTCTTTTCGTGGAAACTCTACTACCCCATGGTTTGTTGACTTTGCAAATTACCATGCAGGTAACTTCATAGTGAAAGGGATGTCGACCCAACAGAAGAACAAATTCTTCAAAGATGTTAAACATTACTTCTGGGACGACCCCTACTTATTCAAAATTTGCGCGGATCAAGTCATCCGGCGATGTGTGTATGGTCAGGAAGCCAATGACATTCTCAAGGCTTGCCATTCTGGACCTACTGGGGGACATCATAGCCCCAACTACACCGCCAAGAAGGTGTTTGATTCCGGATTCTATTGGCCCATGATTTACAAGGATGCCCACGATTTTGTCAAAGCATGTGACGCTTGTCAACATCACGGAAATATCTCTCAAAGAAATGAAATGCCGCAAAACGCCATTCAAGTTTGTGAGATCTTTGACATCTGGGGCATTGACTTTATGGGGCCATTTCCATCTTCTGGAGGAAACAAATACATACTTGTGGCTGTTGACTATTTGTCAAAATGGGTTGAAGCGAAAGCTTTACCTACCAATGATGCCCGAGTTGTTGTAAAATTCTTAAAATCTCTTTTTGCTAGGTTTGGAACTCCACGAGCTATAATCAGTGATCGTGGTACACATTTCTGCAATGACCAATTTGATCGTGTCATGCAAAAGTATGGTGTAACCCACCGTCTCTCGACTGCATACCACCCACAAACAAGTGGGCAAGTGGAAGTTTCCAACCGTGGTATTAAAAGAATTTTGGAAAGGACAGTAGGCGAAAATCGTGCATCCTGGTCGGATAAACTAGATGACGCACTCTGGGCCTTCCGTACAGCTTACAAAACACCCATCGAGTGTACTCCATACAAGCTAGTGTACGGAAAGGCATGTCATCTGCCGATTGAGCTTGAGCACAAAGCATACTGGGCCTTAAAACATGCAAACTTCGATATTCAGACAGCTGGTGATCATAGAAAAGTTCAAATGAATGAATTAAATGAACTTCGTGATCAAGCATACGAGAACTCTTTGATCTACAAACAAAAGACAAAGAAGATTCATGACTCTAAAATCAAGAACCGCGTTTTCAACATTGGTGATCGAGTCCTTCTTTTCAATTCAAGATTGAAGATTTTCTCGGGAAAGCTCAAGTCCCGTTGGTCTGGTCCATTTACTATTGCTAAGGTTTATCCTTATGGTACCATTGAGTTATCTCAACCTGATGGTCCAAATTTTAAAGTAAATGGTCATCGATTGAAGCACTACTTTGGAGAGGACATTCCTCCTGTGGTTGTCCCAGATCTACAAACTTTCCCCATGAACCAATGAATGCGGGGATCGAGTCAAGCTAGCGACTCAGGAATCAAAAACAGTAGCACTCCATATGGGTTTTCATCCATATTTCTGAATTCTTTCTACTTTCTACCACCCTAGTGTGGGGGTGTAGGATCGTTATTTTATTGTGTTTGATGATTCGGGTGGTCTTGGATGATCAAAATACATGTTTGCCATAGTTAGAGAGTTAGTAGAGAGAGAGGGTATTCTTGCTAGAGGTTTACACAAAGTATGGAATATTAGATTGAATGAGAAGCACCACCCCTTCCATGGATGGAAGGGGTATTTATACTTACAAATACACGACCTCCAAACGGCCTGTGGATCAAGGATACAGTGGGTAAAGACCCGTCCTTCCTCCACGGTGTTGCACTATGCTAAACTAGACTAATAACTAACTAATAAAACAATAAATAACGTAACCAATGACAAATCTACGAGCTAACATATGCTAGACCATTATCGGGGTGACCGACTCTTTAACATGGAATTTCCAATTCCTAACAATCTCCCCCTAAGGGAGGTCACCCCATGAAATACATTTTGCTTCCTAGCATTCTATCTTTGACTTCGTTCTTGAGCTCGTAGACTTGAATTCTTCATTTCCGCAATCTTTGTGCATTAGCAATGACTCTTCATAGTCCGCATATTTTGTACTTTTAGTGGAGGCCTTTAACTGATCCACATCTTTGATGATCTTCGAGCTTTCTTTGAGATCATCAGCCACAGTAAATCTCTGGATCACCCTTTATTGTGTTGCCATCATGTGAAGTTGTGACTTTTGGACCGACATGCTCACACTTTTGAATCATGACATCTTTCCATCAGAGTAGCGGAAGCCTTACTGGTTCATGATATTTGCAGCAGCGTAGCAGAAGCATAGTATAAAAATATCAGAACCAGGTTATGTAGATATGCACCAGTCATGATTTCTTCAATTAAGTGTGGTTGCTGTGAACATGCGGCTTTGGATTGACTCCTCAATTCTGATCAGCTGCAATCGTCGGGGTGTACCTGCATACGACAGTTAGCAATAAAGCGCACGAAAGTGTCTTTGATCACTTTCGTTGAATTGAGGTACACGGCCCACGGTTCCCCGTTGATCAGTACAAGTACTGCCTGTGATCAGGTAGGATTCCTAAGAATCTCCTTGACAGGGTTTCGCAGCTGTTCTAGCTGTTCTCAAACCGGAACGTCTCAAAGAAGACAACACGGAGTGAGTGAATCAGCGAATTGAGATTCACTGATTGATGAAAAATGATTTGAAAAACAATCGCGTATTGCTTGAAGAAAGAGTTTTGCAATACGACGAAGGTTTTATGAAAAAGATCAATTTTCAAACAAAATACTTTTTGTATTAGAGAATGAGTACACATTCGACGTGCTAGCGAAAAGAAGAGATTCGCACATCGAACGGTTTTTTAAAAGTTTTTTTCAATCAGAGATACTTTTTGAATTTGAAAACATAAGTACACATTCGACGTGCTAGAGAAAAGAAGGTTTGCACATCGAACGGTTTTTCCAAAAGTATTCGTCAATTCCATTCCTGGACGAAGGTTGATTCACGAGTGAATCGCCCCATCGTTTCTATCCAGTTGTCACAAGTTTGATCTTTTGAAAAGATCTCACATGTCACCCACCAAGAGCTTGTTTGATGTTGGCTCTAGAAGGATTTCCATCTTCATTGTGAATACTTTACATATCACTCAGATGTTCTGGCAATACCACAAGGATAATGCGTAGGACTCTTAATATATAATCTTACTTTCCACATTGTGTGAAACAGCAAGTCTTCATTAATATAGTGTCCTAACGAGATATTGTGGATGATCTCTTGGCTCTAGACTCAATTGTGCTCATTTGGTTCCTGTGCCGGAGACTAAGGAGAGGGTCTCCTTCTTCAATATCAACAATCTCTAAGAGAAAGTCGATAGATTATGTAGGTTCCCCGTGAGAATGAAACAAGCCCTTTTAAGAGGAACTTGAGTGGTTTGGGAAGTTTAGTGCAGTGCATCACTGGGTCCATGATGTCTTGTCTTCAATACCAGTGTTACCTTAGTAACCACCAGTAGCATATGAATTGAACCCGGTTTCTGCCCTAAGGTTGAATTGATGGAGGGCTATTTCTTTTCACCCTTTTATCATTCATTTCTTTTTCATTCTTCAACCCCTTTAGTGCTTACCGAGACTTCATAACTAGAACCTTGTTGGGTTTATTCCAGTACTAGCTCAGTCTCAGTCTGCACTTTTCCCATTCCTCACTTTTCTCCTTTTTTCAATATACCTAAGGACTCTACACTATCTAGTGGATTGTCCCTGGGTAGATCCCTCCGGTTCTGGCGGATCGTGGGAACGAATACCTAACCTAACCATCCTTATAACTCCATGCATAAAGTAAATTGGTCGGTCTTTTGGTATTGTTCTTTCCTTTATGAAACCAATTGAAAAATCATTTGGAAAAACAATCAAGGTACTTTTGATATGAGATCAAAGCATTTTGTACCTTAATAGTTTTGATCATTTAGAAAACCTCCCCCTCAACATGTGCGTGTGATTTAGAAATTGTTTGGCACATGGAGGCAAGAGGACTTTGAAATATTTTCTTTGATCACAATTTTCATACGAAAAAGCCATTTGATCACACTTCTTCTTAATCAAATTGAGTCATTGATTGAGGGGGATAATGTTTTAAAATCTATATCATCTAACGGGCTTTCTTAATTATCCTAATATGCTTAATTAAGAAAGCCCGTTAGATGATATAGATTTTAAAACATTATCCCCCTCAATCAATGACTCAATTTGTGAAAAGTTTAAAAGTGCTGAAGTCATTGATTGAGTTTGCAGATTTAATAAAAACTCTGAAACTGATTGTTGTTAAAGCAACTCATTCTACCACCATTTTTGGATAAATCAAGTATCTGAATTGATTTTCAAATGGTCTTCTTAACAGATTTTGTGATTGTGGATGTGCTTCAAAATAACTCTTGCCTCTATGTGATAAAATGTTTTAAAATTCTCCCCCTCAATATGTGCATAGGATATTTTAAAACATTTTATCACATAAAGGCAAGAGTTCTTTTGAAGCACATCCACAATCACAAAATCCATTAAGAAGACCATTTGAAAACACAATCAAGGTACTTTATAATCTCTTTTAAAAAACTTTTGTACCTCGATGGTTTTGCTCCCCCTCAATATGTGCTTCGAGATTCGAAAGCGTTTAGCACATATGAGAGAGCAGCCTGCACAACTGAATCAAAACGATCAACTTTTATCAAATTTCATTGTTAAATCACAAATTCTCCCCCGATCAAAAATATCAAATCCTTTGAGATTTTGGATCCCAAGTGATTTAATTAGGTTTAGAAAACATGGGAGAAAATGTGGCCTTGTTTAAATACTCATCTGGTTTTTGGATAAATCCTCCTCCTCAACATGTGCATTGTGTATTTGAAATCGTTTGGCACATGGAGGCAGGAGTGCCTTTGAAGGACTAAAACCAATTCCATTAAAACAGATTTGAGATTTAAATCACGATCTCTCCCGCGATCAAAATTTTCAAACCATTTGAGATTTGTAATCCCAAAAGATTTAAATTATTTAGAAAATTTTAGGGGAAAGACGTGGCAAGATTTAATTCTGAAAGATGACAGATAGGAACAGATTTAAACATTAAAGATTGTTAGTGTCAGGTATGATTTGTTTTAAGAGACCTTTAAGTAAAATAAAACAATTTCACAATCAAACAAGAACAGAAAAAATTTTATTTTGACAGATCTTTGAGTTTTAAAGAAAATCATACCATGACATAACATTAAATCTTTAGATCACCACATAATTTCGTACAAGTGGACTTCTGATGAAATATTGTTTGAAAATATTTTATTTTAAATCACACTCCCCCTCAATCCATGACATAAGTCAATGATTGAGTGACTTATGTTTTGATAAAATGAAGTCCGGTGATTTTCAAAATTTAGTCCAATTTATTTTCAAAACAATATTTTTCCATTTTCAAAAACAATATTATTCAAAGTTTTAGAAAAATGGTATCATTCACTACTTGTCCTGCCCAAAGATACATTAGGTGGTTGAGAAGCTTCCGTTGTTGCTGTAGGGCTTGGAAGAAAACCGTCTGCCGATGCAGTGAGACTTCTTCTTACGTTGCATTTTGAATGCCAACTGAGGTCAAATTAAGCTCCGTTTCTTCAATCACTTAGAAGAAAACCATCTGCTAATGCAGTGAGACCTCTTACGTTGCATTTATGCCAACTCTCCATAGAAGTCCAGTTAAGCTCCGTTTCTTCATTTGTCAACCCAAGATATAGTTACCCTTTCTTTTCGGCATCCAATCATCTTCAATTGTGGGATCCGGATCGGGAACATTATTATATACCAATATACCTGCATACGTTAGTGAACACACACAGATATATGGTGGTCGACATCACCCAAACAGCAATCGACTAATAAAAGTCAATGTAACATATCAATCAGATCATATAAATGTATGGGAATAATTTGTACATCAAACTCTAATCATCTAATCCTAGCAATCATATCCTAGGCACCTAGTCCTTCAACATAGGTTAACATCATTTTTAATTAAGCATATTAGGATAATTAAGAAAGCCCGTTAGATGATATAGATTTTAAAACATTATCCCCCTCAATCAATGACTCAATTTGTGAAAAGTTTAAAAGTGCTGAAGTCATTGATTGAGTTTGCAGATTTAATAAAAACTCTGAAACTGATTGTTGTTAAAGCAACTCATTCTACCACCATTTTTGGAAAACAACAAATATTTTTCTGAAGAATTTTAGACGGAAAAATATTTGTGTAGGAACAGCAGTCCTTCGACATACTTTCCTCAAAGTGTTTTAGGATAAGTGCACGATATTTGTGAAAAACGTTTAAGCGTAGCACTTTCCTTCCTTTTAAGAGCGGGTTGCTATCTGAAATGATAGCAAGCCATCATTTGAAGCCCGGGTTACAGTCTGAAATAACTGTAAGCCATTATTTGAAGCCCGGGTTACAGTCTGAAATAACTGTAAGCCATTGTTTGAGACATGTTTAAAAACGAATATTTACACCTCCTGCTCGAACTTCATCTATGGTCCCGTGCCATTATTGAATGACATTTCTAAGACCGTAGATGTTATCGATACCAGAAGACATGTCTTGAGAAAAACATATTTTTGGTATTTTTGAAATTTTTGATTTTTATGGTTTTTGAAGGTTTTATATTTTTCTATTTTCTTTTTGTTGGTTTTATATTTTTGTATTTTGTTTTTCGAATAAATATTTACAAGGATAGAATAGATGATATAGTTAAAGAAGATGATGATACGAGTACCGAGATAAGGATATCGAGCAGCCCCGTTGTAGAAGATAGAAGTCATCATCCCTTAAACATTCACCACCAAAGCTTCCAGGGCTCCAGAATAGAAGATAGAACATGAGCCTTTGAGAAAGAGAGACTTTGGCAGCTTCCCCCCAAACCGAAAATCCTTTAGCTGAGCAGATTCAAAGCTTTCTTTCAAGCTTCTCTTAGCCAGGTGCACAAAGAAGCACACCATTATCATCGAACTTGCTGCTCCTTTTAAGAATAATCACCGTGATTCTTCGTTCGGGGTTATATCATCCAATAGAAGAGCAGCACCGTATCATCCCACTCATAAATAATCTTCTCAAATTTCATAACCACTGAAGTCTGACGCAATCCATTCCAAAAGGTTGTCAAGAGACCACTTCCCCCACGTAGTTGAATTGATGCAGTCAGTCTCTTTGTATAATGCTCAAGAACTCTCCCAAATACACATCATGAGGGGAATGAAAACACCTTCCCATGTTCACATTTTTCTTCCCAGATGATCGTGTATGAAGCTCAAGAACCCGAAGTACACCAATACCCAAGAGCTCTCCCGAATACACATCATGAGGGGAATGAAAACACCTCCCAATGTTCACATTTTTCTTCCCTGATGATCGTGTATGAAGCTCAAGTATCCGAAGTATACCAATACCCAAGGAAGGAATAACAAATAACATTGAAGAAGCAGGCCAAGTCACTGGTTATCTCTGCGGATGACAATCTCTGCGGATGTCAACTCCGGAATAAGTGATTATATCTCTGAATCACTGATTAAGCCCTCAAGTGAAACAGCTGAGCGCCCCCAATGTACACACTCTCTCTCCCCTGATCATTGTGATACCATCGAAATCACCACAGACTAGTGTACCTCTTTTATCTTCAGAAACTTTCTCTAACATCACTTCCCCCACGTAGTTGAAATACTAACACTAAACGCCTTGATGAGTAAAACCTTGAGTTTCTCTGCAGTCATGACATTTGTTTTCCCGGGATATCTTCAATCACTTAGAAGAATTAAGTTCATCAAGTTTACTCGCCATGAGTCAAACCATGAGTTTCTCTGCGGTAATAACATTTGTATTCCCGGGATATCTTCAATTTCTTAGAAGTATTACGTTCATCAAGTTTACTCGCGTTTAGGTGCTTGTCTCCTTACGCCTTGCTGGTTTTTTGACACTTCAGAATCAGCAACTCTTTGTAAGTCCGTGTACTAGAAATATTTTGAGAAGAACATCATTAGCTCAGATGTATCTGTGAGAGTCAACTTGCTGAAGAATAACGTGAGCAAGTCTAATTAGGGATTAAATTTGGCATTTCAAACTCCCCCAATTAGTGCTCTCCCTTAAACTGACAATCTGTTTGATAAGTGCCCAAAATAAGAAGAAGTCTTTTGATAATCACATGCAACTCGTCTTTTAGTCTTCTAATCATACAACAGAAAATGTAGAACCGACTGTAGACTCGACCTTCTTCTAGATTGTCCAGTTGGGGAATAGATAGTTAACATCTTTAACTCACACCAAAAAAGCATCTCACCAAAAGGCATCCCAATTAACTTACATCTTGCATATCCCCTTAGCTAAAATCCCTCCCAATCAAACAAGAACAGAAGGATGTTCATTAAGAAAATCAGCAATCAGGCCTCAATGAACACACAAGATGGTAACACCAAACTACCAATCACATCAAACAAGAATAGAGAGATTGTTCGGAATCATCATGTTGATGTATACGTGAAGCATTAACCGGAAGCACTTTGTCGATGATCATATCAGCCGGTGTGAAGATGTCAACCAACGGCTCATAGAAGAAAACTCCATGTAAAGATGACCCGATAATAAGAAGCTCGGTTCTTACATGAGTTTTGAGCCGTATGACCATTTATTTTCTCAAATATCAATCAACAATGCAAAAAATTCACACTTCTTCTCCCCCTCAAGAATTGCATACGGAGATGCCATTCTTGATTAAATAAGTGAAAATCATCCGAATGTTCTATTCACACTTCTCTCCCGCAAAATAAGCACGTGATGTCGCCATCTTCATTATAATCGAGCAAGTGGAATAAGAAACCAATCAGTGATAGCCCGGTTCACTTGATGACTGAAGCGCATGGAAAAAGTATGAAGCATGTTGATGAGAATGGTCATAATAAGAAGATTTCTCTTCTTCAGAAGATAAAGTGCACTGACACGTACACTTTTCTTTTCTTTAGAGAACGAGGCATGAACTGAAGTGTTCATACGTCATAGGAAGATTTCTCTTCTTCAGAAGATAATGCGCACTGAAACGTACACATTTCTTTTCTTTAGAGTATGAGGCATGAACTGATGTGTTCATACGTCATAATCTCTCTCTTTTCATCATCTCATGGCAAAACATGTAATCACCATTATCATTCAGTAGGCTCTTTGAAGTGACAGCTGATGGAGATAACCCAATATGATGAATTTGACCCTGAAGTAAACTAACCTGAACTCGTGACTTAAACTTGCACATATGTAACAAAGAGTGGTGACGAGACTTCATGCCCATTTGAATCTCTAAGTACTCTATACTCTTCAACCAACCAACCATCAAGTAATAGACGTACATCACCTCTTGAAAATCCACAATTGAATGTGACACTGAGCACTACAACGTAACTCCTTAAAGTGATAGTTATTTTGTAGTGGTATGAGCCCAATTCCCCCAAGTGGTAAAAGAAAAGGTAAAAGACACCCAACAATAACTAGATTTCCAAGTCTTTGTTTTTGATAATAAGCATCGAACAAGGATCATGAAGAATCTTCATCCAACCATCCCCGATACCTTCAGATACTAAGTACACTCGCCCGTGATATTTCACTTCAACCTCAAATAAATAATACTGAATTAACGCCGTTGTCACATCTTCTGAACTGCTCAAATCTAGCCTTCTTTGACATTTAAATGAACTTTAATAATGGTTTCATCCCGGCCATGGTATAAGCACATCACCCCGTAAAACCAAGTAATAACCAAACTGTCATGACGAAAATCCAAACACACATCCAAATTATGAAGCACGCCCTTTTATCCCTTCTTTGAAGCAGAAACCGTAGCACCAGCATCAGATAAGATCTTGAAATACACTTTCCTTTTCTCCAGGATGGTTCCATCATCACGGGATTTTACAATTCTATAGTTTAAACCGAGAAATAGTTTCTTTCGCGGGATTTTACAAAACCAATAATAAACCGTAAGATAAATCCGGAAATGCACTTTACTATTACCAGGATGTTTCCATTGTCACGGGATTTTACAAGTCTATGATTTAAACCGAGAAATAGATTCTTTCGCGGGATTTTACAAAATCAAGACAAAACCGTGAACAATGTCAGCTTGAATGTGTTATGACAACATTGGTTTCGGTGAATATCTGTTTTAGGGGAACATGCAGCGGTTCATCAACTGTTCAATTACCAACATCAACAACATCATCAATCATCCAATCAACACTTTGATAAACACACCATTCACGAATTCTGTCAATTGTTATGGTGACCATATGGTGAAGTAAACCCGATATGCCAAACTTGATCATGAAGTAAAATTCTCTAGATTTGTTACTTAAACTTGTACTAATCCTTGTGAAGAAGAAACGGTGTACCCAATGTACAAAACCTCTTGACATATTCTCAACTGCGTGAGACACCGAAGTGATAGTTACTTTGTGGGTTAAACTAGAAAGAATCACAAACGTAACTAAATAGCCAAGTCTTTATCACACTCAATAAACGCCAAAACAAGTCATCTTCACGGAAGGGTAGAAAGAAGGAAGACGAAATAAGTAAACGCGCCCAGAAAATCTCACTTCAAATCCAAATAAGAGATACCGTCCAAACAACCCCGTAGTCAATATTTTCCAATAAACACTTCAAGATGTGACATAAAAATTCTTCGTGAAGATGTCTAAACCAGAGTACCAAACCGTATAACTCAATGAATCTCATTATCAAACCAAATCACATCATCAAATCACATAACTCAACAAGCCTCGTTGTCAAACCGTATCAACAACTCGCAACTCATGTTCAAGAAAAGTTATCAATCGTCCCATACAGGCAAATTTGTCTTGACCCGGTTCAAACAATTTTAAGCCCAAGAATAATAAAAACACAAGAGACCCATTTCACAAATAGTTATGCCCAATCAATACCTCAATATCCATCTTCCAATAATAAACACAGAATATACCATGTCTCAGGTCCAGGTATATTTGCACAGTTCTTAATTAAGCCTGGCCCAAGTGCACAAGACTTTCGTCCAATTCCTTTCAAATATTAGTCATACAAATAGTTCATTTGACAGCCCAAGAAGTCAAGCTAACCGATCCAAATCTAAATCTTGCATCCCATGATGATAATCTATAAGCTTAACATCATAATACCACATTTGGTTCGAACAAAGTAATCCATAAATATAATTTGACCACATATATCCCGATATACTCTAATTCAATGACCAACCTGAGAATGTGAAATATTATTCAGGAGTTTAAAATGTTCAGTTTAGCAGCCCAACAAAAAAAAACGTGCAAGTCTAACAAAATACATATATCACTTCCAATGCCCATATCAAACGTTCCAACAAGCCTAACATATGTTAGTATCACATGATTCACTAATCATTAACCCATGTAGGCCCACGATGTAACTCACGGCCCATGAAGAAGAAACGCTCACCTGATCCAATATACCACTAACCCTAATATTTAGAAGTATATAATAGCACATTCACACTTACTTCACCTAATATTCAGTAACCCTAAAAAATCCACCTAAAAAAACGCCTCCATCACTCTTATGATACTCATGATCAAATCAAATTCAATATACACGAATGCTTTATCCAACTCACCACCCATCTAATCTCAATCATATTCTCAAACTTGAAATTATACTCACGAATCAAATACCTAATCTCATATCAGTACGACCTCCGCCTCACTTTCCTGCTTCTCATCAAATCACACATCACCACAGGGATGGCTTGATGTCGTTAATGCCACAGGGATGGCTTGAGGGTATTGACAAAGGCTTCAAGATCACACCAAAGGTAGGTTTACATAATCTTGTTAAGTGTAGCATAAATCGAACCAAAGATAAGATGATAACAGTTATGTTATTATACTTATCTTTATAGTTCGAAGATTAAATGAAGTAAGGCTTCAGATAATGAATCGGTGATGAATTTTTCGTGATAAAGACCTTCACGGTCTGATTTATCTTGTAACAATCATGAAATAATCTGAGATTTATTTGATATTCTGTTTTTGATTTGAGTTTTGAGGTTAAATGGAGATGGGATTGAAGGTGAGTTAGGATAGGTTTGGATTTGTAGTTGTTGGTTGTTGGAGTGATGAGTCGTATATGATGAAACTGCAACAAATCATCTCGTTTTTTAACAAAATAAGGCATGGACTGATGATGGTATTTTAACCAGAGGTCGTGAGGTTGTTTTTGGAATATGGTGTTATGGTCGAGTCTTGGTCTTTACAAGTCATTTTCTTCTTCATTTCTTTTTGTCAAGTCGCTAGCAATGTTTGTGGTCATGAGTCAATTAGCCAAACCAAGTCGCTAGCTTATTCGCTAAGCCAATTCGCTAAGCCAAGTCGCTAGCCAATTCGCTAAGACAACTCGCTAAGTCTTGTTCAATAACAAGTCGCTACCGTTTTAAAGATTCAAGTCGCTAGCAGTTTTAAAGCACATAAGTCGCTAACTTGTTCAAAAACAAGTCGCTAGGTCACTTTTGTTATACAACTCGCTAAGCACTTTCAAAACAAGTCGCTAGCAAATTTACAACTCGCTACATAGTGAAAACATTTAACCTGGACAGAAATGAAACCCAACTCGCTAATATGAACCCAGAAAAAGTGACAAGAAAAACGGTTTCTTTTTACCCACGAATATGACCAGATACAAACCCAGAAACATGTACCAAAAAAGATATACATTTTACCCATTTTACCACTTTTTGGACCTAAAAAAATTGACCATATGTGCTTTAACCAGTTTTGACCACAAGTTTGACAAAGCATGAATGACCTTAAGTTGATAACAAGTGAAAGTATTTCACTGATATACAAGATGTAGAAAGATGATGACCCAAATATATCATATGACTGTTAACACCAAGACTCATAAAACTTGTTTTATAAAAAAAAACTTATAATACAAAAAGTGGAGAAATAAATATCCGAACAGTAGTCATATAAGTTCAGATAAAACAAGAATCGAACCACAAAGAATCATCAAAAAAACAAAAACCTTGGCTCTGGTACCAATTGTAGGATCGTTATTTTATTGTGTTTGATGATTCGGGTGGTCTTGGATGATCAAAATACATGTTTGCCATAGTTAGAGAGTTAGTAGAGAGAGAGGGTGTTCTTGCTAGAGGTTTACACAAAGTATGGAATATTAGATTGAATGAGAAGCACCACCCCTTCCATGGATGGAAGGGGTATTTATACTTACAAATACACGACCTCCAAACGGCCTGTGGATCAGGGATACAGTGGGTAAAGACCCGTCCTTCCTCCACGGTGTTGCACTATGCTAAACTAGACTAATAACTAACTAATAAAACAATAAATAACGTAACCAATGACAAATCTACGAGCTAACATATGCTAGACCATTATCGGGGTGACCGACTCTTTAACATGGAATTTCCAATCCCTAACAGGGGGAGTTGCCCCCCGCTGTTGTATATAAGTTTTCTAACATCAAAAAAAAAAAAAAAAAAAAAAAAAAAAAAAAAAAAAAAAAATGGCCGTAATATTTCCCTTTTACGTTCTCTGTTTCGGCATAACCGTCGGTACTTTGAATATTGAGGGCAATATTCATTTCTAGTGTGGGGGATATTCTCACGAATTTTATCATGTAATTATTCCACCCAATTCCCCCGTTTTTGGCCAAAATTTTTTTTTTTTTTTGGAGTAAGTGTTTTTCACTTACTCAGCAAATGGTAATCAGTCCGCCATGTCTAACCCACATAAGGATTGGCTAATCCAGGAGCAAACGGCTCTTGGTAAAGATATACCAAATCCGTTTATGGCTTGCAATTTTCCCAAAATTGTATGGTGTTCAGCTCACCATATCTTTAATTAGTGAAAAGTTGGCTAGCCCGCAAGTTTATGGCTTGTGGTAAAGTGATAAGGTTTTAAAAGGTACCATTTTGAGGGGTCGTTTAAGTCCTTATTTGATCACTTTTGTATCCGTTATTGCTTAATATCGTTCCTTTTCACTTTTTAGGTCTCTTGAAGGCAAAATGCTAGAATGACACTTATTTGGACGAAAAGGCGCGAATATATGAAGAAAATGGCCAAAGTCAAAATCGAGACACTCACAGCTGCTGAAATTAGAAGGCGACGGCGTCAGGTGCTAATTGCGACGCCGTCCGAGGATTTTTGTGACGGTTCAGAACCCAAAACTCGTATTTTCAAGTGACGACGTCCAGTTGTAAAAGAGTAGGCCGTCGCTACTCAGACGGCCTAGATGCAATCCAGACGACGTCAGAAGCTGAAGAGGACGGCGTCACGGACATAAGTGACGCCGTCGCAAGGTTAACGTGGCCAAGACAAAACCCTAATGACGGCGACACGACGGCGTCACGAAACATAAGGTGACGCCGTCGCATATGTAATCTTATATATAGAATCCGAATTTTTCAGTTTTGAAGAGAGTCTTTTGGAGTGAAAACCTAAAACCGAACCTAAGGTGTCTTGTACAGTATTTTAGGGTTTTAAACCCTATCTTACATCAAGATAAGTCTTTACTTCATTAATTCAATTATGTCTTTGATTATTTGTGTGTATGCTTGCATGTTCTCCATGTCCGGCTAATTTATTTGTGTGTTTGCTTAGGAAGTATGAAACTTAATTATTGAATATTGATTGGTTGTTTCTTATCTTAGTTGATTAATGATCTAGTAATGCGATAGGTCATTCGTTGTGTACTTAATGCTTGATTCATCTTTGTGAACCTTAGAATATAATTACCTGAGTAGTTGTAGGCTAAACCATCCAAAGAGTGCCTTAGAGTAAGAGTTTATCATCCCTAGTGGGTTTGTAGACGAGACCCTTTGGTAAGTTCAAAGATTTAGGGAGAAACGCATACCCTGCAACTTTAGACACACAACGCAACTAAGAATAAGGACGTGACAACTCAACCATCAATAGGAGATAATTAAGGAGTAGTACAACCTAAGTAAACACATTTTTAAACTATCATACGAGCACACATTAATTAGACATAGACTCCCACAACCTTAGTTTAGATAATTAGATAATAGTAGAGTAATCGGTAGAAATACCAACCCCCCCCCCCAAATCCAATACCCGAGATTCGTACCTTTCCATTTCATAAAATATAAAAATACAAAAATAATCTTCCTCAACCTTAACCTTAGCGTAGTAACTCCTTACTAGCATTCCTATTCCCCTAGAGAACGATATCAATACCCGTGGCTTACCCTAATTACTACACTACAACGATTAGGTTCACTGCCTAGGGTGTTATAAAACTTGCTCGAAGAAAAGGAAGTTTCCTTGACCCCGAACGACGCGTGTAGCGTTATCAAGTTTTTGGCGCCGTTGCCGGGGAATAGAATAGCTAGTTAGTAGTCCACCTCGTTTAGGTTCTTTGCTTGATTCCTATCAAGTAAATTTTTTCTCATTTTTAGCTTTCTCTTAGTCTATCCCCCTTCTTCGTGACCTTTGTTCGTAATCCCATCACTTTTCATCATGGAAGGTGATAACCAACCACCACTTGATAACCCAACACAAAAAAATTCAATGTCACTCAAAACCCAACCCAATAACCAACACAACCGTCGAAGCCGCTATGTGAGTAGAAACACCGACCTTCAGGATTTGCAGAAAATATTCGATAGTACAATTAGGGAAGCTGTTGAGAAAGTAGTCAGCGCTGCTATAGTTGGCTCTATGATTAGCAGTAATTCGGAAAATGGCATGATAAACAACAAAGTGGATGTGGAAAATAGTGCTTACTTCAATCTTTACCCCACTAAGGAAGAGATTGCGTACCATCAATACATAATCGATAATCCACGATCACCTATCATTAGGATATGCCCAAAGATTAGGAGGGGAAATCCCTGGAACCTAAAAATCCCTTGTATGATCGGATATAGGAGTGTCGACCATGCTTACATAGATACGGAATCCCCCGTCAATGTAATGTCATCTGCTGTCTACAATGACATTATGAATGAGCGACTCAATATTAGGAGAGACCCTAAGTATCCGGGAGGAGTTTGCAACTTTGTGGGAAGAGTCAAGGACGTGCATGTCTTTATAGGAAATTTCACCTACCTAGTTGATTTTATGGTCCTAGAAGATGTAGGATGCGTCATTGACTATAGCTTATCCCAAGTAGTGCTAGGGAAACCGTTTGTTGAAACATCTAGAATGAGCCATAACAAGCATGATGGAACGGTTAGGTTCAAGGAAGGAACCGATGAGATCACCTATAGGATGCCTTGGAAAACAACTGAGTATGGCCACTTGTCCATTTATGATCGAGACAACATCAAAGCTTTTGAGGACAAAAGCAAGGAAGATGTTGAAAAAGGTTATAAATTCATGTGGGAAAGAAGGAGGCATTATTATAAGGATTGCTTGACTCTAGGGCCTAGGTATAGAGTCGATGAAGATTTTGTCAACATGATAGAATTCTCATTGAGGATGCGTGAGGAAACGTAGGAGCACGACTATGAGTCTAGCTACAAGACTCTTAAATAAAGAAAAGCGCTTCGTGGGAGGCAACCCATGCTTAATTGTTTGCTTGTTAGTGTCATATATCTTTTATTAATTGTTTATCCTCATGTTTAAATTTGTAAAAATGCTTTATTTTGTTTTTAACCTCGTCTTAATTGCATATAAAGGTATTTTACATAAAGGATAAGTGTAGAGAGGATTACACACGTTTTCAAAAGAAACGTAAACATGAGAATAACAATTAAATAAAAGATATTTATGTTTGTTTGTTCGAGTCAAATGCTTGTATCGAGTCATAATGGATGTTTTGCAGAAATTTTTCCAGATTCTAAAGATGTAAATTTTCCAGATTTTTTTCCAGAAAATCGCAGACCAGTTTTTGTCAGGATAACCTGATGGCGTCAGGATTGCAACCTGACGGCGTCAGGAAGGAGTAAAAACATCAGATTACTTTTTTCTCGTTTTCTGAGCTACTTATAAATTTTTGGAATTTTCCAGGTCTTAATTTTCTTAGAAATTCTGTAAACATCCATTCCACAAGCATTATATCCTAGTTTAAATCGAGTCTTATATATATTATTACCGCCGATTTTACGCGAAGGTTTCGTTTGTTTTCTTCAAGTGTGCAGGTTTAGTTTGTCAAGAAGAAATTACATAAGATTGGAAGGAGCTTTTCACGCAATAATTCTTCTTGAAAAGGATTTAACCACCACTTTACACGGATCCTACCGAGCTAATCAGGGGAGTACTAGTTTCTTTCGTTTTTAATTACCTTCTTTTATCATAACTTTGATACTTTCGGGGAACATTGGGGACAATGTTCAGTTTAAGTGTAGGGGGGGAAAATAAAACGGGAACTTTGAAACTATGCTTATCCTTGATTATTTGCTTTGTCCAATTGTGATTGTGTAATAAACTATGAGAAAATGTCGGTTAGG
Source organism: Chrysanthemum seticuspe (assembly GCA_019973895.1). Taxonomy (NCBI): domain Eukaryota; kingdom Viridiplantae; phylum Streptophyta; class Magnoliopsida; order Asterales; family Asteraceae; genus Chrysanthemum; species Chrysanthemum seticuspe. The sequence goes on from BPTQ01000005.1 coordinate 215,059,061, forward strand.
GTAATTTTGGCACCAAATTTAATTTTTTTTATGACATATAGGAGTGGGCCATTAGTTTTAACAAAAGCGTCTCATGGATAGGAAGTTGCATGACTAGCACAAAAACCCTTTACCACCCAAATTCCACCAAAATGTGAGGATCGCCCTTAGATTAGTAGGAATTAAAAGCATTCATCTTCAATGCTTAGAGTGTGAACCGGTAGTATATTAGATTCTAGAACTTGTTTTGTGATGCATTCCGAGATCGCAAGTGAGGCTACACTTGTGTAGTTAGGAATAACTAAATGATAAGAGGCATTAGGATAACCCTTGTTTGATACCTGTAATATAATTACTTCTTCCATATCGGTTGAGTAATTCCCCCACACCTTTTGCGTTGTACTCATCTTTAGTACACGATACCCCTAGTTAACCCCTCAGAGCCTATCCTTTTCGCGGTTCTCGTGATGTTTCGGTTTTTCCGGAATATCAATGAAGAGCATTGTTTACACCCCACCCCCAAATATACACCCAAATCGCCTTAGCCTACCCTTATGCACTCACTTTTAGTGCAAATGTTGGTTATCACCCTAAACCCTTAGTTCAATTATCTAGTTGCTTGCATAAGTTGCTAAGTCAAGTCATATCCTTTGTATACAGTTTTGGGACGATTGGGATTCATGGGAAAAGTTAAAGTTTATGAAATGACGGGAAGGGAACGTTAAATTCAAATTCCCTTTGTTTGCTAAATAATAATGTACCCCAAGTGTTTTGATCTTTTCAAATCGGGTCAAATTAGTGTTAGAGTAATAAAAACTCAAGTGTAGGGATATGCCTATAAATCCCTAGTATTTTGATGTTATCTTAGAGGATGGTAGAGTAAAAGTGTATGAAAAAAAAAAAAAAAAAAAAAAAAAAAAAAAAAAAAAAAAAAAAATCGAAAAAAAATAGAAAAAGAGAAAAAGAAAAAAAAAATAGAGTGATTAAAAAAAAAAAAAAAAACAACCATACGGGCTACCATCCTACATCTATCCTTTAAATTTATGTTTGTTTATTTCCGTTACCTAGAGTTTTAGAGTGTCGAGTCTTGGCTTAGCAACGCCATTCTTCATATGCATTTAACATAGAGATTTTTGACTTACCACCACTAAATAACCTATCCCACCAAACCCTTTGTTTCCCTACCGTAAGCCTAACATTACAACCCTTTAAAAGACCTCTTTGATAGTCTTTCCTAGGTGCTTACGCCAAAGCGATGGAGGTTTGATCTATTCTCAAGCCTATGGTAATCTATGTACTAGGACCGGTTAATGAGTGTTTATCTTCCATTTCCTATTTGTTATATATCATATATACACCCGAGAGAGATGTGAGTATCCAAACACCCCATGTGAGGTGCTAGTATGTAATTTCCGTGCTTGTTATGACTTTTGCGGGGCTTATATATGTTGTGGACCATTTTGAATTAATGCTTCATGACCCCTAACTTATAAATTAATTGGTTAAAAGCACATTTGCTTGAGGACAAGCAAATAACAAGTGTAGGGATATTTGATAAGGTTTTAAAAGGTACCATTTTGAGGGGTCGTTTAAGTCCTTATTTGATCACTTTTGTATCCGTTATTGCTTAATATCGTTCCTTTTCACTTTTTAGGTCTCTTGAAGGCAAAATGCTAGAATGGCACTTATTTGGACGAAAAGGCGCGAATATATGAAGAAAATGGCCAAAGTCAAAATCGAGACACTCACAGCTGCTGAAATTAGAAGGCGACGGCGTCAGGTGCTAATTGCGACGCCGTCCGAGGATTTTTGTGACGGTTCAGAACCCAAAACTCGTATTTTCAAGTGACGACGTCCAGTTGTAAAAGAGTTGGCCGTCGCTACTCAGACGGCCTAGATGCAATCCAGACGACGTCAGAAGCTGAAGAGGACGGCGTCACGGACATAAGGTGACGCTGTCGCAAGGTTAACGTGGCCAAGACGAAACCCTAATGACGGCGACACGACGGCGTCACGAAACATAAGGTGACGCCGTCGCATATGTAATCTTATATATAGAATCCGAATTTTTCAGTTTTGAAGAGAGTATTTTGGAGTGAAAACCTAAAACCGAACCTAAGGTGTCTTGTACAGTATTTTAGGGGTTTTAAACCATATCTTACATCAAGATAAGTCTTTACTTCATTAATTCAATTATGTCTTTGATTATTTGTGTGTATGCTTGCATGTTCTCCATGTCCGGCTAATTTATTTGTGTGTTTGCTTAGGAAGTATGAAACTTAATTATTGAATATTGATTGGTTGTTTCTTATCTTAGTTGATTAATGATCTAGTAATGCGATAGGTCATTCGTTGTGTACTTAATGCTTGATTCATCTTTGTGAACCTTAGAATATAATTACCTGAGTAGTTGTAGGCTAAACCATCCAAAGAGTGCCTTAGAGTAAGAGTTTATCCTCCCTAGTGGGTTTGTAGACGAGACCCTTTGGTAAGTTCAAAGAGTTAGGGAGAAACGCATACCCTACAACTTTAGACACACAACGCAACTAAGAATAAGGACGTGACAACTCAACCATCAATAGGAGATAATTAAGGAGTAGTACAACCTAAGTAAACACATCTTTAAACTATCATACGAGCACACATTAATTAGACATAGACTCCCACAACCTTAGTTTAGATAATTAGATAATAGTAGAGTAATCGGTAGAAATACCAACCCCCCCCCCCCAAATCCAATACCCGAGATTCGTACCTTTCCATTTCATAAAATATAAAAATACAAAAATAATCTTCCTCAACCTTAACCTTAGCGTAGTAACTCCTTACTAGCATTCCTATTCCCCTAGAGAACGATATCAATACCCGTGGCTTACCCGAATTACTACACTACAACGATTAGGTTCACTGCCTAGGGTGTTATAAAACTTGCTCGAAGAAAAGGAAGTTTCCTTGACCCCGAACGACGCGTGTAGCGTTATCATAAAGGCAGTTGGAAAGCCATAATTGGTAATCAACTCACCAAAGATAATACTGATAATTTATCTAAGAGTTGGCTAGTCCAGAAGCAAACGGCTTCTGGTAAAGACAAATCAAAACCGTTAAAAGCTGGTGATTTGCTCAAAATTATTTGGTTATCATTGTGCCAAGGTTCTTACTTGAACTGAAACAATTGGCTACTCCAGAAGTAATGGCTTTTGGTAAAGAGATGAAATCCATTAATTTTTCTCAAAACATTGCTAGGGACTAGCAATATCTTAGTGTGGGGGATTGATGAGTGTCTAAATACTCATCATTTTTGTACCGTTTAGAATGCCAAAAACATCTGAAAACACTCAGAAATGTATCAAAATGATAAAAATATCACAAATAAGTGTTTTATGTGTTTTAAATGCAAAAATATCAAAATCAGATGAAAAACATATCAAGTTTGCATAATTGGCAGTTTTAGTCCCCCAAGTTTCAAAAGTTGTCAAATCTAGTCCCTGGAATCCAAAAATATGGAGTTTTATCATTCAAGGTCCCTGAAATATTCTAAGTTGTCAAAAATGGTCCTTGAATGAATCTTTGGTCAAATGGCAGAAAAGGTCCCTCAACTTTATAAAAGTGTCAAAAATAGTCCTTGGATATTTAAAAAAGTGAAAATTATCAAATATTATCCTTGTACTATTAAAGATTGGCAAGATTGGTCCTTTTGATAAGTTTGGAAAAGTTGCAGTTTCAGTCCTTGAAAATTCAGCAAATTACATAAATGGTCCTTATGCTTAACTTAAACCAAACCGGACCCCCTTTGTGTATTTTGAGCCCAGCCAAAACACTTGACCCCCTGTCAAACCTGTGACCCCCCATTTTGACCCCCCCCCCCCCCTTTTATTAATATCAAATGGTCAAAACTAGTCAAACCCACCAAAACCCGCCTTTCTCCCTTCTCCCTCACAAGCAAAACCAGACACATCCCCTATACCACCTCTGCAAAACCATGGTGGTTTCCCGCCCAACTCATCATCACATCTACCAACTAAACATGCCACAATTAATGCCACCACCCCCAGTTGCAATTTCACAGCCCACAAAAGTCAAAACAGTTTTTCCCGCCAAAACACTTGGAAGGCTTAGATCACTCAAAACTCATCCAATGGCCAATATAGCAAGTGGGATATGTTCAGAGGCATATGGGGAGTCTCAAAGCGCTATAAAAGAGAGAGGAGATGCAGAGGAGTAGCATATCTAGTGTAATTTTAATTTCTTATGTCGTTTTAGCTCAATTTTAAATTTCAGTGTATGTTTTAGCTTTAAAGCTTTGTATTTCAAGTTTTCAGTGTACAAGAAAGCTTTTGTGAACATCAATTTCAAGTTTAAGTCTTATTTTCTGTTTATGCAAAATTTTACTTTTGTTCAAAATTTCAATAAGTTTGAATGTTGTTTATAGATGTTATCTTGGACTGATAAGCCCACATAAGCTCCTATATAGCTTATCTAAGCTATTAGAAACCCTAAAAATTCAGTTTAGAAGTAAAAAGCAAAAATACAAAAAAATACCAAAAAAAAATTAGTTAAAAATAAAAAAGCAATGGAGATGGTGATCAAAGCTGGAGCAGGGTAGATACAGGATTGCCCTTGGGTTTAGTGCTTATTTGGAATCTTTAGGTTGTGTTTGTTTGCCTCAGTTCTCAGTCTTGAGCTTGGATCCAATTTGTAAGCCTTTTGATCTAATTTGGCATTTTACTGTTTAAGTGTTCATAAGCTTAAATCTCTGTGTCTTTATGTTCATTAGTTGTAGTTAAGCATAATCAAACAATAAAAACAGTCACTTGTTCTTTTTAATTTGTAGTTAATAAAAATCTTATTTTAAGCAGTCAAAATAGCATAAGTGGAATCTCTTAGTTTCATGTTGTTAGTATTATTGTTTAATGCTTATTTAGCTTTAATATATGATATTAGAAGGTCTGTAATCATTGGCATGGTCTTAATCTGTGTTTTGCTTTGAAAAATCTCAAAACAGTCTAGTTAAAGGGTTGTTTGGTTTAACTTGTTTAACTGTGTTGAAGGTTGTTTAAGCCTTTGTCCTTGGTTTTTATCTGTCATACTTGGTCTTAATAACCCACAGCAACAAAGAAAACCAGTCCTTATTTAGTAAAAAGTCAAGATATTTTGTAATCTCACCTTTTTAGTTCACTGTTAGGCTTTATCTTGTAAAACTCATCATATTAGCTTAAAACTTGGTACTTTAGCTTAAATCATTCTTATTACAGCTTAATATATCATAATCAGTAAATGGTATTGATTTAAACTTCATCAAAGTCAACTTAGCTCATTTTCTTAAAAAGTCAAAACATGCCCTGTGCACAGTTGAGCTAGCCACTTTCACAAGCTCACACAGAGCTTATCAGTTAGCTTTAACTCTTGTACTTTAGCTTTTTGAGAAGCTCACCTAGCTATCTCAAAGTCCTAAGCTTAATTTTCCATTTTGCAGCTTATTTAATAGGGCTGCACATAGCTTTTTGTTTGTCCAAAACACTCAGTATACACTGAGTCATAACTCAGTGGTTTTCCAGTTTTTTCTCAAGCTCTTCATAAGCTCTCTAGTGGATCCCACAGTGAGAACTTTAGCTTTTTGGATAGCTTATCTGGTATACTTAATAGTTCCAATGTTTGTTTTCATTTCTTAGCTTATCTAAGTGCTTAAAAATTAGCTTAAAAGTACCTAGAAAACCATAAAGTGTCATGTTTAACAGTTTAGCTAAGTGCTTATTTGTAGTTTATTCAGTGCTTATTTCTAGTAATTGTACTTATTCAGTTTTAATTTTAGCTTATTATCAGTGTTTAGCTTATTCTCAGTCACCTTTTGCTCATTGGTTAGCTTATTAGCCATTTGGCTTAAGCTTGTGCTTATTCTTATTATTTGCTCACTGTTAAGTAAAAATAAACTGAGCTTATTAGTTGTTTTTGTAAAAAGTTGTAGTTATAAAATTTGCTTATCTAAGTGTACTTAATAAGTTTGTAAAAGAAAAAGTCCAAAAAGAAAATAAAAAGCAAAAAGACATTGCTGGGATTCGAACCCTGGCCACCCAGCTCACCACACACACACCATACCAACTGCCCTTGGGTCTTTGACTGGTTATGGTTTGCACGTTTTAATACTTAACCCCTTTTTGTCTTTTAAAGCTTATTCGAGCTTTTTAGCTTATTTTTAGCTTATTCAAACTAGCTTTTACAACTTTTGCATTTTTCCTAGCCTTGTATTGTTATTAAGTATTTTACAAAAACGTTTCAGATTTTTCTTAATAGTTTTAGTATTTTTAATCATTTAATTAGTCTAAAATAGTAATTAATTCATAATAAAAAATATAAAAGTTAAAAAAATATAATTCTTTTTTCTAAAATTTTCTTTTGTCATATAGTAAGTAAGAAAATTGTTTTTACACTCGTAGGACTTTTAGTCTACAAATTTTACGTTTTTGCTTGCGCACTCGCGTAATTTTTATACATAACGCACGTTTTCATTTTAAGTCACGTTTTTAGATAATTTAGGTTTACGTTTTAGTTAAAATAGTTTATTTAAGTTATTTTGTTTTATAAATCATAGAAAAACATCATTTTAAAAATAGTGATAGCGTTTATTTAATATATTTTAGCTTGTTAATTTTCTTTAATTTGCATTTAAGCCCTTGTAATTTACAAAACTTTTTCTTTAGGTATAAATATTCCAAAATCCTTACTGATCATTATCCTTAGTGATCATTCGACATCTGAAATTGTTCAAACACCATTCATACTCCGTGGGACTTAACGACCTGTGGAAACACTATACTCTCCAGATCTTAATTGCATTTGCTTCTGAGCTGTCTGAAGTTTATTACGGTTGACCATTCACAAGTGGTTAGCTTGTGTGATAAACTTGACTGTTTGGGAACCAATCATTGTTCATCATTAATTATGCTTGGCTAATTCACCTAGTGTTTATTTAGGATTACATGAAATCTAGTTGTGTTTTTTTTTTATTATATTGTCTCTTGTTGAATGATGTGTTGTGTTAGGAGTTGGAAATCCGGCTGGGTAAAATTAGACTAACTTAAATGTCTACTAAACGCATAATTCTAATTACTTATGTCTTACGGAAATAGTTGTAGTGTTGTATTTAATGCGTGAATTCTTAGTTGTATTGAGGAAGATGGGATTAAGGCATTCTTAGGCGCCGCCCCATTTAGACAGAATTCATAAGAGTTAGGGAGTGACCAACCCTCGATATGAAATAAGGAATACAACCACATTCATTAGACAAGGACGTGACAATTCAATAGATTAATTAGACCACAACTAGAGAGTAATACATCCTAGGCAGACACACTTCACTTACCTTGTAGATCCTTAATTTACTTTTATTGCATTTAGTTTAGTAGTAGTTTGATTAGTTAAAACCATCTTTTCTAAAACCCGAGATTTTAATTGCTTTCTAAAAATATATATATATATATATATATATATATATATATATATATATATATATATATATATATATATATATATATATATATATTGTTTCAACCTTTAGACTTAATTCACCACACACTTCGAGCCTACCTCACTATTCCCCTAGAGAACGATCAATCCCCCGTGTCTTACCTATATTACATTACAACAGTTAGGTACTCTACCTAGGAGGATTGTAAAACTTAGTCTATTTTCAATCATCCGCATCAATTGTATACATGTCCTCAAATTAATATAACAAGGATGACTCAATATTTCACAAATCCATGACTCTTCGTTTTTACAAATTTCTTTTTATTCCTTTGTCAGATAAGCCAAAAATCAGTTAGGAAAAATATCAGACTTAAATTGGTTTCGCCGCAACGCACGGACACCTGATTGTATATTGCTTGCATTCCAACTCCTACGTGATTTAAAACTACATGAGAAATGAGTAGATTTAGTTGTTTCCTTCTAAGACAGGTAGTGTTAGCAGAAAATCTTAAACGCACGAATTGGTTTAGTTTGTTTTATAACCTAATGACTATTACAAGAAAGCTGCGCTTACTATGCATCTGGATAAAAAACAACTTTTTCAAAAAAAGGATTAATGGGACAAAGAAAAAGATTGTTAGCCTGTAACATAACTTAAGAGGAGCATCAATATTCATCAATATTGGTCAAAAATAAGTTTTCTTTGATTAATACCCTTTATGTTACTCGTTTTTTCGTTCTTGATTTCAGCTCATCGTTATTTACTTGCTAGAAGAACTATTATTATTACCAGCAAATTAAGATTAATAACTGAGTAAACCACATTTTGCCTTATACCAAAAAAATTTCGGAACAAATATTAGACTTAAATTGGCTCCGCCGCAACGCGCGACAACGAAATTACTCATTAAGACTATTAGTGAGTTACCAATTAATAAAAAGTGGGTTGGACAAATTAGCATTGTTGGGCTTGTGACCGACCGGTCACCTCTAGAGGTGGTTTGGTTTGTTTTGTTTAAGTTATCGTAATTATATATATCTTACTAGATAAATTAAATATATTTCAAATATGGTATGAAATATAAATACTGAATAAGGTTTTAGTTTCCTAATAAAATTAGGATTCTTATGAGTATATATATAAACCTAAATCAAATTTAGGTTTATGCATTATTCACTTTTGTTTGATAAAACCTAAACACCCTTTCCTCCTTTTGTTTGTTGTTCAAGCGTCGACCACCACAAGGACACGAACACATCGTGTGTGTATAGGGTTTTACCTATGCGTACTTGATCGTTATTCTAAGCCTAGCATCTATAGGTGGTCATTAGAGCGTTAGTGTGGATACTGGTTTCGACATGTGTTTTTGGGTCTCTTGTGGATTCATTAGTTCGTGTGTTGCTGAGCAGTAAAATGTATGTCTTTTATGTTACTGTGCATGTTTAATTAATAACTGGTGTATATGAATTTCACAAGGCAGTTAAACTAATGTGTAAAAGTGATTGCTGCAACTGGTGATCCCTTATTTAATGGTTAAATAAATCTTTAAAATTAATCTTCATTACAATATGATTTTTCATCATATACTACAAAGCATGATTGAGATCCTCTCATGTTCCATTTGAACATGAGAGGTTATGTTAGTTATTTTTTTCACCACAATGATTAATTTATTAAATAATGTTCCCACAATGACTAATTTATTTATTTTTCTTCACTTACAAAACTTCAACATTACATCTCATATTCAAATGAAACATGAGAGGATCTCAATCCCACAAAGCATGTCATGTTAAGTTATAAAATCATTTTGATTGATTGAGATATAAAAGTGGAGAAACAAAACCAAATAAAAAAAAAGTGAACATAATATTATTTTCAAAGGAAAGAGTAGTTTTTAGTTTATAACTAGCGGGTTAACCCGCGCGTTGCGACGGGAGTGCGTTGCCATCGATCATTTTATTCACGGGAATGAATTTGCTAAAGTTTTCTTTTTTTTTTTTTTTTTTTTTTTCGCGCACTGTTCATGCACGGGGTACTGTTCATCGCCCTATGAGTTTTAGTATATATATACTGTATATAATAACAACGATGCACCACCCTGATAAAAAGAAATAAAAATAAAAAAGAAAGAGGAAATTGGTTGGTTGGTCTGATGTAATGCAAATGCAAATGCAAAGCTGGAGACAGGCTGTCATCAACAACAACAACAACAATTCTCTCTCTTCTTCTCCCCAAATTATTATTTCTATTTTTATTATATTTTCCAATTCAATCTCTAATTCGTGAGATCCCCATTTTCACGTTTCTATCTTTGTAAGTAATCTCTCCTCATCTTTCTTTTATCCTTCAATTTCAATTTGATGTATATTTCGAATTTGTTAGATGGATTTTTTTTTTTTTGGTAAATTTTTAGATAAATGTAGTACTTAGATTGATTCCGGTTGTAATAGGTTTGAAGTTAAGATGCTATTTGCCTATAGGAAAATATATGTTTTTTCAATCCGTTCCATGTAAGAAAGGTGATTAGTTTTGGAGTTTAGAGCAGTCAATAGTATTGGAGCTTTTTATAAAGCAACTGCTTAATTTGTGATCCCTATGCGTCCTTTAATCAAGCTACCTTCCAGTATTATACATGACGGGTCTGCTTTTTTAGTATGTTGCACCCCTCGTTATCCTTTGCATACTTTGTTTGTCTTTAAGCATGTCCATGGGGGACTTTTTTCATTTCTAGATTTCTATATTTGTGATCTTGTATCATCTTGAGCGTTTCGTTGTTCCATCTGACACAAAGTACTGGAAACAATCCTTCCCAAATAGATTGTGTCCTGCTTTGTTCACTTGTCCGTTCATAGAGGCATAGGAAATCTTATTTTGATCACTTGTTTGTTCTTTCCTTTGTGTCGCGTCAATGTTTACTATAGGCATCATGAATTTAATTACTTTAGAGCAGTCTGATGAGTATGGCTTGTTTAAGCTACTAAACATAGTGACCTGCTTTATAGTTGTTATTGTTGGAAGTTCTCATTGAGACATGTTATCTGCTGCATTTCTGTATAAGTTTGTGATAGAAGTTGAATTTTGACATACAATTGCTTTTCTTTTCCGCTTAACTCGTGACGCTCGAGTCTTCACTGATATGTATTTTCATTTTCTGCCGTAGGTGGTCTAGCTGGGTAGCTTCTTGGATACATAATAATAGTAACTCAGACGGGAATGTTGTAATCTTTCACAGCAATTTAATATACGCAGAATTATTGATTGGTTTATGGGGCATTGAAGTTTCAAAAATTGCTAGCTGGTTTCCAGAAACTGTTCTCGCTTTACATATGTGACTGAAAATCGAAGGTACCGGGGGCTTTTTTGTATCCATGCTGTCAAAGCATGCGTGGAATCCATTTTTTGGGTAATGCCCCTGACGAGCGTTGTTGCTGATGCACTCGGTGTGGTTACAATTTCTCTAGTTGCTGTATTAGGTCTCATTGGCTTACTCTGCATCTTGTACTCGTTATATTTTCGAGACCACATTCGAAGTCAAAGTCAAACCCAACTTGGATACTTCAGTGGCCCGTGGGTAGTTCGAATTGTCTTTATACTTTTTGCATTCTGGTGGGGTTTTGGAGAAATTTTAAGGTTAGAATTCTTGAGACGTGACGGCCGGGTATTTCATACTCTTGACTCTAAATGGCATGGAACCGTATGCAAATCCTACATAGTGTCAAACCTAGGATTTTCAGAACCGTGTCTATTCCTCACACTCGTTTTTCTTCTTCGTGCTTCCTTACAGAACACATCGACTGGCCCGTTGAGCCAGAAATGGAACATCAAAACAACAATTTACATTCTTCTATGTATTTTACCGATTTTTGCCCTTCAAATGACCGTGGTTTTATTTGAACCTGAATACGAGACGGATCTACATCTAAACAAAAAAGCCTACTTTTTCAAAGTTACAACTGACAACCAAACTGATGTTACTCGATGCTATTACCCTTTATTAAGTACCATATTTCTTGGTCTTTTTGCCACCATGCTAACACTTTATTTGTTCTGGCTTGGAAGGCGAATACTAATTCTGGTTATTAACAAGGGTTTGCAGAAGAGAGTGTACACATTGATATTTTTTGTTTCCAGCTTTTTCCCGTTACGGATTCTGCTACTTGGTCTATCTGTTCTATTCAAGCCAGGAGATGCCGCATTTGAAGTTCTTGCGTTCCTGGCTTTTCTTTCACTTGTATTTTGTATCGGGGTTGGGATTTGTGTACTTGTTTACTTCCCCATTGCTGACTCTTTAGCATTAAAGAATTTGCAAGATATGGAAGCTACAAGAAGGATTATTGGGGAAAATAATGATACTTTGTCACTAATTGCTAACCATAGCCCGCTTGAAGATTTTATGGCGAGCAGTGGGAGAAACTCAATTACTTCAACAAAACGGGGATCAATTTCTTTTCGGACAATGGAGAGAGATGAACAAAACAGGGATCAGTCTCTCTTTGTGGAGTTGAGCCTTTTTTCTCCTAGTCAACACTCGACCCCTATAGGTTCCCCACAGCTTAATGGCTGGCCTATGCTCCCTTTGAGGACAGGCTAATGAACCATGATGGTGAATCAACATATGCCAACTCATTTTTGTGGTAAACTACAGTTTGTAAAGGTGTTAGGTTTAATAAGGCTTGCTATTTTTTGGTTCTGTATTTTTAATGTTGGAGATGTGTTGGTTTGCCACCACCCGCCTTGTTTTTTTGGTGGAACTGATGTGTATCTCATCCTATTTTGCTTTTATAACCTGTACAATTCGTCTATGTTTGCAATTCGAGTTTAGTGCATTTTTGTTCCATGTTTAAGGCAAGATGGTTGATTGATTGATTGTTTATTGACTTTCACTGCTCATAATTTGCTCTAATAGAATCATAAATTGCTTTGTTGTACTTTTGTGTGAGCTTCAGTTCTTGCAGGTATTACTTTTGTCAGTTATATGCACATGGCTGCGAGTTGTGTGTTTCCAGGTTTCTTTCCCAAATAGTCATTGTTAGAGTTGCAGAACTCTATGATCTTAGGTAGTGTTTTTTATATTAGGTAGTGTTTGTTATACGGGTATGGGTATGAGGAAATAAGTTTTATTCCAACAAAAAATGTGTGGTTAGTGGATATAGATTTCACACCCATGAATGTAGGAATATTGAAAACACACCAAATGGGGTTCTCTTCTCAATCCTACCCTTACCCATACTTGGACAATGGAAAATACCGATTGCAAATGCTCGACGTATGTGATTAGGGGTGTTATTTGGGGCGGGGTAGGTCAGGTTAGGGTTTATCTGGTCGGTTCTATTCGGGTGGAAAATCACTTTCAACATTAAAGTGGCAGACCGGCCTTGAGGATGCCGACCCTAGGCCATTTAACAGGTACATTTGTATTCATTTTATTTTTTTTTATTTTTTTTTGGAACAAGGACATTTGTATTTAGCTTTTATCTCTTTCCTTTCAAATTAATCTATTAGCATCTTCTTTCATTTTCCTATTTGTTGAAGATTGTGACTATATTTTTAACTGCCATCCTGGAGTAGAGGAGTTGCTTTACTTGTGTGTACATAGTTGGGTAATTTGTTGTCATTTTTTAGGGGCTTTTTTTTTTTTTTTTTTTTTTTTTTTATATATAATTTATTTAAATTGGAAACTGCTACATCACAAGCCTCATGATTGTACACAATTGAAAAAAAAACAAACACTGTTGCTGCTCAGTATGTGTTCGATGAGGACATGATACCTGTAGGGTAATGGCAGGCAAAAAAGAGAACATGTTACTGAATGTCATAGTAGGCCATAGAGCAATTATAATTCACAAGAACCCAAACTGGTTCAGGCCCTACGTACCTTCGAAATGGCAAGACAAGGTTGAGTAGTGAGTTTATAGGTAAATAACTTGAGTCCAGGGAAAAAAACTAACGTCATTTGACAACTAAAAACGCATTTCACAACAACAATTTCTCTATTTTTGGAAAACTCGAACCGAATAATCAAAGCAACAAAATAGCTAAGAGCATTGGAAGTTTAGATAAGTGATGGCATGGATTACAAAACTTGTAGGCTTGGTCAACCCAAAGTCGGCATAGCAATTATAGATAGCAAAGGGAAAACATGAAGTATAGCAAATACAGATAAATTGAGCTAGAATGGGAAAATTACTTTATTATGTTCTTTATCATCTTGTATCCTCCAATGATTACATCACTGAATGCTTATATGGTAGAGCCCAAAAAACCAACCTTCAGACTCACAAGTAGGACAAATTATTTACAGGGGTAATCCCCTTTACCCAAGTAGGACAAGTTATTAAAACATGGTTGAACGTAAATGTTACGGTTTAGGCAAGTTACCTATAAATGAGTAGATTTGAGTTCTTTTGTCCTTAACAAGTCAACTTTGCTTTAAATCAACCCCATCAGTTAAAGTGTCTACTCCTCGCATCATAGTTATTTTGAACTTGATAATATGGAAATACATTGTAATTGAAAATGGAATGTAAATGAGCTGGAACACAAGCTGTTTCTTCCTAATGAAAAGTCTAAATCCAACCAGGACAGCTAAGTGAAGCCAGCATACAAGATACCTTTAAACCCAGCTTGCACCCATTCTTCACTAGAATCATAGATAGATGATTTTTATCATGTTTCGTTCTTACAAAACTTATTCAATTTGTGTTTATCAAAGTACACAGGCGTATGACTAAAAGACTCCGTTTGATACTTAGTCGGCCATGTTATATGTAAGGTCTAACTTGGGATATACTAAGATATGAAATGTTTTGAAAGTATAGCCCATATGCTCATAAATGCGTCATTATCATGTTCAACAAGAAATCACATCTATTGTTAGCACCAAGGCTTAACACAGTTTCAGTGTGTCAGAGTATTAGTCATCAATTTTCACTAAACATAATGGAACATACTTAAATACTTTTCATCGCACTAAACAATATTCATCTCTGTAACATGCACTGTTCGTTTTGATTTCTGACATTTTATCCTAATCAAAGTCAGCTTGTAGGCTCTTCATCAATATAATCACATTGAAATGTTGCAAGTATATGACACTTTGTTTGGCATTTTAGTTTCACAATATTTTATCTGATATATGATCACTCGTTGAACACCTAAATCACCTTTAATAAAGATGAAGAAATTTTATGATCTAAATTTCAGACCAATACTTTATTTGAATGCTAAAAGATCATATCCAGAGTTATGTACAACAAATATTTCACTTTCCAACCTAGGTAGTGAATCGTCACATAAATGCAGCCAGACAGCAAACCGCATACATTTTTGTTCATGTAAATGATGTATATGTTACTCACAAGTAGCAAGTAACCTGGTCACTGCCCCCTAAGTCAAATTAAGTGGTTGACTGCTTCAGATAAGCGATTAGATCTGCTCGTTCCTTTGGCTTCTTTAGTCCAGGAAAAACCATCTTTGTTCCAGGGATGTACTGCATCATCCAGAATACATATATGTAAACATTGGTCAAATATAAAACACTGAGATCAAAATCATATTATAGCCAAGATTATGGCCTAATTTAATGCACATGAAAGATTCAAATTTGTCAAATAACTAGCTAATGCTGTCGAGAAACTACACAAGCAGACACAACTGAAAGATTTTTATCTCGACTCAAGTGGCATAATTAACAACATGGCATACTTTAGATCCTCGGCCAAAGTAACCAGTCGGCAGAAATTTCAGATTAACATGCTATTTTACAGAGCAGCTTGTGGGTACCTTTTTAGGATTTAGCAAGTAATCATAGAGCGTACTCTCTTCCCATATCACAGCCCTGTTCTTATTGGCACTAGAATAAGAATACCCTGCAGTAGTACCAGATTGCCTTCCAAAAAGCCCATTCAAATTTGGCCCTACGTATGTCAATGAGAATGATCACAAACTTGAAATTAACCACCATAATTAATGACAGAGGTTTAACACAATGGCCACAACGAACTAAGATAATTGACCACAGGGAAAGTATCATGTTATACATTTATACATGCATCGGTTTTTTCTTTCTATAAAAAATCATAACAAGTTTGGATGCATGAATTAGAAAAGAACATTTCCTGAAATGATACAACTTAATTATCTGTAATATAATATTATCTATCAAAAAAGTATAATAATACACTTGGATGTTAATTTGCAGAAGATTATAGTACGCGACTTAAAAATTGTTCAAAAGATCAAGGTTACAATCTGGAAGACCGTGGGCAAAATTTCGGGATTCAGATATCAACCCCTGAATCAGCGGTAGTATATGACACCTCCCGGCTAGGCATAAATTAACTCAGACATGATAGGATAAGAAGGTTTATTCAAAATGTGTGAATGAACTTTACATACATTCTGAAGACAGAAAAGCAAATATAATAAAAAGCACAATTTCAGCAATATAATTGGCTACTAGTATTATGAGTATACAAAACAAAACGCACATATATTTAAAAATATATTACATTGCTTGAATAAGTAGACAGCCTTACTAACGATACAAGCATTGTAATGGGATTTCAATTAAAAAAATGATCACCATCACAAAAATGAAGTTAGAGAACTGAAAAAAAAAAAAAAAAAAAACAAAACAAAAACAAAAGCCATTCTAATATGGTGTTAGTTTCATTTTCACAAAAGAACAAAATGATTAAAATATATAGCACGGTGATCATATATGACTCTTATCTAAATAGCTTATGGCTATGTTTTAAAGCATAAAATCAACTTATTGAGAAAACATACTCCGCCCTAGGAAAAATCAACTTGTTAGGTACTTGAGGGTGGCTCATTACCTCCCTTCCCATGTACCTAACATTTTTTATTCATTTTAATGCATTCACCGGGTATAAAACCTTTTACCAAAAAAAAAAAAAAAAAACTAACAATCAATTTAAAATAAGCCAAACTCAATCTACTTACGAAACAAGTTATATTTGGGTTCATTAATGGGTTTCCAATAAGAAGGAAATGCGCAAAAAGGCCCAAGTATTTATACTCTTGTATTTGTATCCTACGAAACTGTTATAATTAGAGAAATCTTTATACACGAGAAATATAAGAGTGAAAAAAGAGAAGTTAGGATTTCCCGGATATTGAACCGTCAGATCATCACAATTTTTAGAAAGCATCTTCACAACATATGTTTGAAGGTTTTTGAACCGTTAGGGTCGTTTTTTGAGGTCTGGAGGTCGGGATTTTAGCTGCTGAACAGTACCATTTTATCTAGAATAAGACTTGTGCTATTGCTCTTTGATCGGTGTAAGTGAATCTTATGCGGCCCAAGGGTACCTTGGTTTTCTACTCTCATCTCAAGAGGTTTTCCACACTAAAAGTTTTGTATATCATTTTTGTGAGTGATAAATGTTGCTATACTTTTTGGGCTGATTTGGTTAGCATTTGGTGACTGGTGTACTATTTCAGAATTCATAACATTAACAATTCAAAACACAAAAATATAAAGATATTTAAATAAAAATGTAACCTTGCTTGTGACCAGCCCCTTTTTCAACAGTATGACACTGAGCACACTTTGTTTTGAAAATCTTTTCTCCTGCTTTTGCATCTCCTGGTGGTGCTTCTTCAAATGACGCCATTTTTTCACACTTGCCAACAAGGCGTCAATTACTAGATAGTACTAATTGTTTTAAAAGTCAACAAAGTAATAGTTACTATTTGTGTTGTGTTGTTCTCTGGAGTGTTCTAGTTTTATGATGACACACGGTTTATTTCTTACACAAGTGCGTGGCTTTATATATGCGCCACACGCCTTAGAGCATCAGGTGTCATAACAAGGGTTAGCTTCGTCGTCGTGTCACCTCAGCGCCACATCAGCATCTCATTTTTTCAAAACTAACCACAACAAACCTCTTCTTCACTCATAACAAACCTCAACCTCTTTATTTGGGGCCCACCATTACCACTTTAATTTTTTTATTCAATAAAACCACACACACAAACACACACTACACCACTTTTGTCAGAACTCCACACTCGTCGTCATCACGATTTCAAAACCAACGACGCCCCACGACGAGCCACCCCGGTGTGGCGGCGGGACACGGCGAACCGCCAGGTCACCAAAGGCGAGGCACGATTAACCCCACACCGGATGCTCTTATTACAATTACTCGTATTTGTTTTTTTTATATTGTTTAATAAGTTTTGTTAATCATGGCATTTAGCTAGAGCTTTGTGTAAGGAAAAACTTGATACCAGTAGTATAATCTGGAAAATGCTTGTAATACTGTAATAAAAATGACGTTAAAAATTAAAGATTGATGGAGATATTTATCCCACTACCAAGGGATATACTGTATGTACCTTAGTTTTCTTTTCTTCATCTAACACTTTTTTATTAGTTTTTATTCCGTGTTTTTAGTCAGTTTTAAGTTTTTGAATTATTAAACTTTATATTTTATGTTTCGTTTTTAGTTTTTCAATATAAATAAAACTATAAAAATAAAATAAAATAATAAAAAAAGGAAAAAACCATGGGGTGTACAAAATGTGTTATTATGAGCTTATGACTATGATAAAAGCATGAGTTGATATCTCATAAACTATTTACTAGTTATAATACTCGTTTACGTACGGAATTTTGATAAAAAAATTTATTATGCATTAATACTGAATATTGTGTTTTTAAAAGTAAATGCATATAATTATATAGTTATAAGTTTCGTGCACGCACGAAGTTTACACATAAATCAAATATATTTTAACATTTTAGTTCAAGTATAGACACATATAAAAATTTGCCCATGAAAATTGTGATATAAGTACAACTAATACTTATGCACGAGTTTTTCATTATGCATTAATATCCATCAGAATTTGGTAAAATATTTGTAAAAATTTCTGTTAGGTAACTCAAAATTTAATTTTATTTAGCTAACAAAGATGTTGATGTTATTTTTTAAATTTCACTACTGATATTATGTTTTACACATGATGCAAGTTTAATAGCACATAATACTCCTTAAAGTTTTTTAAAAATGTTTTTCTAGATATCCTAATATACATAAATAAGAATTACATGTAACATTGTTATAAGTACAATCGCGTATATTTATTTTTATATTAAAGTAACCCGTGCTTACAATTTGATAATTATATTCCTGTTTTCAGTAATTTAGCCGTATTTAAAATGTAAACTCGTGTCCACATAGGTTACACTTTTAAAAATGAAATAAATTAGTCCTTATTGAACGTATATAGTAAAAAAAAAATTGATACTTATAATCTTATGCAAATTTATATGTTGTTATTTTAAAACAATATATACATTGTATTTTTTAAGATATAAAGCATAAAGGGTAGAAAGTATAAGGGGGTATTTGTTTATAATTCAAAGACTAAAATACACCGTTGGTCCCTAAACTTGGCAAGGTGCTTCGTGTTGGGACAAAACTCACCCTTTTCATCGCCACAAGTCCAAACCTTGGCCTTTAAATGCCAAATCAGTCCCTTTGACCAATTCTCTGTTAGTCAAAGTCTGTTAACTTCCCCATGTGCCTTGCACATGAAGGGAAAATCGTCATTTCATTGTTTTGGTTTATCACCCTTCATCTTCATCTTCCTCATGTTTAAACCCAGATTCCAGCGACCTTAAACCCAGAATCCGACGACCAAAAAAGTTGTCATGTTATATCCACAAGAAAAGGTTTTGTCTTAGATTGAATGCTTAGATCTTTAATTTCGTATTATATCCACAAGATAAGGTTTTGTCTTAAATTGAATGATAAGTGTAAGATTGAATGCTTAGATCTTTTAGTTACAGTCTGTTATTTTTAGATTACTTGATAAGTGTAAGTAGAGAAAAAGCTATGTTACAAACTTGCGCATAGACATAAATATATAACGTAGTTGCAAATGGCAAACTAAAAATCAACGGAAAATGAGACAATCATAAAACACTTGGAATTGTTTCCCCCAAAACTCCTTATTTAAATCAAAACCATGATTTTGTAACCAAAATCTAAATCATGAACAAAGGGTACACCATGTATCTGCTAACAAATTATTTTCTCTTATGCTTGACCTGGGGGCTACAATAATAGTCTTTAAAATGCAATGGTATTTTTTTGTTCCTGCAGGACCTTCTTGGTGGCTCAGGTAGAGGGTGCACCTGTTGCTCTAGAGAAACGGATTCATTAGATTCAATTCCGCCATTTTCATTCAAACACATTTCTGAAACAGCATCTGCAAGCATGTCCCCAACATCAGCAGCCACTTTCTTTTCTATTTACAAATATCAGCAAAGGAAAGAATAAGTCAATGATCATAATAGAAAATTAGTTACCTCAGCTATACAAAACTAAAGAAAGATGTCCAGAATTTTCATTTGCGGCCGGAATTGTGGAACTTGTAATTATAGATACACCTTCAAGAAAACTTTCAGGGGAAATTTGATCACCATAGGCTACATCTGATACAACCAGATTAGCCATTGTGGGTGGATGATAAGAACTTGTATCAGCATCACCCCCTTCGTTTCCTTCAGATTCATTCGAGGTGGATTTAACTAAAGACTCTTGAAAAAAGTTTACATGATTAACCAATATAGGCAATTTGTTCTTCACAGTTTCATATGAAGTGGGTCCAGTTACGGACTTGTCAAGACTTATTTGATGGTCAACAGATTCAAATGGTTCTCTTTCAGTTTTCTTTGAGGTTTCAATCAGAGATTCTTGAAGTTTGACTTCATTATTGACTACTAATTCACATGTTTTGTTTCTTTCGGTTTTATTTGAGGATGCTTCAGTCACAACTTTATGAGAAGTATTTTGATTATCACCAGATGCAGATGACTCATTTGCCTCATTTTCATTTGAACCTATTTCAGAGAGAAGCTAAGTATTCACATCACCAACAGAAATCATTTCCGACACAAACACATTGCTAACGCTCTCAGAGAGCACAACATCAGCGGCCACTGGCTCAAACAACTTGACATCCGCAACGGTTTTTTCTTCAAGTCACAAAATTAACAACAAAAAGTTATTGAATTTTACATTATTATGTGTCGATCAAACTAAATATCAACACATAGCGCATTGTTAAAACTTGAATGTCTACAAGAATTAATCTAGACTCGTGTGGTATAAACTAAGATTCAGATGCCCAGTTTAAAACTTGAATGGCTACATCTGATACAACCAGTTCGTGCTCATGAGTAATTTTTTCGCCATACTTACACTTATCTTGTGGATATAATACGAAATTAAAGATCTAAGCATTCAATCTAAGACAAAACCTTTTCTTGTAGATATAACATGACAACATTTTTGGTCGTCGGATTCTGGGTTTAAGGTCGCCGGAATCTGGGTTTAAACATGAGGAAGATGAAGATGAAGGGTGATAAACCAAAACAATGAAATGACGATTTTACCCTCATGTGCAAGGCACAAGGGGAAGTTAACAAACTTTGACTAACATAGAATTGGTCAAAGGGACTGATTTGGCATTTAAAGGCCAAGGTTTGGACTTGTGGCGATGAAAATGGTGAGTTTTGTCCCATAACGATGCACCTTGCCAAGTTTAGGGACCAACGGTGTATTTTAGTCTAATTCAAAGTTATTAAAAAACATGGAGGCTTATAATATTATATTTAACTCTATATAATTTTTAAAAATTCAACCACTAAAGTTTTATTAATTACCTCATTTTTTTGAGTTTTTATTTTCACAAATTTAACACCTATATTTTTATATGTTTTTTTATCAACCAAATTTATTAAAGTTTTACTAAAATCAATTTAATTTTGACTTTTATTAACCAATCACATCACACGATTTTGCTTATATGACTAAATCGAGCTCTCCTATTGGCCCAATTATTTTTTCAATAATAATGAATTGATAAAATCACTCCGAAATAATGTAATTCATTTATTATATAAAAGATACGTTATTTTTTTTTTATCTTATTTAGTTTTTCTTATGAGAATTTTCTTTATGAACCTCGTAGTAGCAAACTAAAAATTCTGAAATTTGAAAATTATATATAGATATTATAGCACAAGCCACTATCAAACTATATTATTTTAACCTTCCGCTTAAAATATTGATATAATGTAAGCCCGATTATAAACCCACTTTCAGTTATGAGTTTGGCCCAAAGTGATATTATATACATCGAGGTATAAACCGACTTTCTCTACACGGATAATAACGCATCGTTTCTTCTCCACCGCCACAACCGACTCCCAGACAAACTAAGAATAGAAGCTGTAGATTTGTGCCGATTTCGCCGGATGTTGTTGGAGTCGTTTCTGGGTTATTGTTTGAGACCGTTTTGGAAATTGTTTCAGATGAGGTAAACTAATGAAACTTAGTTTTTGTTTTGGGAACATGTTAATGAGGTTAAAGGTCCGTTTCTTCTCAACCGCCACTTTCGATCATTAAAATTAATCTTTAAGTCTCAAACAATAACCCTAAGTTTGTGTCTAATTTAATTTTTTTTGGATTTTAGCTTTTGTTTTTTATAATAGATTTTTTTTTGCAAGGGTTTCAATAATATGTCGCTATTGTGTTATGATCTTTGTAACAGGAAAGATAAGGACTTTAAAGGTTTTTTTTGTTAGTTTCAATCGAAAGTAGACAATGAGTTGGCATCGACCGAAGGTATTTTTTTATGTTTGCAAATTGATTTGATTATGTGTTTTCTGTTTCCAATTGATATAAGTTTACTATGAATAAATGTTTGAAGTCATGAGTTAAAGAGTTCTTTGGGATCAAATATCACCAATTTACTGGCCACCTACTCCTCGGTTCTATAGTTTGTGTCAATCCATCTTTGCATACTTTAATTGTAATATCATTGTTTTTGGCCCTTAGAATTCAGTTAGGTACCTATCCATTATTATTACATAGCATCAGTTGTATATCTTTAGGTTGACAAATATTTTCTTAATTGACCAATGGTCAAACATCTTTTTAACCATATTTTGAGTCAAATGTAGCAATTTTAATTTTAATTGATCTAAATTTGGGGGTTCCTTTTTGTGTCGCTAACACCAATTTTCCATTTTTTGTACTGAATGGTGCATGGCATGCTGATACACAGGTTGCAAGTGAAAATGCTCTTCGTTTCTATGACATACAAGGATACAACAAGATATTAGAACATGCTAAGCCAAGAAACGATCCAGATGGTAGACATTTATTTGCTTTTACCTACCTTAGGCTCAATCAAGCTCTCCTTGAAGAACAAAACTTAGGAGAGTTTCACCTATTTTTCAAGAGAATGCACGGTACCTATCTTTCCCCCCTTGATGAAAACATTTTTTTTCAGGTCATTTATTAATTAAAATGACATTCTGATGCTTTCATGTGTGGATGTATACGATGTGTAAATGGGTCACGTGTGTCATTGCTTACGTGTTTTCTGGCTGCAAATGATGTTCGGGATAGGGCGTTCAACCCCTCATATGAGCATATGCATATCTTCCAGTTCACCTTCAGGTTGGACACCTTCAATCGGTTAAAAGTGGTAACTTACTTAAACGCTTTATGTTTAATATATAACTGATTATTGTAGGATGCTTGGTGTGTTATTGTTTTATTTGTTGTGTGTGGGATCAATCCAATGCAGAGGCATAAATGCTGTGACAAACTTTGAGGTGGAATGGTATGATGTGGAAGCAACTTCCAGTAGCTCGATCCATGTTGGATTACTCCAACTTTGGTTATTGGATATGAAATTGTAATTTAGTTACTTTTTGATTTTCATTAGATGAAAGTCATGATTTTTAGTTGAAAATTGCATTTTAATTCCCGGTGCAGATGTCTGTGATGAAGCTTTTTGTCGAAAATGGCTATTTACAGAATGCAAGGTAAATGAGCCAGTTTATTATTTAGTTTTGATAACCGTCATTGATCATTAAAAATGAATTGGGATTTAATAATTTGGCTCTAAATTGATACTCTTTTTAGCTTTTATATAAAAGACTGCAACTTCTCTAGATATTTCATGCTGGTAGAATTCTAAGTAAAATGGATCAAAGTTGCTACCTTTAACTATTTACTTTAGGTTCAAGTATTGTTTTAATTGAAGTTTATCATAAAGTGACCGTATTTCTTTTCAGGTTGCATTAGCGCGTATGGGATACCAGATACCAAGTTTGACAAAAATGCAGACATATCTTGAGCGTCAACCGGGAGGACAAGTGAGAAAGAAACAAACTAAAGTTGGTGAGTTGTTCATGTGATGCTCAACGTTGATACCATTTGCTTATATGTATCTTTAACTTGCACCTAGATCGAATAGGAGAGCGGTCGCAGTTTGAAAGTGATTTTGTTGTGGTAAGTACAGTTTCCAACCATCTATTGTTTTGTTTTTATCTTATTTGATATAACTTAAATGTGTTCATTACCAGCATTGTCGGCAATAAAAATGAGCTTATAATCTTATTAACAAACAATCAAAAAAAAGGGAAAAAAAATCTCAACTATTGACAAATATTTGTTGCTTGGTTTAGTCTTATTTGGTGATTATGATAATAGGTTGCTGATATACACTTGCCGATTGTAGTCAAATAAATGGCGATCATGGTTAGAATAATAACACTTGAGTGTGATGAATTGGTTGGCATTTGTATCGGGTTTATTTTATGTGCAGGTGGAGCTAATGCTGATGAAAACATGAATGCAATTTTGGCAGCGGTGGTGTTGCAGTTGTTGCTTCGGCTGGTGGTGGTGCTACACCTACAGAGCAACATAGCAGCCGAGTCAAAGAAGGAAGAGCAAGTTGAAGAGAAAGAGGAGTTCGAACATGTGCGCTTTTCTTTGCTTTACTTAAATCAATATATGTTGTTAATGTTTGACATTGGGATAAAAAAGTTATGATTAGCGATCGTTAAAGATTGTAGTCAAACATAACTCAAGCAAGTCTAGGCTTTGTACCAGCAATTTCAGATGGGTTGTTGAGTATTTAACCATTGTTTTGTATAATTTTCTATCTACAGTCGTATGAGGTAGGGCATTAGTTCACAAAATAATCTATGAAAACACCCCCGCCGCGTTCAAATTACTTGTTACAAACTATAAAACATTAGACTTTTTGTTTGAACAAAGTATTTTTTAATATTGACATCGATCGGTTAATAATTGATGATGATAATTATATCTCTAATGTAAAGAGCAACGACGATGGATTTTTATAAAAAGGTCGGTGTATCCTTGGGCTGTTTGGTTTTGAGCCTATCTGGGCCGTTTGGTTTTTAGCGTATAACGAGAGAGGCCCGTTTGTTTTTTCCACCGCCTCACCTCATGTTAACACGTGTAGTGATAACTCTTCTTTTTTCTACCGCCTCATGTTAACACGTGTTGTGATAACTTGATATATCATCTCTTTGCACCGAATCTCGGAGTAAATCTTCGATTGTTACAAATTTTTTTAGGGTTTTCTTTGATCTGAAGGGTTTAGATCAATTTTTTGGGTGCTATTAATTTTGATTTGCTTTCTTTGCATAACTGAATGTGGCTTGCCCAGGCCCGTATCTTGGTCGGGTAGCCATGGTTGCAGCCATGATGGGTTTCGGGTACAGTCTTGCTGTCGTTGGACATAA
Organism: Chrysanthemum seticuspe; assembly: GCA_019973895.1. Classification (NCBI taxonomy): domain Eukaryota; kingdom Viridiplantae; phylum Streptophyta; class Magnoliopsida; order Asterales; family Asteraceae; genus Chrysanthemum; species Chrysanthemum seticuspe. The sequence goes on from BPTQ01000005.1 coordinate 215,084,125, forward strand.
GAGGCGATGATGGATTTGAATTGGTTTCATCAAAGACACGAACCTCTGCACCTTGGCGGGGCAAACAATCATGTTTGCAGCCATGACGGATGTGTTCGGTTTTCGAGATTACTAATCAATCTGAGCCTCGACAACGTGACAACAGACGATGGTGGTCGGTTGCTAAAACAACTTTCGATTAGATCATGGTCGGTTTTTGGACGGTTTTTGCATGTTCTGGGCCTTTGGCGTGTAGCCACAGTGTATGAGCGGCCTGTTGTCTCTACCTATATGTTTTAAGTGAGACGTTTCAATTTTGTTATAGAATAATTTGTGCTACGTTTCTTTACACGAGGGCAAAGTTGGTAGGTGGTACATATATCAGATTTTTTAAGGTTTTTGCTATATGTTTCTGCTTTTGTTGCTTTTGATTAGGGTTTTGTGTACGATTTTGTTGCAATACGTAGCTTTCAGTCTCGTAGAACTGATGTGGATGTTGTTGTGTATGACTCAAATGTTTATGTTGCCTTTATTTAGGCTGCATGTCGAGATCTAAAGAGCATCGACGGTGGCATTTAAAAAAAAGAAGTAACACTTTGGTTGGTCAGTTGGTCTGTGTTGTTGTTTTATTTCTGGGCCGCCTTATTTGTTGTATAATAGTATTGATTGTCATAGGTTTCGATTAAAAATGCCCTCAGTAACATGTTGGCGAGGCAGCTAACTAGGCTTGCAGCCACTGTTACATGTGAGGAATTTAGAAATATGTGATGTACTAAGTGGCAGTGATGATTACATGTTTTCTGAATAAAATGAAGTGGGTCATTGGAGGTTCGACACATAACTTGGCATGGCAGTAACCGGGTGGCATGTAGTTGTCGTTATGCAACCGTGTTTTTTGCAGCCATGGAGGAATTTAGAATTCTTTTACCCTTTCGCATTGAAGAATCTGAGCCTAATTACTTATTTTATTCAAATTTGGTTCAGACTTATTGATTTATACATTTTTAATATGTGTGGATAAACATGTATATATAGCATATTGTGCTGTGATTATCGTTATCGCTTTTGTTCCGCGGTTTAAACGTACCGTTTTTATATACTTTGCTGGAACTTCTAATGGAACCTCTATAAATATTGGCCATGGTTTGGGTACCTTAGAACAAACTGCCGCAAAAGTCTTGCGTTGCGATCTTATCTCAGTGTTGCATTTCTTTGGAATCCACTACTCCTGATAAGTGTTCGGCATGTTGTGACCAGTATTCGGCTACGAAAAACTAATCCTACTACTAATGTACTGGGATTGCTTTTTCTTGGTCGAATACTGATCACCGCTTATGATTTCCATAATGCATCCATTGTAAGGTTTGGTATTTCATACGTTTGGTTTTGAGCCTACCTAGGCCGTTTGGTTTTCAGCGTATGAATTATAGTGTTCCCTCTATTTATAGGCGGTGATGATAATATGCTGACCATAGCACATACCTTTCCTTTGTGCGCATCGTGGCACAGTAATCATATCGAGTGTATGGCTGCAGCCATGTTGGTAGCCTGGTATCGCTATTGTATACGCATATCTGAGCCTCATTTGGTGTCAACATCTACGTGTTTCTGTGACCTACGACGTGTTAGTGAAAGTGTGCATCCCTTATTTGGGCCGTTTAGTGAAAGTGTGCATCCCTTATTTGGGCCGTTTGGTTTTTAGCCTATTTGGGACGTTTGGTTTTGAACGTATAATGGGAGAGGCGCGTTTCTTTTTTCTTAAAAAGCCACCGTCTTTGCTCTTTACATTAGAGATATAATTCCTTCATGTGTACTTGGCTTGAGACGTTTGCTCAAGTTTGGTTTGTTTATTCAAAATCGGGTGACCTTTCAATGCCTAACTGAGTGTCGTTTCCCGAGTCCCGTATGTTGGCGAGGTAGCCATTTGGTTGCAGCCATAATGGGTATCGGGTACTACTTGTGTTGTGGGTGAGCCGAAAGTCTTGGTGTCATTGGACATAAGAGGCGATGATGGATCAACAATGGTTTCATCAAAGCCGCGAACCTCTGCACCTTGGCGGGGCAAACAATTAGGTTTGCAGCCATGGTGGTCGTGCCCAGTTTTCGAGATTACTAATCAATCTGAGCCTCTTATAGTGTGGCGAAAACCAACGCTATTATATACATGAATTTGAACCTTCCCCGTTTCTATAGGCGGTGGTAATGACATGACGACCGCTGTGCATACATTTCGTTAACCCGTATCTTGGCGGGACAGTCACATAACGATGGTGGCTATTTAATATTTGCTTTGCTGACGGTCGGTTACTAAAACAACTTTCGATTAGATCGTGGTCGGCTTTTTGGCCGTCCTTTGCGTGTTCTGGGCTTTTCGGCCGTAGCCACGGTATATGAATGGCCTGTTGTCTCTACCTATACTTTTTAACTTGGACGTTTTAGTTTCGATCTAGAATAATTGGTGATGCGTTTCTTTACACGAGAGGAAAGCTGGTAAGCGGGTGCATACCTCAGGTTTTCTTTAGGTTTTTGCTATATGTTTCTGCTTTTGTTACTTTTGGTGAGGGTTTTGTGCGCAATTTTCTTGCAATACGTATCTTTTAGTGTCGTAGAACGGATGTGGATTTTGTTGTCTACGACTTAAATGTTGTGTTGCCTTTATTTAGGTTGCATGTCGAGATTTAAAAACCATCGACGGTGGCATTTAAAAAAAAGAAACATCACTTTGGTTGGTTGGTTGGTTGGGCTATGTTGTTGTTTTGTTTCTTGGCTGGTCGGCTTGTAGCCTCTATTTCCATATCATGCTTGGCCGTTATATGAGTGGCGCATTTCAATTTCATGCCGTCTGAAACATACTACCACTTACTTATCATCTCATCTGAGATGTTTCTGCTCCGCCTTATTGGATCGCTGCAACTGTTACATGTGAGTACTATGTCTCAGAAATTGTATTCAAACACCACCGTCGTTGCTCTTTACCTTATTTGTTGTATAATGGTATTGAGTGTCATAGGTTCCGATAAAAAATGAACTTAGTAACATGTTGGGAATAATCCGTTACTACGGATAGTAGTGGTTTACACTGCTTGGTTTAACACTAGCAGTGGAAACGTATTCCCACTGCAAGTTCTTTATTACCACTGCTATTAGTTTATGATATGGTTAAACGCGTCTAGATAAGTATAGAATAGATTGTGTGTATATTCTATTATGTTAACTTTATACTTATCTTGTAAAGGACTCCTTGTTGTATAAAAGGAGATCCTAGGTTATTGTCTTAGGTGCGTATTACATTACAATATTACCTACGAAAGCTTCAAGGTGTAACCCTAGTGATAAGTTAAGATCACTCATATTATTCATTAATAATATTGGAGCTTGAGTTTTGTGTTAAGTTGTGTTTATTCTCATACATCATATAATTCGTCTTCTAAAGTATTACTTAAGTAAATTCCGCTTGCTTGATAATATCATACAAAATATCTTTGACACAAGGAGAGTGTCTTAGATCCATCAAGTGGTATCAGAGCGAAGGTTCTGATATTTTGTTTTAGAAGATCCAAGGAATTAGCTTGACTCACTCACTCAATTCAATGGAGATGGAAAACAATCAATCAAACTCTTCTTCTACACCCAGACTCCCCAAGCTTAAGCTTAATGAGTTTGAGATGTGGAGGATACTGATTGAGTAATACTTCCTCATACAGGACTATGCTCTATGGGAGATCATTCAACTTGGTGATTCCTTCAAATCTGTGACCACTACTTCAAAAGTTGGTGACACAGATGTTGTGAAAGTTTCTGTACCTGAATCAAATGCTGAAAAAGCTCAAAAGAAGAATGATCTTAAAGCTAGAAGTCTGTTGCTGATGACTCTTTCTAGAGACCAGATTATTGCATTCAGCAAGTTCAAGACTGCCAAAGAACTGTTTGAAGAGATTTGCTCAGTGTTTGGTGGTAATGATGCTACAAAGAAGACTCAGAAGACATTGTTAAAACAAAGTTATGAAAACTTTTTTGCTTCAAGCAATGACTCACTTGATAGCATTTTCACCAAACTTCAGAAGATTGTTACACAACTAACTTTGTTTGGCATTGAGGTAGAAAATGAAGACCTCAATTTGAAGTTTCTAAGAAGTTTGCCTTCAGAATTTCAAACCAATGTTACTGTCTGGGAAAACAAGTCAGATATTGAAACAATGAAGCTCAATGATCTTTACAACAACTTCAAACTTATTGAGCAAAGGTTGAAGAAGGCAGGGAAACTTGGTACAAGCTCTAGTAGCTTGGCATTGTTGTCAAATTCTGTTGACAGTGATGATTCTGAAGATGAAAGTGATGATGATATTGCCACTGTAGGTTCTAAAGTTTCCACTGGCAATGTAAATATTGCCACTGCAGGATCAAAGAAGAAGGTTGCTAGTATTGGAGATCCTACCTTTTATGCTTTTATCTCCACACAAGTTGATGGCTCTCTCTTAACTCATGAAGACATAGAGCAAATTGATGAAGATGACTTGGAGGAGATGGATATAAATTGGCAGATAGCCCTTCTTAGCATGAGGGCTAAGAAATTCTACAAGAAGACTGGCAAGCCTATCCATATAAATGGTGATGATACTGCAAGCTTTGATAAGAAGAAAGTGGAGTGCTTTAACTGCCACAAGTTTGGACATTTTGCTAGAGAATGTAGAAGACCAAAGACCAAAGAAAACAGGTCTACATGGTACAAGCAAAAGAAGGGACCAACTGTGGAAGAACCAAAGGCAATGTTGGCTATTGATGGTGTGAGCTATGATTGGAGTTTCATGGCTGATGATCTTGAAGAAGAACACACAGATGCTGCTCTTGTTTCTGCTGAAGTTGCTCTTATGGCTTTCTCTGACTCTGAGGTACAAAATTCTGAATGTTGCTCTAAAACATGTAGGGCTGCTAGAGAAGTTGAAAGACTTAATGATTTATATTCTAATGTCAATTTAACTATCGACACATGTTATCATCAGTGTGAGTCAATTGATAAAATTTGGAATGCTCAAATATATAATACAGCTAAGTTTGGTATGGGTTATAATACTGCCCCTCTACCACTAAGGGGTGTTCATTCACCTCCAGGTATAGATTTAGCTCATACAGGTATAGAGGATTTTAAGGATCTTGAAAGAGAATATGGTCCTTTAAAAGACACAGTTGTGAAGAGTGAGGAAGAGAGTAAGCTTGATAATGATGTTTTTGAGAGTGCTAGTGACTCATCTGTTGTAGATGAGAGTGTTAAAAAGAATGTAGAGACTACTATCCCAAAAGTTGTTAATACTGTTACAGAGGAACCTAGGAAACCTGTTAATAAACCTAGACCAACTATAAGGTATGCTGAGATGTATAGGAACAAGCCTACAGCTCCTAGGGGTAACCAGAGGAGTTGGAATCATGTTAAATCTCAACAACTAGGTAGTGATTTTGTTATGAACAATAAGGCATGCTATATCTGTGGTAGTTTTGATCATTTACATGCTTATTGTGACTATCATGTTAGGAGAAGGGAAGTCTATGGGTATAAAAGGGTGGAGACTAACAAGTATCAACAAAATGTACACCCTAATTCCCATTGCAAAATGGTCCCAAGAGCAGTTCAACTTAGAAGTGGCCTCAAAACACTTGCCACTGCAAAAACTGTTAACACTGCTCACCCTAAGTCACCTGTTAAAAGTGCAAACACCAAAACAAGTTTTAATAAATCTGCACAAACAGGAAAAAGAACCTTTCAAGCTAAAAAGGTTAATAATAATCAACAGTGGGTACCTAAAAATCAACCAGCAGTTACCACTGCTCATTCAAAAGTTACCACTGCAAGGGTTTTTAATAAGAAAAGGGGGGACATGGGCAATGCTGTAAAGGCCTTAGCACGTTGGGAATGGAAACCTAAAGGAAATACCTCTACAACCAATCCCAATGGTGTATCAATGACCTTTGATAGATTTAACTATATTGATACACGAGGCAGAACCAAATCAATCATGGCTTGGGTCCCCAAAAGAAACTAACTCTTTACTTATTTGTGCAGGAACATCCAAGGACAAAAAGTTCAGATCAAGAATATACAGATAGTGGGTGTTCAAGGCACATGATTGGCAACAAGTCCTATCTTTCTGATTTTGAGCATTGTGATGGACAGTATGTCAGTTTTGATAATGAAGTTAGTGGATTAAGATGTGTGATGCAGGAACACTAAAGATAAAGAAAAACATGGATTATTATTATTATTACAAAACTGCACTGAAAGTGCAGTAAAACTACATCCATGAGGAACAGAGTACAAACATCACTACATCAACTGAAAACAACTACCAACAACCTACCCCAAACTCAAGTTTACTATCCCATCCTCTTCCTACCCATCATTCATCCTTTATGGCTTCTTGGGAAATCCCCAGCTTGGCATCACCTTAGGAGCTCTACGCATGTTAATCCAGTCATACACCCTAGGGCTTGCTAAACCCATCACCACTATACCAGTAGGTGGTGAGGATGATGAAGGAACTGCTGATGGTGGTGCTGGTAGAAATGGTAGAGAAGGTGATGATTGCAGCTCTTCAGAAGGAGCTACTGCTGCAAGAGGATGAACACTCAGGACTCTTCCAGAGATCTCATCATCTGTGACATATGGAGACACATAGGAGCTAATCTCTGAGCTATCTTCTTTGACTGTTGCATCCTGAGGCTCTGGTTGTAGTGATGAAGGTCCAGAAGAAAAAGGATTTGAAAGAGCAAGTGACTGCTTTCTCTTCTTGGATACAACCTTCTCATACTCCTATTGTTCAACTCTCCCAGGGTTTTTCAAAACAAAATCATCCCAGGAACTATCAGATGAACTGCTTGAAGAAAGATTGATTGGACTTGATTGACTCATGGTGTTGCTTTGAGTGTGAAAGTTATGGAGTATGTGATTTGAGTGGTTTATGTTAAATGATCTGTTTAATATATATTAAGTTGGATTCAAGAAGTTAATGAGGGGAAGGTGCAGGTAGTTGAGGAGTAAATTGGAGTCCTATTTCTTGGAAAATGTATCAATGCTTAAGTGTTGACTTTATTGAGTATATCCACTTCTATGCTTAATTCTTTCAATATATTAACCATTGCCTACGAAGTTATGATTCCAGTGTTTGGTTCATGTTAGTAAATTGCAGTCTGAAGGATTTTTGTTTTCAATAGTTACTCTCTGGTGAATCGATGCTCTAGGTTTATTAGACCTTATCTAAGTTGTTCACTGATGATTCTGTTTTACAGTGGGAACTATATTGAAACCAGTGGTAACATACTTTCAGTGGAAAAAGGAAAAACAAAGGAACTTCATTACTAACACATTATTCATTACAACCAAAGATACTTCTTGACAAAACACAAAAACTGAAACCTAACACATTGTATACCTATCTTCAGCTATTCCATTGGCCTCTTGCCCTTGCCCACATAGTCATGTTTATTCTTATGGGCTCTCTTTCTCTTGTTCTCAAACGTGGATTACATCCTTGGACATGGAAGCCCAAGAATCTGTGGTGGAGGTCTTGGTAGCATTGCAGGCCTTGTTGGATTGGATATCTGCTTCATATTGGAGATAACTGTTTCCAGTGCTATTGAAAAAGCTTTTGGCAATTCTTTAGCAAGAGAATAGGTTTCATCATTTGCATCATCATCCTCTGATGAATCGGAGTAGAACTCAAGAGATTTTGCAGGCTTAGCTGCAGGCTTTCGCTTAGCAGTTTCTTTGGTATATCTTTTGGATGAAGACCCATCCCCTGGTGGAAAGTATCCAAACCATCCTGATACTTCTGAAGATGATTCTGATTCGATTACATACTCTTCTTCTGAGTCAGAAGAGATGTTGATTGTGTTGGAGGGATTGCTCATGGTTTTGGGGTTATTGTGTTTGAATGAAAGTTGATTAAGTTTACCTTAAGCCACGTCTCCTTATATAGACAAAGTCGGTTGAAGGGTTATTTAATGAAGATATTTACCTTTTTCTTATTTTGGTAGGTAAAGGAGTAAATATAGATATTATTGAGTTGACTTTGGAAGATATTTTGCTTGGGAAATAGTTTGGTTAACGGTAACTTTGGTAAATACCAAATTGGTTATTCTCATCTTGTTTAAGTTTGTATATCAAGTTTTGATGAGGAGTTGGAGTTAAAAGGTGTATATCTGAGATACACATCAAATGGTTATTGATTCACCATGTCTAATACACATAATAATCAACTAGTCCAGAGCAAACGGCTACTGGTAAAGACTTGACAAATCCGTTTATGGTTGATAGTTTACCAAAAACTATATGGTTATCAACTCACCATATTCTTTATGATTAAGAGTTGGCTAGTCCATAGCAAACGGCTCATGGTAAAGACATATCAAATCCGTTGATAGTTGATAGTTTGCTAAAAACTATAATGGGAGCAGTATTGTTTTCTAATGATCTAATCTTCCACTGCTCTTTGAAATTTTTGTGAAAAACGTTACCACTGCTAGTTCACAGTATCCACTGACAGTGTTATTTTACCACTGTTGTTCTAGCCGTTACAACTGATTATGTCAGTAATTAAATTTTTTACTAGCCGTTGAAAGTAACCGCTGATAGTCATATATATAGGGTTAATATTTTAAGTAAATTATCTTCTTTCTATATTATAACTACTTTCTAAAGATAATTTTACTTGCGCATCAATTCTAAACCCTAACCCTATATATCTTTTTCTCTCAATTGGCTATTCATTACTTCAATTCTTACTGACATAATCATATTTTTCATCAAAAGTTTCTATGGCTTCTTTGAAATTTGTAGATGAGCACAACCTTGTGGCCTACTTACAAAAGAATAACGACAAGAGTGGCCCTGTTTTTCATGCGATTGTGGACTTTCTTCATACCACTCATATAAGGTATGCTTTGCTTTTAAAACCCACAATTTATATCTCTCAAATCAATCAGTTTTGGACTTCTGCTCAGTCCATCACACTTGAGAATAGAGATACACATGAAACAGTGGATGCTCTCAGAGCCACTGTAGATGGGGTAACTATTGATGTTACTGAGGCATCCCTGAGGAGAGTACTTCACTTGGATGATCTCAATGGTATCATCACATTACCTATGTCTGACATTCATGATACTTTATCATCCATGGGGTATGATACTACTGTCAAAAAGGCTACTTTCAAAAAGAGTGGTTTCTGTCCTCACTGGAGATTTTTTATTCATACTTTGTTACATTGCCTTAGTCCTAAGAAAACATCTTATGAGAAATTTAGTTCAACCATGGCTTATCCTTTGGTTTGTCTAGTCACTGATAAGATTTTCAACTGGTCTAACTATATTTTTACCAGTATGAAAGGCAATGTACAAAGTAAAACCAAATTTCTAATGTATCCCAGGTTTGTGCAAGCTGTGCTTAATGAATTTCAACTGCAACCTCACACTACTATTTATCAAATCAGTTGCCTAAAACCTAAAGTTTTTCAAAATTTGAATAAAGATGGCAATATGATTTTTACACCTCTCCTACCCCAAATGCTTGCTAAAATTTCATCTGAACAAACTACACCTATAATTGATGTACCCAACATTGATTATACACCACCAGTTTCAAGAACCTATGAGAGAAGGTCAAAACAGTCAACTCCTCTCATGACAACACAACTAGTTTCTGAACCTTTTGGTGTAGGAACAAGCAGTGGTGGTTCTAGACTTCCACCTAGTCCTACTATGGAGGAATCTGGACCTTTGCCCCATGATTCACCTCTCCCAACAGGTAACACAGTTGGAAGTGCTGAGGGCAGTGACAACCAAATGGAATTGATGGTTTTGTGTACCAAATTAGCAAAGCAGGTTGAGTTTCTACAAAAATACTTGGCTACTGTTAAGAAGAACCATGCCAAGGATGTTCAATTATTAAAGACAGAGATTCAGACCTTAAAGGAAGAGATGCAGAGGTTGAAAAAGCACAGGCAGACTGCAAAGATGGTAATTTCATCTTCATCCTCACCTTCTAATGGTGATTCAGCTGATCAAGATTTGGGAAATTCCTCCAAACAGGGGAGGAAAACAGGTTCTGACACTGAGGGGAGGAAAATTGATTTTGAAGATGAAGGAGATACAAGTAAAGGAGCAAAGGATGTTGAAACTCATGGAGAGCAACTTGACATTTTCCAAACTGCAACTGATTTTACCACTGATTTTATTTCCACTGCAGAGCCAAATCTTGCCACTACAAGTGAAGAATTTGATAAATTGAAGACAAACAAGGGTAAAGCAGTTATGGAAGATGTACAGCAACTTGAAAGTAAGATTTCAAAGAAAAGACAAGTTCAGATTGATCTTGATAGAGAAATTGCTAAGAAGATAGTAGAAGATCAAATTACTGAGAAAGTTGCTGAAAAGAAAAGATTGCAGGAGATGGAAGTTGTAAGCTTTTTGGAAGCTAAAAGATTGGATAGAATGGAAGATACTGATTCAATTTCCACTGTTCAACCTACAATTATGAAAGAAAAATCTCCAGAGTTTAGCTATGTTCCTACTGAAGAAGATATTCAGTTTCTGGTAGCTAATAATCCAGAAATCAAGAAAAAGACAATTGACCTTGTTGCTGATGCATCCTTAACTGAGGAACAAAGAACTGCTCAGTTAAAGGATTTTATTAAAATGAAGAACAATCAAGCACTTGAAGATGTGATTAATTCAGTCAAAAAGGGTCAGAAGAAACCAAGAAAACCAACCAAGGCTCAAATACTTGCATACATGAAGACTTATTGTTGTCATGTTGGTAACTGGAAAATGCATCAATTTAAAGGAATGTCTGATGATCAAATTGAAAAGGCTTACTACAGAACTGTAAAACAAGATAAATCTTTTATTCCAATGGGTTCTGAAGAAGAAGAAAGAATAATTCCTTGATTGAAGCGAAAGGCCAAAGTAAGTGATTCTCACACTATTAAGAAAACTAAGGTTGATGAAGATCATACAAAGTCTACTGAGAAGGACATTCCTACTGAGAAGTTTACTAAAGAACAAATGACTGAAATGATTGTGATTGAAGACAGAGATTTTTATCCAGAACCACTGCAAATTCGACATCCTATCATTGATTGGGAAGTTTACACTGCTAGCAATCTTGCTTCAACATGGAAGATTACAAGGCTGGGAGGAGAAACTTCATCTTTCATAACATTTGAAGATCTTATTAAAGCTTTCGACAGAGATGACCTTAATACACTATGGAAATTAGTTCAAGAAAGGTTTAATGCTCAAGATCTCAAAGATGCAAAGGAGATGCAGTTATGGGTAAATCTTAGAAGGCTTTTTGAACCAAATGCTGATGATGACTACTGGAAAACCTTGTTCACATGTTTTGGTACTAAATGGTTTTACTATGATTCATGTGAAGTTCATCATGTCTCTACAGCTAATGGAGAAGACTTTTTCATGCTTGCTGAGAAAGAATATCCACTTAGAGCTGGAGCTCTTACAGTAATGTTAAGCTTACATATAAGAGTCAATGAAGACAATGCGAAGGTCAGAGCATTATTACAAAGGCTTCAAGATCAGTGTTCAAGAGATATACAAAAGTTAAGAGAAAAGAAGTGAAGTGTTTGATTGAATTCCCCAAATCCTTGAAGTTAATGCATATTGAAGAAACTTACTGATTTGCAGAGAAATCATAAGTTTAGGGGAGGATTGTTGAGAATAATCCGTTACTACGGATAGTAGTGGTTTACACTGCTTGGTTTAACACTAGCAGTGGAAACGTATTCCCACTGCAAGTTCTTTATTACCACTGCTATTAGTTTATGATATGGTTAAACGCGTCTAGATAAGTATAGAATAGATTGTGTGTATATTCTATTATGTTAACTTTATACTTATCTTGTAAAGGACTCCTTGTTGTATAAAAGGAGATCCTAGGTTATTGTCTTAGGTACGTATTACATTACAATATTACCTACGAAAGCTTCAAGGTGTAACCCTAGTGATAAGTTAAGATCACTCGTATTATTCATTAATAATATTGGAGCTTGAGTTTTGTGTTAAGTTGTGTTTATTCTCATACATCATATAATTCGTCTTCTAAAGTATTACTTAAGTAAATTCCGCTTGCTTGATAATATCATACAAAATATCATTGACACAAGGAGAGTGTCTTAGATCCATTATAACATGTTGGCAAGGCAGCTAACTAGGCTTGCAGCCACTGTTATGTGAGGAATTTACAAATATATGGTATACTAAGGGGCAGTGATGATTACATGTTTTCTGAATAAACTGAAGTGGGTCATAAGAGGTTTGATACGTAATTTGGCATGGCAATAACTGGGCGGCATGTAGTTATCATTATGCAACCGTGTTTTTTTGCAGTCGTGGCGGAACTCGGATTTCTTTTACCCTTTCGCATTCAAGAATCTGAGCCTAATTACTTACTTTTTTTGAAATTTTGTTTAAAGTTACCGCTTTATACATTTTTAATATGTGTAGATGAACATGTATATATAGCGTAGTGAACTTTCATGATCACTATCAGTTTTGTTACGCAGCTTAACCGTACCGTTTTTAGATACTTTTCCGGAATTTTTAATGCAACTTCTATAAATGTTGGCCATGCTAAAAATAGAGTAGCCTCTGCGGCAACTTTTTTGGATAAACATGCTTTAATTTATTTTGCCGGTATCGCTTTTTCAAAATATCAATATGAAAAAGAACTGTTTTTTATGAAGAGTGGGGTTTCTGATGGTTTGTATATGTTAAAAAAAACTGCCGCAAAAGTCTTGGGCTGCGATCTGATCTCAGTCAATGCATTTCTTTGGCATCTACCATTCCTGAGAAGTATTCGTCACATGGATGTTGTGACCTGTATTCGGCCACGAGAAACTAATCCCACTACTGATGTACTGGCATTGCTTTTTCTTCGTTGAATACTGATCACCGTTTATGATTTCCATAATGCATCCACCACAAGGTTTGATATTTCATACAAGGTTTCAACCTTTAAGGAGACAAGTACTTATTTTCAATTTCAGTTTCGTTGTTCTTCTTAAGATTTTCAGTAGTTTCATAACGGATATGTTTGCTGCACTTTATGCTACATCGTGAAGCATGACTAATGAATATAAAAAGTTTCACGCCAACTAATGTTGGCTGACAACTACTGTCTATGTAATACTGCAACAAGACTACTTGGAATACCAATATTCTCATATTGTGTATACGCTTATATGACCTTTCAGGATCATAGGTTACTGCATTGCCGTAAGCGGGGAGTGAGTACAATTGCCAATACGTTTGCAGTCAGTTCGAGTGGAATCTTATCTAACCGAGTTGTCGTGTCACTGATTGGGATCTTTCCACTTGGTAGAATATTTCAAGCCTCATTTGCTAATATTGATATGGGATGTTTATGATATTCCCCTGTCCTAATTCACTCCTTGAGACCCTTTCATCCCCATAACGGTCTAGCAAAACGTCTGGTGCAGACCTTTGCATAGCAGCCGTTGAAATGGCAAAAGGAACTCAATGGGGGCGACTAGACGAGTATCACTATCCTGAACATCGCGTCTCAACATTAGCGACTGACGCTTGAAATGCACTCCCGAGTGGAAAGAGCCCAGTCGATGACGCAACAATATTCAGGTACGGAAGCAAAGAAACCATTGGGGATTACAACCTGTGCGGGTGTATGCATTCCCGTAAACAGGCAGTGATTAGAATTGTCCATACGTTTACAGTCGGTAGGAGTAGTATGTTATGCAACTGGATGGTTGTGTCATCGATTGGAATCTTTCCACCCGGTAGAATATTGCAGACTTCATTTGATTATGTTGAAACGAGATATTTAAGATACCGCCCCGTTCTGATCTTCCGCTCGAATTCCTTTCGTTCTTACAGCAGTCTAGCAACACGTCTGGTGCAGACGGTTGCACAAAGATTGTTGAAATAGCAAAAGGGATTCGAGGGGTCGATCAGACGGGTCTCGCTATCCTGAACATCGCGTCTCAACATTACCGACTGACGTTTTAAATGTACTCCCGAGTGGAAAGAGTCCACTCGATGACGCAATAATATTCAGGTACGAAAGCAAACAAAGTTTTTGGCAGTACAGTCTGTGCAGGTTGAGGTTTCAAGAACTGTTTACGCAAGCAAATAGTCGTGTCATCGATTCGAATCTTTCCACTCGGTAAAATAATACAGTCTTCATTTGTTGATATTGATACGGGGTGTTTAAGATATTGGCCGGTTCTCATCTTCCCCTCGAATTCCTTTCGTTGTGACAATAGTCTAGCAATACATCTGGTGCAGACCTTTGCACAAAGACTCCTGACACAGCAAAAGGAATTTGAGGGGGCGATTAGACGGGTCTCACTATCCTGAGCATCGCGTATCAACATAATCGGCTGACGATTTCAGTATACTTTCGAGCCGAAAGATTCAACTCGATGACACAACGATATTAAAGTATGGAACAAAAGGATCCTTTGCATAGTACAACTTGTACGGGTACAACCTTCGCGAGCAGCGAAAGATTCTTCCACAAAGTCGATAGCGATAACCTCTTTAAACATGCATGTACTCGCGTATTTCTGTCTTATTGGACTTCTTTTACTTTTTTATGTTTGTTCACGACTCTTTGCATATGTCGTTTTAGTTCATTTCAAAGATTGGACTGTGTTGCCATATATTTTTTTCACATGCTCATTTGTTTGCTTCTTCCCAATATTGCAGCAACACAAACAGGCATGCATGTGTCGTTAGAGGCTCTTTCTACTGTTTCAGAAGGATATTGAGCAGATCCTGTTTCAGAAGGTATAATCGTACGTGAGCACCGGTATCGTGTACGTGTCCTTTAAGGTACATATGCGCTTCTAAACCAGTACCACAAATCCACACTTTACCAACGCGGCCTAATGAGTCATGAGAAAAAAACATCGCTAATATGATCCGTAGTCATCCTAAAAATACTTTGCAAACTTCAAATGGTTACATAAACTGATACAAACATGCTTTTATCTAGCTGATAAACATGGTCTTAAATGTTACATTCAAATCTACGTTTTATATCATAAGCTTGTTGCTGTGTTCTAAAACCAAATCTGAGGCCATGCTAAATATTAGCACCGGAATTTATGAAGCAACTTGAAGTTAGTCTGCAAACTTACATGCAACTAAAGTTTATTAACGGTTTACAATCACCCACATGTAAATTTGGCTAGAAAATGTTTGCTATAAATTGATTTGCTGATTTCTAGGAACCACCTTCGATTACTGCCTTTAAAAAATAGTATCATGCCTTTGATATGCATTACTCTTTTTCAATGTATTCACGACATCCTGTTCTGATGCTTAGGTTACACACACCGCTAACTATACAGTCAACTAGCTGTGGAACAAACCAAAGGCTACCAAGATCGGTTTGGCACTACGTGACTACATCATACCTATTCGAAGATGGCAATCTATACCATATATCAAAGAAAGGTATGTTCTAAGACAAATAATATGTTATCATAAACATACGTTTCATTACGCACTGAATAATTTAAAAAAAAAAAAAAAAAAACAATGATGTTCAAAGATATAGAACCATAGACATTACCAAGTCTGCTTAAACCCAAAACAAGACTACCCATTCACATAACAAGACTGCCCATCCACAAGACTGCTTAAACCCAAAAGATATTCCAGAATAACCAAGATAAACCGGATCAATACACCATGCCCTTTAGATTCTCTATGAACAACAGAAGTTCCTGTGCTCGCTTCTGTTTGTTCATAACCTTAACCAATAGCGTTGCGGCTTCCGTCAGATCCTCGGTTTGCAGCTTGGTTAGTTCTGAGATGCTTTGCACACAAGAGTCAAATGGGTATAGAAGCTCCAGTTCTCCAATAACATAATCCCTCTCGGCTACACGAGCTCTGATCTCTTGCGCCTTCACAATCTCTCCTTCGTCCACCATCACAACACTGATCTCCTTTCGAAACCGGACAATCATCATGTCCCTGACTAGACTAGAACCTGCAACACTAGCGAGTTCTTCACAAAATGGCATGTGTGTTTTCATCTTTTTTCATGTTTTCTTATCTATACCCTTAGTTTTTTTTCAGCTTTGGTTCTAAAGTAAAATTGATTTACTATGTGTGTATTTTAAAGGAGAGATTTACTATAAGTAAGTCAAATTATTACTCTAGCTTATTCTACACACTTGCTTAGTACCTTGATTTGACAGCCATCCTATAGCAACCAAGCCCATTGAACACTAATGATGTGTTTATCTTCCCCAAGAGCTAACATTAAATGAGCAACCTTTCAAACACTATTTTTTTTTTTTTTTTTTTTTTTTTTTTCAGCATACAATTCCCTATAATTCTCAGGAATAAAATAGTTCATGTATATATGAAACCAGTCAAGAAAAAAAAATGTAAACATGACAACTCCAAAATTTACTTTATTTTATTTTTTACTAACACTTATTCTTATTCTATACTTACTTATAGCATCTAACTTTTTTTTTCTTTGAATGCTGCAGGCTCTGTTTTTGGCCATAGAGATACAAGGAGAGGGGACATGCCATGACATTATTCTGAACGTTTTTACATTGAATATAATTCGGTAGAAATATTGTACATTTATTTTACCCGTTGTGTGTTGCTTTTAACATAAACCGCGAATCGTTCAGTTGGGTCCGCTTTCGTGTATCAGTAAAAATGACACATTATCTTTAGTTTGTTACGTGAACTGATTGCAGTGTGACAAAGTAGTAGTATTTATTTGTGTAGGTAACATTAAGTATAACTAAAGAATACATCGGCTAATAGTACGAAGAAGGTGACAACTAATACACAAGTTAAAAGCATGATTGATCCTTAAAAGCTTGAGAATCCGGTGAATTTGTTTAAATGAAATACACCTTGATTATAGAAAAAAACCACGACTACTAATTGTTCTAAAACAAAAAATTATTACCACAAACCGATATTATAAAAAACAGAAAAACAGAACCGAACCCCCAGCAATGCGCGGGCTACCCCGATCGTGTAAACTACTTTAGAAGTTGTTTTAATTATATTATGCGACGGCAAGAAAAAGTAGTCGAGTAGTTGTAATGTCGTTTTACTTGATCCTGCTACTCACAGATTCGATGTAAAAGGTTATTATTTAGATTATTTTGATTGCATCCGTCTCAGGTTTAGCTGCTGCTGTTGGATTTATTTCTTTAACGACTACATGAGGCACAAAAGTACACAAACGCAAAAGAAAAACACGCATGTAACACCGATAAATTTTTTGAGAAAACCCGTCGCAACGCGGCTGCGGGTTTCGAACTCGTTGATGATCAAAACTTAACGAATAACTGTCAACGATATAATAAACCAAACAGACATTAAGTGGGCCAAGGGTTTTGATGATTGTTGGGCCAAACTGCTTAAAAAAGTATGAGCCTGTATGTGTGCTTTTTGTAACCGTAAAACTTGTTTCCCACATATAATTTGGTACTACTAACTTACTAAGCAAATCTAAGTATTTTAAATTTTCACATGTTTTACAATCTGGTTTTTTTAATTAATTCGTAATATTACTACTCGTTATTGCATGTTTTGTCTTTTTTTAGGTGGTTGTTTGGTGTCAAATAACTTAAATTTAATCTTTGGTCACAAATTTAGATTTCATCACCAAAAATAATTTAAAATAACAATTGAACATTGAATATACCAAACGCCCATAGATAATGAGTATTATTATATGTACATGTAAAATTTTGAACCCGCTGCTAATATTTTCTGGCTCCGCCCTGTAAATTGGTGAACAACAACGTCAACAAATTAATATAACAAACGGATTATGTACCTAGTTTGTTCATTATAAGATCATCAAACTGTTGAAAAACCATTGTTCATTAAAAGAGTTTGTCAAAATAGTTCACCGGGCTAAATTATTGTTCACTGAAAGTTCATATAGATTATTGATAAAATTTGTTGTTCATCAGAAGAAGTTTGTCAAAATGATCGGAAAACTAATGGTCACCGGAACTTCATCAAAAATGATTTGAACCCTTTCATTAAAATATATATAAAATTAATCATGAAAGTATGATTATATGAAATCAATCCTTCATTAAATATAAAATTTTCATTCATCAAACTGAACAAGAGCCGAAACTTTTCAATAGTGATTGAACCAAAATCGATCAAATACCCAACCTTTTATCCATTAATGAACTTCGATTTCATGAAGAATCTTATAGTTCAGTAGCGATTGAACAACAAAGCGATAAAATAGAACAACATTGAAACCCTTTGTTATGTGATTGAGATAACTCGAATTCTATACATAATGATGATTATAGGTTGATGATGCAAGGACAATGGATAAATGATAAAAAGATCAAAATACGATAACAAAATAAAATATAATAAAGATCTAATGACTTTTGACGTAAACAAGAGGAAAGAGCGAAGAATTCTGAAAAGCAGGAATTTGTGATGCAACGCTGCACGCGCCGCGACAAAAGTGATAGAGATTTGAGATTACCTCGCGAGCAATAATTTACGTCGCGAAGTTTGACGCGAAAAGTATTCTTGTGTAGCGAAACGAGGTATGGGCCAGAAACCCTAACTATATACACAAGGCAAACTCTAACCTCAAAAAAGCAAGTGTAGCTACGAAATTCATAGAGAATACAAAGGTTCCTCGAGGCCGTGAAGAGGGTAACCGAAGGATCATTCCGCAATAAAAGAGCTTGTCAAGACATTGGTTAAGATGATTATCTAAGAAAATTTTATGCTTATTAAATAAAAAATCACATTAATTATAGTAATTTATTAGTTAAATGCATGCGTATTAATTGCAAAATTTAGTTTTAAAAAAAAAGTTCGAGATGAATTAATGCACCTCTAACAATGCTCTGAGATCAATTGTTCCCATAATATAAAATTAGCTTATAAGTCGTACAATTACACGTTTGTTTTTGTCTACATTAAATTCATATACATGCTCGAAAACTATAATACATAAAAGAAAAAGGCAACCTCCTCAAAACAAGATTTTTTTTTTTTTTTTTTTTTTTCAATAAATGAACGGTGACAAAAGAAGAACTCGTAAGTATTTGAGACGAGGAGGTTTTTGCGGATATCCGAGACTTTTATGACTTTTTACAATGTAGTATTAATTTTCGAAGAAAAAAATTATTTTTTTCTAAACGCATTTTAAATACATCCGGTCTATTAAAATGTGTTTGTATATTAAAGTTCAAAAAAATTATCTATTCAATTATATTTGATTCTTGTTCCGTCTTGAAAAAGATAACTTTTTGACAAATAATATCTGGGTTTACGCGTTATATATGATACTATGATGTTACGTGTTCTACATAATATAATCGACACGTACACCACATTCCTAGCTTTCGTTTTCAATCATAGAGCATAATAATATCTAACTTTGCATGTACCAACTTTTATATATATATAGTACAAGTAATAAACAGATCATGCATGATAATTAATCACAAGAATTGTCTTATGACGTGTCCTATGGGCTAGTGGTGTTTTGGTGTTATCAAAGGTCACCCCACATGTTTTATTGGGTTAAAATTCGTATAAGATTATTGAGTTATACGCGGATAAACTCATAAAGGATTTTTCTGTTAATTTATTTCAGGAAGCTCATGATTTAATTAGTGTATTCCTTTTATCGTTTCAACTCTTTCCCCAACGACCTTAATATATACGAGTATTAGTTCAAGTGAGATTTTAATTCAAAATCTTTTGCAAAGACATCATAATATTAACCATCATAGTGGTTATTATTGAGTTATAATTCTTTTTCATAGTATGTTGGCATTTTTCTTGATAAAGATATGTATATAATGCAACAATAATGTTATCAAATCTCAAAATTTTGAGCTTTTACTCTCACTTTTTATAAAATGTCATTAAAAGATTAGATTAGCGACATTTTTCTGACATCAAATGCTTATTGAAAGGTGGTATAACACATAATTTGGATTCAGCCAAAACATTTTTGTCGTGAAATTGAGAACTGCTCGTAACTTTGATTCACAATTTGTATACGTAGACATGTTTTTTTATTTGATCTAATGCAACTTCGTGAATCAGATTAAAATTTATTTACATTTCACACCATTTATTAAAACTTATGATAATACATTTAAAAAAATGATTAGGAGCCTAAAATATGTAATTAATTGTGTGTTTAATAGACGTGACAATAAATTATTGATTTGTGAAGAATTGATCTCCCTATTATCCTCAATGGAATGCTGACACATATATTTAGACATATTATTAAGCATACGAGTTAGCCATCCTACTCAATTCTCATACATTTATATGATAATGTTAAATATTTAGTGAATACAAACTTAAAGTTTGTTATTTTCAATCATAAATTTGTATCAAATTAAGTGTAAAAACAAAAAAAGGGCAATTGCATATATAAAATCAAAACTTGCATATTTGCACATATATTAAATACATGCTTAAATCGCATTGTACATCATGCATTGAAAACTTGTATTTGAAGAAATATGCAAGTTTTTTAGTTTTAGTGGGTATATATGCAATTCTCCCAAACAAAAAACACGTGTTTAGTTATAAAAGTTGTAAATCGATGTTATAAAATGCGTTTTCACAATTTCTCGCGTCCGATAGACTGAGTGCTATTGTCATCAAAGTATCAAACCTACCACCTTTACGTCAGTGTTACATCATCATTCAACGCACTATCAAATCTATCACCAAACATATTTTATTGTCACCATCAAACCAAAAATATAAAAATATTTCACTTTATATGAATAGACCCCACAATATACCCATAAACACACATAAAAAAAGATAAGAAACTTGCACCACCGAACCATTGCAAAAGGGAGGTGATTTGCACACTCCATAAAATGATTGAGACACTCCAATTTGTTGTGTTTAGACATTTATACCCTCACAATTATCTTTACATTTTCACTCGTATAAGGTTATAAATGTCTAAACACAATAAATTGTAGTGTCATAATCATTTGGTAGAGTATGCAAATCATCTTTCATTGCAAAATCATGCCCTTGACGAGCGATTGAGACCATGTGCTAAAAGGATGGCATGTGAAAAGTGGAGGTGATGGTGGTAGACCACCTCTCATAATGAGTAGTCTTACATATAGACACATAATCTTTATGTTATCTACCAATACTCAATCCATTTTTTAATAAGTGTCACTTCTAATATGCATGAAGTTTTAAAAATTTCACTAACTACACTTTCAATCAATTAAATATAATCTCTTCTTACTGAAAACATTCTTTTATTGATTGAAAAATAAAAGAACGTTTATTAAGTGATATCTCTCAAAATAACAATATAATAACTTATTATGAGATAGAAAGAGTATTAACTAGTATATTAATTCGACCTACAAATTCATATTAAAATCTAGCAATATCTAAATCTAATTATGGCATTTAAATATCGGAGATTGATATGACTTTACAGATCAATAAAACCGCACGTTAAGATATTACAACCAATATGCCACATTTTATGACATACTTTTTTTTTTTTGAACGGCATATTAAATTAGAAAAAAAAAACTAGCAAGGAGCTAGAAGAATTACAAACAAATAAGGTTAGGATTTTGCATCCAAGTAACCCAATTAAATGAAGAACTACAACGATTAAAACACCAAGTAAAAGTCCTTTGAACTATATCATCAAAAAGGAGATCCTTACGAGGAGGACTCTTATCAAAAAGGAGACGGTTTCTAAATCTCCATATAGCCCACCACATCACGTAGCAAACGCCTTCAAACATAGCTTTCAAACTCGAAGACATACGAATGCTTTTAAACCAAAGAAGCCACTCTTCATAAGAACAAAAATCATGGTCATCGAGCTCCCACCAACGCAACACCTTACTTCTCACTTGACGAGCAAAGGGACACGTGAAGAGAAGATGAGAAGAGGATTCTACCGAAGCATTACATATAGGGCAAAGAATAGATGGGATTTCCACACCTCTTAGGGAAATATTCAACCGGGTAGGAAGTTTGTCCAAGAACACTCTCCAAGCAAAAATGTTTATTTTTATCGGGATGAGTTTAACCCATCTAGTAGGCACATCCTCCATAGGTAATAAAGAATCATCAATAAGATTATGCACCGATTTAACTGAAAACTCACCCGAACCATCCTGAGACCAATACCAACGAATACCAACGATCATTCATTTGAGGAAGAATCAAACCAGCAAGACATGAACGAAGGAGGCGAAACTGCTCGTCTTCGGCCCCGCCCCTTGGAGGACGACGAAAAGAAGAGGATAAAGAAGCATGCTTTGTCTTTTCGGCCACCGATAACTGCTTACAAGATTCCAAGGCATAGAGTCTAGGAAATTGAAATTTCAATTCTTTCTCCCCTAACCAAGTTTCTTCCCAAAAGAGGGTATCTTCTCCATTTCCTATCTTTTTTCGAATGAGAGCAAAGAGATCAATACCTTTGTTTTTAAGAGAAGTAGACTCACGAAGAATATCAAGCCAAGGAGAGCTCCTATGAATACGATCAAATCTATCAAAAGCACCATGAGCACCATAAATAGCTATAACGAAACGAGACCATAAAGAGGACTTATGACTCTTGAAACGCCAAAGCCATTTAAACATCAATGCACGATTAAGAGCAAAGAAACTAGATAAACCAAGACCACCCTTTTTCTTGGACGCCAAAACGTTTTTCCAACTAATCCACACCATCTTCCTATTCGAGCCATCAACACCATTAAAGAAATTTCTGCGTATTGATTCCAAATGATTAAGCACACCCATAGGGACTTTGAAAATCGACATATGATAGAGCGGGGTAGAGGTAAGAACCGATTTAAGAAGCGTAAGACGACCACCTATAGAAAGCGTATTAAGCTTCCATTTAGATAACCGAGAATACACTTTAGAAGTAACCTCATCCCAAGAGCTGATATGCGACATGGCACCACCAACTTTGACACCAAGGTAATTAAAAGGAGTCGATAAAGTAGAACATCCAACGAGCCTAGCTATTGAATCTACTTCATCTGAATGAACTCCAAACCCCATCAACTTGCTTTTTTGAATATTTATTCTAAGACCCGAAGCCATAAAAAAACACTTCAAAACTTTGACAATAGTATTGATATTAGAAGCATCCCATTCACCTATAAAGACAGCGTCATCGGCATAGAACAAGTGGGAAATCGTCAAAGAGTCATTAATAGTAATACCTTTGAATAAGTCCGCATCCAATAATTTTCCAAACGAAAGATGTAAGCTTTCCATAATTAAGATAAAAAGGAAAGGAGATAGAGGATCTCCCTGCTTTAAACCTTTATGAAAACAAAATTCCGAAGTCGGGCTGCCGTTAACAAGAACCGATCCCGTAGCAGTTTTAAGACAACCACTAATCCATCCACGCCATTTATCACCAAACCCAAAAGCCTTTAAGACGTCATCTAAATAGTCCCATCGAACGGAGTCAAAAGCTTTTTCAAAATCAATCTTAAAGATCATAGTTTTTAGCTTTTTGTGTTTACACCAAGACAAAAGCTCGTTTAGGATGAAAGGCCCATCAAGAATCTGACGTTTGGCAACAAAAGCTGATTGAACGTCACTTATAAGGTCCGACATAACTAAGCTCATTCTATTCGCCAACACCTTAGCAATAATTTTATACACACTTCCAATTAAGCTAATAGGACGAAAATCTTTAACAATTTTAGCATCTTGAATCTTCGGGATTAAAGTAATAAACGAGGCATTACAACCAGGAGGAAATGTGCCTGAAGAAAAGAAATGAGAGACTGCACCCACCACATCATGATCTACGAGATTCTAATATCTACGAAAAAACTCAAACGTAAAACCATCAGGGCCCGGGGATTTGTTTGTGCCACAATCCCAAACAGCCCTTTTAATCTCATCATAAGAAATAATACGTTCCAACTCTTCTACTTGGTCCAAAGATAGCTGGTTTGGAAAATGAGTATCAAGGCTAATGTGGAAATCTTCAGGTTTAGAAAATCGACATGCAAAATGATCCAAAAATTCATTCTTCACCTTACATGGGTCGACAATCCAGTCGCCATCAACAAGAACCCCACGAATAGCAAGTTGGGATCTTTTTTTATTAAGAATACCATGAAAATATTTAGAGTTCTCATCCCCTTCTATGGACCAACGAACCTTAGCTTTTTGAGCAATGTCCAAAGCTTCAATAGAATTAATGTCTTGAAGTTCGTTCAAAAGCGTAGAACGGAACTTCAAAGTAGCTTCATTAAATCCGCCTTGATCAAGAAGTTTATCCACATCCGAAAGCTTCTTTTGAATTGACAATTTAACATCAAAAGAATTTTTCCTAGTTTCTTTAGACCAGAGCTTAATATCTTGTTTAAGAATTTGAAGTTTCTTTTTCAAAAGTAACATACCATTTGTCTCAGATATATTGGAATTCTTCCAAGACTCTTCTACCAGTTTGTCAAAGCCATCCATGTTAAACCATGAATGAAAAACCCGAAATGGAGTAGCACCATAATCTAAGTTTGACTCTCTCATTAAGATGGGCCGATGATCAGAAAGGTGTCTATCTAAACAAACGGCTGATAAGTGAGGAAACACCATCATAAGACCTTCAGTAATTAGGAATCGATCCAACTTACTCATCTTTGAAGCCGATTTATGAGCCCAAGTATAAGAGTATCCGCCTAAAGGAAGATCTAAGAGACCTGATCGTGAAATAAAATTGTTAAAAGCACATGCACCTTGATAATTAAAACTTGAACCAAACCTTTCTTTTTCCGTACGAACTTCATTGAAGTCACCCAAAATCACACATTCTCCGTCCCATCTGTTCACCATAGAAAAAAGATACTCCCATAATTGCCTTTTTTCTGTTAGCTCTTGAGGAGCATAAACAGAAATAACAAGCAATTTAGTGGATGTAGGAATCCAAGTACCCATAATCGCTAAGAAGTAATCGGAAGCACTAATATTATCTTTAACAAACAAGCTAGGCTCCCAAACGCATAAGATACCCCCGGAATTACCAACAGAAGAACTGATAGCGTAATCAAAAGAGAAATTACCCCACAGCGCATTAATAGAAAACAAATCAATGCTATCCATCTTAGATTCCTGAATTGCTACAAAATTGACTTTATGTTTCGAACATAACTCCTTAATCCAACCTTTTTTAGCCTTGTGACCAAGACCTTGAACATTTAAGGACAAAAAATTCATTTAAAAAAGTTACCATCTCCCTGTGAACCAATGATAACTTCAATATTTTTCATACATCCTTCCATATTGTACCCCATTGTTTGACCGACCTTTACTAACTCATCCATCACCTCTAATATAGATCCTCCATAATGAACCTTAGAGAATCGGATATCGCTACACCTCTGTGATGAAACACCCTTAGAGCTCCCTGGATCATGTTTGTTTTTAGACATACTTAAGTGTTGAGCATCAAGTTCCTCTATGCATTGTGCATCTCCTTTTTCTCCAACTTTATCCACGGGTGTAAAACCCGGGGGGTATTGCATTTCCTCATCCGTTGAAAGATCAACGTTATCCTTTTTCTTTTTTTAAGATATCATAAATTTGAAAAGGGTCATCAGAGTGCAATTCTTCGTCGCTCCCATGCATGGAAACATTTTCATTCCCAAAACTCGTTTCAGAAACCTTCTCACCCTGATTGTCATCAATAAATACCTTATTTTGTTCCTTTACACCACTCACTAGGCCCTCTTCTTCATCAAAAGATTCATCATCAGAAGATACCGAGTCGAATTTTTTATCTCGAAATTCTGGAACCCATGCTTCCAGTTCTTTGGCACAAATCTAGAAAATTTTACCTTGCAAAATGACTTTAAACCTTTCGCTAATAAGTTCATCAAACCTTGTCCTTACACATAAACGTCTACAAGAGAATGAAACATCACCATTGTTCTCCATTTCCACTAGTTCTCCCCACTTCGAAGCAATCTTAACGAACGTATTTTGAGTCCACGCTTTCAAAGGTAGGCCTTCAATAGAAACCCACACAATTCTTTCATCACAAACAAACGAGTTACATGCAGGTTTTAAAACATCAAACCAAGAACAGACTCCAACATGATTACCAAATTTTTCTTTAGAATCTAGAGAGGCCAAGTCAATGAGAACCCACAACCCTCCTAAGTAAGAAAGTTTTACATTCTGAAAACCTTCTTCCTCGAGCGTTATGTAAAGATTTGGCAGAACATTAATGTCTTTAACCTTCCCCATTAGAGACAAACTAAAGTCACGATCCATAATGCACGAGTCATCAAGAACCATAGCTGGTGTAGAGCCCTCTTTTGAAGCGTTGTTAGGGGTCCCTGATTTGAGAACAGAAGCAAAAGAGCTGGTGGAATTCCCTATATTCGTACCCATGGAAGTCCCCTGATTCAACCCTTTAGGTTTCCAAGCGTTAGGTTTAGGATCTCTTTGGAATCGCGCAACATTTGCATGAAGGCGAAGACGCCCAATCCATATGGTACATAAATTCTCAATAAGACGATCCAAGTTAACAACCTTAATAAAATGAACGAAAGCAAATCTTTTACCGGCTTTGGATTTCTTGAAAGGAATGAAAACATCAATTACTGTACCGTAATCGCTACACACCTTCCATAGATCCCGGGACAAAAAGTGATCGGGGAAGTTCGTAACAAATACCGAGTTCGATATCTGTTGAGTATGATCCTCCTTTGATTTGTTCGAATACCACCCATTAGGAGCAGCCATGAAAAGGTTTTGACTCAAGAAGTCAGTTTTGATTGAAAATTGAATTGGGGGAAATGTTGGATTAGTGATTTTGGATCACGTACTCTTTTTCTCATAATAATGCCGTATTTCATTGTCACGTCGTGATTATTTGGAAATAATATAATATTCATATATATACCATAAATATAGGGTCATCCAATGACAGTTGGACAACATACTCAAGGAAAGTTTTTGTTTTGATGAAGTTGCCAAAGATGGAGTTGTGTTATTCGGACTTTTTTTATGGTCAATCGTATAATATCGCGAAGCACACAACATAATATTGCGATGCATATCGTATAATTTTTCAATGCATGCAATGATTGAAAACTCTTTATAAAGTGTCCAAATATCACGCCCCTCAAAAATGATCTATAGTCGAAAGTAGTTCGTATGTGGATGCAAATCACTAGAAAGACGAAATGCCCCTGAGGAATGCATCTAGCCATGTATGAGTCACACAAGCTAACAAATTTAGAGAAAGTTTGAGTTTTGAATCTTTTGATTTATGACTAAAATCCACATATCCTTCAAGTTACTGGTAATGTGCATTAATTCATTTTGAGTTTTTCTTTTAAATTTATAAATATATTTAATACATATTAATTGATTTTATAATTTATCTTACTTAATTTTGATTTTGTAATTGATAAACTTAAAGTTTTCTTATTTTATCATTTAAACTAGTACCTTGAGCCGATGGTTAGACATTCCGTTAATTGAAAAGTATGACTTACAACATATTTATTTTTCTCTTAAAGAAATGTAAACTAGCTAAGACACACATGCTGACACTATATTCACCTATAACGAGACTGAAAGTTGTAACTACTTAGGTCGAAGACATAATATCACAACTCACCGAGATACCAATGGACCAGAAGCCCTTTGAAAAGTATCAAAGTATACTTCTAGTATCAAAGACGTTTAATGAACAAGTGGCGATTTCTTAAGTGCGGGTGTTAAATGATATGATTGAATTGGAATTGACAATTTGTAATGGCAATTATGTTAGGGGAAGTGATTGACACGCTCTTAATTTTTATTGGAACACTTCACTTTATGCATGAGACAGCTGTATTTTTAGCATAAACTGTTTTAACTGTTTTGTACTATGAGTGTCCTAATAAAAAATAAGAGTGTGTCAATCACTTCCTTTGTGTAAGGCATGATGGTATTTTTGTTAGTAACAATAAAACTAGGTGACTTGGGGAGGAGCTTATGGAGGGCTTATGGGGCTTGGACTTTTAAAATAAATAGGCTTATAAAATAAGTCTCGTTTGTCATGCAGGCTTATGAAATCACAAGCCTCTAAAAGGGGCTTAAAACTTTAGCCTCATAAAAGGGGCTAAAACCTTTAGCCCGGGGCTTATGAACCATAAATTACATATTTACCCACAAAAATATCTAACATATACCATAAAACTTATTTAATTATATCATTTTTAGTAATTTTGCAATAATAAGCTCCAGCCGCAGCCCATTTGCCAAACAAGTCTACAAAAATACAAATTTCAACTTCGGCTTATAATAAAAGCCCTAGCCCCAGCCCAAGCCCCAGCCCAAGCCCCAGCCCAAGCCCATTGCGCCAAACATACCCTTTGTCACCTTAAATTGCCTAGGATACCGAGACTCACGCGTGAGTTATGTTTGTGTGCAAGATGACTCGCGAGTGAGTATGACTTAAGGTGAGTCGTTTTATCCCCTTGCCGTCCAGCCTAAGGACCACCCCACGAGTCCACGTCTACAGCCTCAGCATAATCAATATTGTTCAGATAAAACTTCGAGTATTCCATAGCAAGAAACGTATGCGTTAGATTTCATACGAGAGCTCGACTTCTTACATAATTACATTATTTAATAAGCGGGCACTTGCACAAGTGTACTAATATGTTTTAATTCAAACATGCAAAACATTCTGACGTTTTCTTTGTGGAACTTTTGGTTTTTGTGTGTGCTAACTAGTTTAAATTCGTTTTAGCTAGACAAGTACATTTTATTTCTCATTTTTATTTAGGTTTGAAGCAACACGAAACAATCGCTATAGTAGCTTACGTACAATCTTGATTATGAAATTGTTAATTGCTAATTTATAAAGTTTTTGTATCTCATCTTTACTAGATATTTCAAACCGTAATTATATATATGCGATGATATTTTTTTCTTTTCAAAACAAGACTGTAGTTGATTTCACTTATGAGGGTGTTGGCGTATGTCCCAACATACAACCCCCGGCATATTAGTAAATTGCCGAAGAACCTAACTCTCCGGTCTTTAACCAAAATAGCCCGACACTATACGTAACCTTCCGGATAAAGCACACTAGCCAATTTAGACCACACACATAGACAAGCATATGCCGGAGGGTTAGACATAACCCTCGGCATAACGGGCTCCTGAAATCACCATGTATAAGAAGAAAGGAATCTTGGTCAGAACCACTGACCCTCTTCAGACAGATCCCAAACAGAGTAAAGTCAACTCCCGCCCGAAAGAGTCACTATCGCCCACGTGACCTTCGGGTGAGGACAAAAACTCCTCCCCTATAAAAGGATCCAAGCTACAGCACTCAAGGTCAACTAATTCTAAACTCATTTTCATTATACTTTACTATGACGTATCAATATACTCATTCTCACGCCGGAGTTTGGTCTGGGGATAAAACCCTGGGCGAGACTAACGCGTGTTGTCTTTGTATTTACAGATCCGAAAGGAACTAATCCGGAGAGCTTAGCCGAAGGATTAGCTTGTTCGGGTAATCACAGATTTTTACCTCAACAAATTGGCGCCATCCGTGGGACCGCTATTCTAACTACCAACACTAGAAAATGGCAGGTCCTACCACCGAAACACCCCCAGGTCCCTCCACGAAAACGTCGCACGGAGGCAACCCGCCTAACTTAGAAGAACAAATACTAAACCACATATCATCGCTAAAGGCCTTGATACAACAGCATAACACCCAAGGAAAAAGCCCGTTGCAACCCATACGGATAGATTTTGGAGATGAAGTCGAAGGACCCACCCGAGTAGAAAAGGAAAAAGACCCGAAAGGAAAGCAGGTCGCGGAAGACCTGCACAAACCATACAAAGATGCCCCCAGATCCCCGTTCACGCGACGGATAGTAGAGTTCGCCGGACCAAGACATGAGCTGCCTAAGAACATAAAACTCTACAACGGATCTTCAAACCCGGATGACCAAGTTACTCGCTTCTTCGGGGCAGCAAATCATGGCGGCTGGCCAATGCCGGTATGGTGCTGGATGTTCCAGCAAACTTTGGACGGTCCAGCAAGCGGGTGGTTCGAGCGATTACCCAACG
Source organism: Chrysanthemum seticuspe (assembly GCA_019973895.1). Classification (NCBI taxonomy): domain Eukaryota; kingdom Viridiplantae; phylum Streptophyta; class Magnoliopsida; order Asterales; family Asteraceae; genus Chrysanthemum; species Chrysanthemum seticuspe. The sequence goes on from BPTQ01000005.1 coordinate 215,114,281, forward strand.
GCAGTATTGACAGCTGGGAGGAGCTCAGAGAGAGCTTCCTAGAGAGGTTCGCGCTCAGGAGGAAGTGTCTAAAAGACCCGATGGAACTCACAAAGATCGTGCGAAAGGCTCATGAAACCCTGCTAGAGTTCAAGGAAAGATGGACCGACGAAGCTAGCTACATCCCCGGGGTGCCAGAAATAATGCAGATATCCTCATTCACCAACGGAAGCAAATGCCCGGAATTGGTAAAACGATTCTCAGACAGAATTCCCAAAACAGTCACGGAAATGATGAAGAGGGTAGACGATTTTGTACGTTCGGAAGAAGCCTACAACACCACGGAACTCCCTAAAGGGGAATGGAACCGCAAGTTATACACAGGAAGTCAGCCAGATCAAACCCTCCGAATGGCGAACCTCCCCGACAAACGAAGAGGAGACCGAAGAACGGAACAAAAATCCCGAAGCCAGTACAATCCCTACTACCCGACAAGGACTGATAACTACAGAAGCGACCACCAAAGCAATTACCGGAGGAACCATTACAGGAATGATACTCGCCCCATTGATTTGAGCTTTCTCTCAAAAGCACCCAAAGAAATTCTGGCAACGGAACTCCAACTAAAGCTACCACCACCCGCACCGTTGAGAGGAGCACCAAGGAGAGAAAATTTAGATAAGTTCTGTGATTATCATGGTGAGAAAGGTCACCTCACCAATGATTGCTACCAACTCAAAGAACAAATAAGGGTAGCCTTGGAGACGGGCAAGTTGGATCATTTATTAAAGGAAGTGAAGCAAAGGGGAAGAAACCCCCCCAGAGATAATTAGCCCGGCAGAGGAAGGATAATAAACATGGTATCCCGCGGAAGAGACGATAGAAAAAGGAAGACAAGCAGCCGAGAGGAGGATTGGATGAATGTCCCTATAGTGTTCCCTTCCATTCTGCCCGGAGATGTTTCCGAGGAGCCGCTGAAAATCGAAGCAGAGGTGGAAGGATACACTGTGAGGAGGGTTTATGTTGACCCAGGGGCAGCAGTGGAAGTAATGTACGAACACTGTTTTCAAAACCTATGCCCAGAAATCAAAGGAAAGCTAAGAGAAACGAACACACCTCTAGTAGGATTCTCAGGCGAAGCAATAAAGCCCCTCGGGAAAATAGACCTAAACGTTTGTTTCGGAAACGATGGCCTATATCGCCGAACCATAATGACATTTGCAGTGATAAGATCCCCCTCCCCATATAACATTATCCTGGGACGATCAGGTATTATGGAATTAAGGGCGATCCCCTCAACCATCCACTCCATGATAAAATTCCCAACGCCAAGGGGAGTGGCAACCTTGGTTACCAGATCAATAATCATCTCTGAATGTAGGAGGTTAGAAAAACACTTCATGACAAAGGGGTCGGAAAGCAAGGGTAGAGAATGCCCTTCGGAAGAAGAAGGGTCTGGTAACAAAACAGAAGAAGTAATGATAAACCCCCAATTCCCTGAGCAAATGATTACCATCGGGGGCAATTTTTCCAAAGAATGCAAGAGGCATTTGGTAGAACTACTGAAAAACAACAAGGATGTATTCGCGTGGCAACCGGCAGACATGACAGGGGTCCCCCGTTGAGTCATAGAGCACAAAATGAATGTCAACGTGAATGACAGACCAATAGCTCAGAAAAAGAGAGCCTTCTCGGCTGAAAAGAATCAGGCAATCAACACCGAAGTAGAAGAATGGCTGAAAGCAGGAATAGTCCGGGCAGTGAAATATCCTACATGGATTTCCAATCCAGTGTTGGTAAAGAAACCGGACGGATCATGGAGAATGTGCATGGATTTCAAAAGCATCAATGCTTCGTGCCCGAAGGACTACTACCAACTCCCAGAAATCGACTGGAAAATAGAGTCTGTAATGGGTTACAAGTACAAGTGTTTTCTTGATGCATACAAGGGGTACCACCAAGTCCAGATGGCCAAAGAGGACGAAGAGAAAACAGCCTTCTACACAGAACATGAAACCTTTTGCTACACCAAAATGCCTTTCGGTTTAAGGAATGTCGGGGCGACGTACCAAAGACTGGTGGATTCAAGTTTTAAGGAGCAAATTGGCAGGAATTTGGAAGTGTACGTCGACGATATGGTGATCAAAAGCAGAAGTGAAGTAGAATTGTTGGCGGACATGGCAGAAACGTTCGACAACCTCCGAAGGATCAACATGAAGCTCAACCCTAAAAAGTGCTCTTTTGGAGTGGAAGAAGGAAAATTCCTCGGTTATGTAATAAGAGCCAACCCAAAGAAAACGAAGGCGATAGCCGACATGCAATCGCCCCAAACACTTAAGGAAATGCAGAGCCTCAGCGGGAAGCTGGCAGCTATGAACAGATTCCTATCCCGATCGGCTGAAAAAGCTTTGCCCTTCTTCAACACTTTAAAAAGTGTCACGAAAGACAACCAAAAGGAGTACCGGTGGAGCGAGGAGGCCGAAGAGGCATTTCAGAAGATGTAGAGTGTGATCTTAGAGCTACCCAATCTAACAGCCCCGGTAGCAGGGGAGGATCTTTTTGTGTATCTAGCGGCAGCCGAAGAAGCCATAAGCGCTGTGCTGATGGTAGAAAGGAAGGGTAAACAAATGCCGGTGCACTATGTCAGCAGAACACTCCACGATGCCGAGCGAAACTATGATCCTCTGGAGAAATTGGCTTTGGCCCTACGGCACTGCTCTAGAAGACTCCGGAGGTATTTCGAAGCACATCACATCAAGGTGATCACGGACCAACCCATCCGTGACGTGTTGAGCAAGCCTGAATCTTCGGGGAAGCTGATGAAATATGCGGTAGAGTTGGGAGCATACAAGATTACTTACATCCCCAGAAACGCCGTCAAGGGCCAGGTCCTGGTAGATTTCATAAATGAGATACCGGTCAGCAAAGTAGGGAGAGAAGGGAAAAGCAAAGAAGTATGCAACATCTCTACAACAGAGGAGGAGGAATGGACACTGTTCACGGACGGAGCGTCTAACAAGAAAGTCTCTGGAGCAGAGTTGGTGCTGATAAGTCCTGACCAAACAGAGTACACTTACGCTCTTCGACTTAATTTCCCCAGCACAAATAACGAGGCAGAATACGAGGCATTGCTGGCCGGACTAAGGATAGCAAAGGACATGAAGATCCAAGTGCTAAGTGCTAAGGTAGACTCCAACCTGGTGTCAAGCCAAATCAATGGAGAGTTCACCACTTACAAGGAAAGCATGGCGAGATATTTAGCTAAGGCAAAAGAATACATTGGTTGTTTCAAACGGTTCAGAATACAAAATATCCCCAAGGCACAGAACCAGAAGGCCGATGTGTTAAGCAAGTTGACATCCGTCGCATTTGACCATTTGACCAAGGAAATACTTGTAGAAGTATTGGAGACACCATCGACGGAAGAGAAGGTTATCGGAGCAATAGTGAAAGAAGAGGAGGAAAACTGGATGTCCCCGATCATCCGGTGCATTACCGAAGGAAAATGGCCGAATGATGAAAACGAAGCAAGAACCCTGCGGATGAAGATACCCCATTATACAATGGAGGACGGGGTGCTATTCAAGAAGTCATATTTAGGTCCAATGTTGAGGTGCGTGGGTCCATTACAGGCCAATTACGTAATAAGGGAAGTGCACGAAGGGGCATGTGGCATGCACTCCGGCCCAAGATCTGTGGTGGCTAAACTAATCAGGCAGGGATACTACTGGCCAACCATGCACAGGGACGCCAGAGAGGTCATTCAGAAATGCGAGTCCTGCCAAATACACTCCCCGGTTCCCAAGTTACCAAAGACTCTTATGACTTCTATCATGTCTCCCTGGCCATTTTTCCAATGGGGAATGGATGTGCTGGGTCCCCTCCCTGAAGCGCCCGTGAAAGTAAAATATGTCATCGTGGCCATCGACTACTTTACAAAATGGATGGAGGCCAAGCCCCTGGCAAAGACCACAGGAAAAGAAGTCATAAAATTTGTATGGGATAACATCGTGTGTCGCTTCGGCTTGCCGCACATAATCGTAACTGACAACGGCAGCAACTTCATCCATGATCCCTTCACGCGGTGGTGCGAAAAGCTCAATATCAAACAGATAAATACTGCTGTGGCACACCCTCAAGCCAACGGTCTGGTAGAGCGGGCCAACAAAAGCTTGATGCACGGTTTCAAAACAAGACTAGGCAGAAGTAGGTCCGGATGGGTTGATGAGCTACCAAACGTTTTGTGGGCTCACCGGACGTCCTTGAAGACAAGCAACGGCGAAACACCGTTCAGTTTGACATACGGAAGTGAAGCCGTGATCCCCGCGGAAATTGGCATGCCCACCTTCCGAACTATGATGATGACCGAAGAAGGAAGCGAAGAGGAAAGGCGTTTAAAGCTAGATTTATTGGAAGAAAGAAGGGACTCAGCAGCTGTTGAAGAAGCCAGATACAAAAAGAAGATGGAGCAGTATTACAACCGAAGAGTTAGAGATGAAAAACTCAGAGTAGGAGACTTCGTCTGCAGGAAAAATGAAGCCAGCAGGCAAGAAGACCTAGGAAAGTTGGGACCCAACTGGGAAGTCCCATACCAAGTGATAGAGGCATACGATAATGGTTCATACAAGTTGCAAACAGCCGAAGGAAAAGAAGCCCCCGCACCTGGAACGCGGTGAACCTAAGGAAATGTTTCTTATAGGAAAAACGTTGTAACCGTAAAGCCCACGAGGCGATTATTGACACATGTTATTAATGAAAAGATTAGCCCCCGGATGTCAGAGGGGCAATTTTCCGCACATTTTGTCTTCTGAACATAATTAGTAAATGATCTCCCCGATAGACTCGCGACCTCCGGGGAAAAATGATCACTGTTCAAAGATGGTTTATATCCAAAAAGGATTGCCATAAAAATGCCGAACGGTTCATACCCAAAAATGGTTGCCCAGGCGACATATTAAATAGTTCATATCCAAAAAGGATTGCCAAACGCCGAACGGTTTATACCCAAAAAGGGTTGCCCAGGTGACATATTAAATGGTTCATATCCAAAAAGGATTGCCAAACGCCGAACGGTTTATACCCAAAAAGGGTTGCCCAGGTGACATATTAAATGGTTCATATCCAAAAAGGATTGCCAAACGCCGAACGGTTTATACCCAAAAAGGGTTGCCCAGGTGACATATTAAATGGTTCATATCCAAAAAGGATTGCCAAACGCCGAACGGTTTATACCCAAAAAGGGTTGCCCAGGTGACATATCAAGTGGTTCATATCCAAAAGGAGATTGCCATATACCGAATGGGTACACCGAACGATTTATACCTTAATGAGGTGGCCGAAGTAAACGTAAGATGGTTCATATCCAAAGACAGTCAAACAAAAAAAATGAATATACACACTGAGAGATACATGAAGAAGAACGACTAACGATTTCATTAAACAAATAAAGATTCCCAAAACAAATTTCCTTAAACATTACAAGCTTCAACAAATAACATTGTTCGGCAACATATCCATTACAAAGGAGTCATCCAAAAATAAAAAGTAACTAAGCTTCACTTAGGAGGAACACTGGTCTCCCCGTCCTTACCCTTATCATCTAATTCTTCCACAAAGGCACGCTCCGGAGCAGGATCAGGCATCAAGGCCGAGATAAAAGCAAACGGACGGTGGCAGGCATTTCGAACCTTGGCGACATAGGGATACTCCTTGACAAAAAGTTCATCGTACATAGCCAAATACTTGTTAGGAGCATCCACGTCCAAATCCTCTGTGTCGGCCAATATCTTCTTCACCTCCTCCTCCGAACGACCAATTGACACCCCGTCCAACCACCCAGCCATCCCACTCAGACTAAAGGGAGCGGCCAATGAAGCCTTATACTCATGACTCCCATGAAGACGAGCGACAAAAGTGGGGATGAAATCCCTAACAAGATGTGACTTTTCGATCTCCAGATTCCCTGCCGCCACGGCTGACTCTTGACGTTGCTTCAACAGAGCAGCATTCTCTTCTTCTTCATTCTTCAGAGCCCCTTTTGTCTCCATCAACTCCTTCTCTAAACTGGATATCTTTTCGCCCTGAGCTTGGGATAACTTAGACCATTCGACTTTCTCGGCCTCCAGAGTACGCACCTGTTTTTTCAAAGCCTCTTCCCGGGCAGAAACCTCTCCGAGCTCATCCCTCGCCGTCTTCAATTCCCCCAAAGTCTTATCCAAAAAGGCGAAGTTATCCTTAGCCGCCTTCGCACAACCACTATGCTCCTCGGCCAACTCCCTATGGTCCAGATCGAGGCTCTCAAAACGAACAAGTAAATCCACAAAAGCAAGAGAACCCCGGGCCAGAATATCCCATGACCTCTGGGCCGCCTCGGTGTCCGATAAGGTTTGCATATACTCCTCTTCAGCAGGGGGAGGCAAATGAACCATCAGATCTCTGTACTTCTCGTACCCCTTAACCCGCTTATCCTTTTTTATCGACCACCCCGGCACGTAGGTAGCGCTGGACGAAGCACCTTCCTCTTCGTCAGCACCCTTACCTTCGCGACGCAAAGGAGGAGAAGCCGCTACAAATATTACAAAATGAATGATAAGCACACATGAATAAATAGCAACAAGAAAAAGCGATTCGGAAAAGAAGGAAACCAACTCACCATCCTCGTTTGGAGCAGGCCATTCAACAAATTGAGAAGCCTCAGCATTATGATCCTTCGGATCTGGATTCTGATCTTGGGGATCCGCCCCAGCGGTTAAATCAACCCCAGCATCCGCATTCTCTAACCTGTTGCTGGAGTGACCCTCCAAATGCTCTTTATCAATGGAGGGTGGATCGTTCAGCTGTTGACCCTCCGGCAGAATGGTATTCACTGGCGTAGGATTCGTGAGGGAATCCAGATTAACCACTGGGGTGGGGCTTTTCTTCCTACGCTTCGGTTGCCCAGAGCCTCCTTCCTCAACTTGACGTTTGCGCGGCTTATAACCCTGAGTTTTCGCCTCCGCAGCCTTTTTCTTCTTGTCCTTGGCTTCCAAAACCTTTGGGTCGGCCACCTCGACCCTTTTCATAGCCTCCGTCTTCGGCGGAACCGCAGTACCGGCCGGACTAGGAATGGTAACATGCATCAAGTGAGCCTGTCCCTCCTGATACTTATCCCATCGGGTCATAGATGCCCCCTTACGGAAGTTTGGCTTGATGAGATAGTCGGACATAGTTAAAACTACAAAACATACGAAAATGTTAGTCACAAGAAAACATAAAATCTTAAACTAATAAAGACAAAGTGCAGGCCAAGTACCATTCCCCTCGGCATCCTTCAGAGCCGCCCGGTAGCCTGGATATTTCCATTTGACAGACAAACCCACGGTATACAAAAAACCCGGCAGAATTTTTATCAAATCTATAACGTTAGCGGACAGTAGATCCGCTTGAGGCATGGAAAATTCCCCGGTTGGAAAAGGATCGGAGACATCTGAATCAGGGTGCCTCCACGGCATGGCAAAAGGTATTGCCCGGCGGTCAATTAAAAATAATTGCCTTTTCCAACCCTTCAACCCCGACAAGATCTCTTGAAAACAGACCTTGCGCTGCTTACCGTCCCGCTTAGCAAAAGTGAACCAATGACCTTGTTTATGTAACTTATAGAAAGATCGAAACAACGAAGTCGTGGGAGTAATATGAAGGCTACGGCTATATACCTCAAAAAGTGTAACCCTATGTAAACCTATCGGCACTAACTGGGATATATGAACTTTATAGTAATGAAGAACGTCCAAAAGAAAACTAGAAAACAGGACGGAAATTCCACCTTCAATAAAATATTCTAAGTACAATCCTATGGCATCATCTCCTAGCTGTCCCATGGTAAAACCATCCGGCGGAAGCCTCGGATGAAGGTCGGAGGGTATCCCAAATTCCTTCACGGCCCATTGTAACGATTTTTCGGTCATAATGGAAGTATATTTATCCAAGTCAAATTTAGGTTTTGGGTGCGACGGACCCTCGGAAACTGGCCCAGATCCCCGAGCAGACGATGAGCCGGACGGTTCTGACATTTTAGCCGGAAGGGAATAATCACACCTTAAAATCTAGAGAGGAAAAACTAGAAAAATACCTGAATAGAAGACGGAGAGCAAACAAAATCGTCCGGCCAAATAACGCAGAGAAAGAGTGTGAATGCAAAAATTTTACTGTGGTAAAAAGAAGGATCACAACCGTATTTATAGGCGAAATAAGGAAGTAGCTGAAGCGTCCCGTCGTGTCAGACAATGACGTGGCACCATCCTCACCGCACAGCACGTGCCCAGTGCCACGTGTCCTAACATCGTTGCATAACATTGCCACGTGTCCAGCTGACGTGTCACCCCCTGTACAGTTTAAAAAAAAAAAAAAAAAAAAAAAAAAAAAAAAAAAAAAAAAAAAGGAGAAGGTTATTAAGAAGGAAAGAGGAATGGTCGGGAAAACACTCGCCGAGGTTCACCACATACTCCCAATATCATATAACGAATGCATTCATTAACATGATACTGGGGGGGACATGTTAGCGTATGTCCCAACATACAACCCTCCGGCATATTAGTAAATTGCCGAAGAACCTAACTCTCCGGTCTTTAAGGCATGCCTCGAAGTGCTGAAGATCTCAGGGTTCATGAATGGGATCAATAACCCAGAACTTATCAAAAGGTTGAACGACAAGATCCCCCAAACCTTTGATGAACTTATGAAACGCACAAGGTCCTTTATCCAAGGAGAAGCCGCCGCGGCGGATAGCAAGAAAGGCTACTCAAACTATCGGTCACAGGAACAACCTCGGAGACAATCCACTGACCAGAGTAGCAACCGTAACAAGAACTACCACGGCCAGGGGAGCGGACGGGATAATGACAGATATACCCCGCTGACCAAGACTCCAAAGGAGATATTCGCGGCGGAAGGCGCGAACTTCCCAAGACTACCACCAATGCGCACACCAGAGGATCGGCGCGTGGGGAGTGGATACTGCGACTATCATGGACAGAAGGGACACACCACCAATGAATGTGTCCAACTGCACCAACTCATCGATAAACTAGTAAAAGAAGGCAGATTGGACCATTTGGTTAAAAACATCAAGGAGGGAAAGGATAAGCAAAAAATTGGGAATAAGAAAGAAATACCCAAGGATAAGGCCAACACCATATACATGATACAATCATGGCAGCGAGTGACTAGGCAGAAGATCAGCCAAAAGTTTTCCCGTGGAAGTGAAATCTCTTTCCCCACCTTGACTGCGGACAACGCAGTGGTAGAGGCGCTCACCATTGAAATTAATGCGGGGGGTCACGATATCCACCGCATGTATGTTGATGGAGGAACGTTTGTTGACATAATGTACGAACATTGCTTCAAGCGACTGCGACCTGAGATACGCAGTCAGTTAAGTCCGGTCATGACAGCGCTGACTAGTTTTACAGGAGAAAAGATATGGCCTATGGGGCAAATACGCCTACTAATCAATGTGGGTAATAAAGAACACTCCGCGACATCCTGGATGAATTTTATGGTGATCAAATCCCCTTCGCCATACAATGGCATTATCGGAAGACCAGGGATATCAGCCATACGCGCAGTACTGTCTACAGCACATGGGATGCTCAAATTCCCAGTGGAAGGTGGTATTGTTACTCTCTACAACGCTACTGTACCACATAGAGAATGTAACACGATTACATGTGAGACGGCACCCATTCCAGAACAGCGCGCAACCAAAGTTCCGAACTTGAAGGTGGCAATTCATCCTGATTACCCAGAACAAGAAGTATCGATCGGAGGATCGCTGTCGGATAATGGCAAGGCAGCCGTGTGCGCACTCCTGCAAAAGAACCTGGATATCTTTGCATAGGAACCAAAGCACATGACTGGGGTACCACGCTCGATCACAGAACACAAGCTGAGAATCCGACAAGGATACTCACCAATACGCCAGAAGAAGCGCGGCCAAGCTCCAGAGCTCGCGCAAGCAATTCTGGCAGAAGTACACAAACTTGTGGAGGCAGGTATCATGCGAGAAGTCTACTACCACGACTGGCTTTCCAACCCAGTAATGGTCAAGAAGAGCGACGGTAGCTGGCGGCTGTGCGTGGACTTCACAGATCTCAACAAGGCATGTCCACAAGACTGTTACCCACTACCGGAGATAGACTGGAAGGTAGAGTCTTTGTGTGGATACCCACTTAAATGCTTCCTAGACGCATACAAAGGATACCACCAAATCCAAATGGCTAAGGAAGATGAGAAAAAAACGGCCTTTCATACAAGCCAAGGCGTCTACTGCTATACTAAAATGCCCTTTGGCTTGAAGAACGCATGCGCCACCTACCAGCGGTTAGTAGATAATGCATTTGAAAAACAGGTGGGCCGCTACAGAAGGCATGTTTCTCGGATACCTGATAGAACCTGATGGCATTAAACCATGCCCAGAAAAAACAAAGGCTGTCATCCAACTCCCTTCACCACGCACGTTGAAGGAGGTCCAATCCCTGAACGGAAAGCTAGCTGGTTTGAACAGATTCTTGTCCAAATCAGCAGAAAAGTCACTTCCTCTCTTCAAAACACTCAAGAAGTGTACAAAGAAGGGAGATTTTTGTTGGACCACGGAAGCAGAAGAAGCTTTCATACAGCTTAAACAACACCTAGCAGCGCTCCCCACGCTAGTCGCACCCCGACCAGGGGAAGAATTAATTATGTACTTATCTGCGACCCAAGGAGCAGTCAGCGCAGTGCTGCTAACATACAGGAATTCAGTGCAAACACCGATATACTTTGTAAGCAAGGCACTCAAGAAAATGGAGATTAATTACAGCGCAGTGGAGAAGTTGGCCCTGGCATTAGTGTTCGCCGCCAAACGGCTGCGTAGGTACTTCCAGGCGCACCCAATAGCAGTGATCACAGACCAACCAATCAAGAAAATCATCTCCAAACCTGACGCATCGGGACGACTGCAGAAGTAGAGTGTGTTGCTAGGTGAGCATAACATCTCCTACAGACCACGTACTGCGGTTAAAGGGCAGATACTAGCAGACTTTATTATCGAAAAACCGGATACCGAAGACTTACCTTCACAAGGTAAGGTGGCAATACAAGACCCATGGATCTTGTTTACAGACGGATCTTCATGCGTCGATGGGTCAGGAGAAGGCCTTACCCTCACAAGCCCAGAAGGAATAGAATTCACTTACGCACTGCGTTTTGAATTCATAGAGACAAAAAATGAGGCAGAGTATAAAGCCCTAATCGCCGGACTACGCATTGCAGCTCGAATGGGCGTACGCAACCTGGAAGCAAATGTGGATTCCCGGCTAGTGGCCAACCATGTGTTGGGCGAGTACGTGGCTAAAGAAGAAAACATGATCCAATACCTCGACAAGACCAAGTCGCTAATTCAGAGTTTCAACAGGTTTACCATCAAGCAAGTCCCTAGAGGGGAAAATCGAAAGGCGGATGCACTAAGCAAGATTGCATCCACAAGCTTTGCACACCTGTCAAAACAAGTGTTGGTGGAAACACTGAAGAGCAAGTCCATCTCCGAGATGGAAATATCCACGGTAATAGAGGAGGAAGGTCCTACATGGATGACACCAATAATGGAATTCATAAGCAAGGGCGTATTGCCCCAAGAGCAGAAGGAAGCCCGAAGAATACGACGCACAACACAGAGGTTTGAACTTCGAGACGGTATACTATATCGACGCTCCTTTCTGCAACCATGGCTCCGCTGTGTCGGCCCCCTACAAGCAAATTATGTACTCCAGGAAATCCACGCCGGTTCATGCAGCATGTATTCAGGACCACGATCCGTGGTGGCGCGCGCTTTACGGTCAGGATACTATTGGCCCACCATGCACCGTGATGCGCGGGACTTAATAAGAAAGTGTGGCGACTGCCAGGTTCATAGACCCGTTCCACGCCAACCACAACAGGAGTTAACGCCTATCACGGCGCCATGGCCGTTCTACAAGTGGGGTATTGACATTGCACGTCCCTTCCCTGTTGCAGCAGGAGGGTTGAAGTTCCTCATAGTAGCCATAGACTACTTCACCAAGTGGATCGAAGCAAAGGCAGTTGTAACAATCACTGGCAATCAGGTAAAACACTTTGTTTGAGAAAATATTGTATGCCGCTTATGACTACCTGGGGAAATCATCTCGGACAACGGGAAACAATTCTGTGACAACCCTTTCAAGGACTGGTGCGAAAAGTTAAATATCATACAGCACTTCGCGTCGGTTAAACACCCACAAACCAACGGCTTAGTAGAACGTGCAAATCGAAGTCTGGGTGAAGGAATTAAGGCACGTCTGGACAAGCATAAAGGAAGGTGGGTGGAAGAATTATCACATGTTCTGTGGGCACACCGCACTTCAATCAAAACTAGCATGGGAGACACTCCCTTCTCTCTGGTCTATGGGACAGAGGCCATCATACCAGCCAAAATTGGGATGCCAACTATTCGCACCGCTGAAGTCAATGTGGCAACCAATGACGACGAATGGCGTATCGACTTAGACCTGTTGGAAGAGAGACGCGAGAGCGCACAGCTATACGTGAAGCGAGATCCAAGGCAAAAATGAAGGGATACTACGATGCTAAAGTGCGAAGTGTTTCATTCAGACCAGGTGACTTCGTATACCGCGCCAATGATGCGAGCCACGCAGAAGATACCGGCAAACTTGGACCGAAGTGGGAAGGACCCTATGAGGTTACTGAAGCATTAGGAAAAGGCGCGTACAAGCTACGAGATATGGATGGTCGTGAACTACCACGCACATGGAACATTTGCAATCTTAAGCGATGTTATCTCTAGAAATGGCTACGGCCCAGCACACGGACATTCCCGCACTATTAGTGAGGTGCTCAATAAATATCCGTGTATTTACAGTTGTTTTACTTAGGCAAATGTCTTATTTATTTTCTTTCACAAAAACTTGCAAATATTAATAAAACGTCGCGGTTTCTAGCTAACTCCGTGACACATTTAAATTTGTTATTTCTATATACTTTATTTCTTAACATTTTTTATCTCTTGCCTACATGGCGTGCATGCACCTAATAAACCCACGATGGTAAAAGGATGAGTAAACCTACTAAATAACTCGTTGAGTAAGAGGGTTTGCCAACATTGGATTACGTATCCTTGTTAAACACCTTGTTCTCAAGACGTTGGAATAAGTTCGGTACGCATCTCACGACGGGTGCGCAACCATGCATACTGTGCGCGTTTAACAAATTAGGAATCAAGACACTTGACTCCTTGATATGATATTTAGTTATTTACAGTACGCTGCATATCACACCATACACGATTATGATACAAGTACTTAGAAATTATGTTTTAAGTACACCGTGAATTTCATACATGATTATGAACTTCATATATTATTCGCGCTTATGTGACAGTTTGGTCCTTAGACAACAAGTACGTTTTTTATGCAAAGACGAATAACTAAGTACAAACATTACAAGTTGCAATAAAATCAACACGCATTCAACAAAAGGAGAATTTTATTAAGGACTACAAGTTATTACAAAAGGATATTTAAACAAACTACCAACTATTGCTACGCCTAAGAGGAGAGCTTTCCACTTGACTTGCCGCAGTCCCAGCTTCCTGCAATCGCTTCAACATGTCAGAATCCTGTTGTGACAATGTGGCTACACTGGCAGGCATCCCATCAGACATGGGAAGGTGCGCTGCGCCAACACCACAAAGAATGCCTTTCCCCTTCACTCCCTTCTTCTTAGCAACCCTCATAGCATGGGCCTCCAAGGATTCCTTCAAAGGAATCTCTTTTTCCAGCACGAAGGGGTTCAAAAGGTCGCGGGGGCGAGCGAAAATTGGCACTTGCAGTTGTGACTCGTTAGGCTTCAGGAAAAAATCTGGCTGTGCCTCTGCCCCATCAGCACGGTGGCGGGCCAAAGTTAACCCTTCCATGATTACATTTATAGGGTAATCTTGGTCGCGCTCCATCTGAGAAATATGCGGGAGCTCCAATACTTTCATCTGCCCCATAGCAGCGACAAGCTCCTCATATGCACGATTATTATACCCAAGCACCTGATCAATAGCCACTTTCAGAAGATTAGCCTCGTGAAGCTCCTCCACGGCCTCCGCCTTGCCACGCGCAAGCGCGCACTGCACCACCGCCCCAAACTTGTCAACTACCTCGCGAGACTCCAAAGTACTTAGGGCAGCGAGGCGCAATCCATGGCCGATGAGCCACCTGCGTTCAACAATGAAAGACATGAGCTGAGGATACAACTCCTCATCATACTCAATACTGAGTTTACGCAACTTCATCTCCTGCTCTTCCAGCGAGCTTCCCACAGTCGCACTGAAATCCCCTAATTGCGAGAACAACTCGTCTTTCCCCTTCTCCAAATACTTAAGCGCCCAAGAACATTTAGCCTTATAAGCCCCTAGTGCGGCACGTTCCTGACTCACTTGGGTCATTAAGGACATCCTCTCATCAGCAAGTTTCTGTGCATACAAGCTCCCAGCTTCTACTTCAGCCTGGGCACTAGCCAACTATGCCTCCAGCAGCGCAATCTGTTGATCCTTGTGCGCAAGTGAACTACCATCCGCAGAGTGCCTTGCCTTAATTTGAGCAGCCAACGTAGCTTGGCGCGCAACAGCCACCACCAGATCATCCACAAGATGACCAATTGGTGTGTCCCCAGATGACAATGGCTTAGTGTTTTGGCTCTTGGGCTCAGATGATTCAGCGCGAACGGAACTAGCTTTCGGGGGCGACTCCATAGAGTGTTCAAACCTACACACATACAAGCGAATTAGCAATTATTTCATAGCATCAAAAGGGAATGCAATAAGGAATTTGGAAGTAACACTTATTGAGGAGCAGCAGTATCAGCTGACGGGGGAGGTGATGCAACATCACTTGAGGATGATTCCACGTCCACATTCACAGGACGCTTCTTCCTGGAGGTGCCTACGCCATCGCCACCAAGCCCTCTCTTGCGCTTCAATCCATGGCTTTCCTCCTCCTCCTCTTCTTCTTCAATGGTTTCAGCCACATTTATGGGCGCCGACTCCACCAACGGGGAAGGAACCCTGGGGCTAGGCACGCTTTGAAGAGGAGTCGCCTCCAGCGCGGTGGAAGAACTACCTCCCGCTTCTCCCATTTGCATATCTAAGGTACGCCCCGCAGTAGCCTCCAGAACGGGCTCTTCTCCCTCCTTTAACGGGCGTACCCCCACAGTGACTTGGCGCGGTTTCGCCAATTGCACAACTCCGAATAGATCCATCTCTGTGCAACAGAAGACAACAACAAACAGGTTACATAAAGTGCAAAGGGAAAAAGAAAAGCTTACATTAATAAAGAATAGGGATGCGAAAGGACGAGCACCCACCCTGGCCATCCGTGTCTAAGAAGATTGGCACTTCGCCGGGTCCGCCAAAATAATTGCGACTGATGCCCACGTGCACCAAAAATTCCTTGGCGTAGGAACTGATGGGAATACGATTGGCGTTTATTGTATTTGCATCATCGGCGCTGTATGAACCAGGGAGGGGGCGCTCGTCCTTCGGCAGCGAACTCTGGGTGTAGAAGTCAAAGCGCCATGGGAATACCGCTTCATCGACCCAGAAAAAATTCTCCCTCCAGTCCCTAAGCGCGTCCAGTTTATCGGTGTAACATTGTGGACCCCCGGCGCGCTTAGCGAACGAAACCCACCCGTTGGACCACGTTGTGTGGTAGAACGCGCGGAAGAGGTATATGCTGGGATTAATCGCCAATAATCGGCAATTAACCTCGAAATTTGTTAATTTTGTTGCACCTATACAATGCAACTGAGATATGTGCAGGCGGTAGAAGTTTAAAACGTCGCACAGAAATAGGGATAGCGACACACGTTGATTCGCAAATTCGAAAAAACGTGTGTATACCCCTACTTTCCCCTCGGGGAAATCTGCTATTGACGCCTTCGCAGCCGGCACCTCTGGATGCAGAGCCATCGGGATATAATAATCCAAGGTGAACTCACGCAGTTCATCCTCGGTCAGATCAGAGGTGAAGTCAGATAAACCACGGACCATGGTATAGTTTTTATATGCGCACGCGCGGTTACCTTTGAAATATTACGGTTTTCTTGCTGGAAAGTTTGAAGCTTTTTTAACAATGGCGGAAATGATTTTTACTGTGATAAACACAGTAATGAGGAGGCGGATGTTTATATAGTTTTTTACATCCACGCGATGATCTACACGTGGATCCCACTATCTCCAATGTGTGGATAGGATGGATTGATGTGACGAACTTACAGTTACTTTCCCCCAATTTACGAGGTGGGAATTTGAGACATTTTGTCTAGATTCACCGTGTATCTTTCAAGACGGGAACTTTTTTAGCTTCTTTGCTACGCTTCGCAGATTTTATTGACTGCAATTATTAGTCTAGCATCCGCAGTTAGTCACTGCGCATACTAGACTGGGGGGACATGATGATGTATAGTCTACATTCGGGTCACGAACCCGACCAATGACCGCTACTAGCAAGCCCAGCACGAACTGGGCTAAGCCGATAAGGCTTTGGGCTCACGAAGGCCCAAACCCAAAGTTATTTATGAAATAAGATATCGAATATCTCCTAACTTTGGAGATAATCGTTTGCCAACCGACTTAGGCGGGATACGCCGAAGGTTGGGGAACACGAAACCAACAAGGATTTCGTGTGTATATAAAGGGAACCCCATCCCTCATTAAAGGTACGATCTAAAACCCTAACTCTCCTATTAACTCTAAAACCGATTACTTACTCTCACGCCGGAGGATAATCGTGGGAGACAATCGAACGATAAGCCTAACGGTGTTTTCTGTTTACTTAGTACGCAGGTCTCAAGCATTAAGATTCAATTGGTACGAGAACCGGAGTCCAAACAAAGAACGCCCAACTTTTGTATCAACAGTTATTTTGTGTTATGATAAAGAGTGATTTTTTAGTGTTATGTTATTTCGTGTGAAATGATGTGACGCTGATATGGCAGGAAATTTGGTGTTATAACATGTTATGACTCCTGGTTCTGTTAAGTGTAAGAAACTAGGATGCAAGTTGAAACAAATGATGAAAAACAAGGGTGAAAATGTTAAGAAGCAAACATATATACCTGTTATATATATTTGCGCGGTTGTAATGTCCGGTCGTCAAAATGTCAACCTTTGACCAAAAACACAAATTCTTTTCTGAGAATCTCATTTGAACTTTCGTTGATCAATCATTAAAACGAGTGAAGAATCTTCAATCTTTGTATATATACTATACGATCAACAGAATTTCATCTTCATTCTCATTTAATTTCATTCAGATATACGTACGGCAGGTTAAAACAATTGCATTTTTTATCTTTGAACAGGTATTTTTTTTGTTTGGTTATCCTATGTAATAACTTTATGCCCTTTGTTTAATGAATCTTGTTAGATGAAATTTTATGAGTTTTGCTTCTGTGTTGATTTTTTTGGAATGTTTTTTATAAAAGAGTTTTAGAAATTGATGAATTTTGTGGTTGAAAAATTGTCATATTGACTTTGAAAGTCAAACTGTAGCTTGTTTTTTCATCTTAAGATAAAGTTGTTGGTGCTTTTTTTAAGTTTGTATATTTTTGTGATGAATAAATTTCATATTGTAACATAAAAAAAGTGCTTATTTCTCTAAAAGATGTAGATATAGTTCTAAATAAAGTGTTTACAGATTTCTTATATGCTAAAAATTTATCTTGATTGAAGCTCTTTTTCGTATATTAAAATTCTAAACTGTGCCTGTCTTAACAGGAATTTTGATACGAACTCGAAAGAACAATACTTATTATGGGGTATCTAGATTCAGTACTATTATCCGCAAGCCTAAATCAGTCAGTTTCCGGGGTTTCTCCGGTTACTGGAGGTGGTTTAAGTCAAGATTCAAAATTTAGCTACGGTTACGCGAGCTCCCCTGGCAAGAGATCTTCTATGGAGGATTATTACGAGACAAGAATCGACGGTGTAGATGGAGAAATTGTTGGTCTCTTTGGAGTCTTTGATGGTCATGGTGGTGCACGAGCTGCAGAATACGTCAAACACAATCTTTTTAGTAATCTTATTAAGCATCCAAAGTTTATATCAGATACCAAATCAGCTATAGCTGAATCGTATAGTTATACAGATTCAGAGCTTTTAAAGTCCGATAATAATAGTCAGATAAAAGATGCTGGATCAACCGCTTCAACTGCGATCCTTGTTGGCAACCGTTTGTTAGTTGCAAACGTGGGTGACTCACGAGCTGTTATATGTAGAAGTGGGAACGCATTTGCTGCTTCTCGTGACCATAAACCAGACCAAAGTGATGAACGGCGACGTATTGAAGATGCTGGTGGTTTTGTGATGTGGGCGGGGACTTGGAGAGTTGGTGGTGTGCTTGCCGTTTCCCGTGCATTTGGTGATAAATTATTGAAACAGTTTGTTGTTGCTGATCCGGAAATTCAAGAGGAGAAGATTGATGATTCCTTGGAGTTTCTGATACTTGCGAGTGATGGGCTTTGGGACGTTGTTACTAATGATGAAGCTGTTGCTATGGTGAAGCCGATTAAGAGCCCAGAAGATGCGGCTAAGACCTTGATGGAGGAAGCTTCTCAAAGAGGTAGCGCTGATAATATCACAGTAGTTGTTGTTCGTTTCTTGGCTCATAAATTATGAAATTATCTTGCCTTTTTATTTGATTTCATTACATCTGAGATGATTTAAGTCTCTGGTGGCTTGGTAGTTTCATCTGTTCTAGAGATGAGTTTTTTAACATGGTAGAAACTGTATCACAATTCTAGTGTTGTTTTATTTTTTATATTTGTATAATATAAAAGTATCTGTATGATAGTACCTTTATTTATCTGTATTCTTAAAGTGTGTTCATATGTGAATGTAAAGAAGAAGGCAGCCATGTTTCAACTTAGAGCACTCCCAACAATAACACCATAACACCAATAACACCGTCCACGTCAGCGCCACATCAGCTTTACCATTTAACATTAACATCCCCAAAAAACACCCACAACAATAACATCCCAATAACACCATAACACCACTAATATTTCATATTTTCAATTTCAACCCCTAAACTAAATCATACACTTCATTTTTTAAACTAAAACAAACATTTCATTAAAACTTAAAACATATTACAATACGAAACTAAAAAAAAAAAATACAACGAAATAAAAAAAAATACAACGAAATAAAAAAAAACATACAACGAAATAAAACGTTACAACAAATTAAAGGAAATGACGAGAATACGATCTACTCACGAGGTTTCAAGTTATATTTTTTGATGATTCGATCTTTTTCGTCATTGATCCACTGCACGACCATTGGATCTTGCCCCGCAGTAGGCGTCATCAAAAACTTTATTTCTTCCAACCGGGTTATTGTGAGATCTTTTTCCTGCGCGGCCCGATACGCCGCTTCGGAGACTTCTCGTTTCATACGAAACTCGTTTGCCATAGTTTCGGTGAAATAAGCTGACGAGCTCGTTCCTCCAGAGCTTGTTCCCCCAGTACTTGTTGTAGTCTCGGATCTTGGTTTCTTACTAGCACGTTTCTTTCCCATGGGCCGAGGTTGTTCATCTTGACCAAACAAATCCTCGTTTGTTTGGCTTGGGACTTCGCCGGTTAAATCGACCGGTTCCGGCGAGTTCCATTTCTTATAATGACGCAAAACCTCCCAAGCGTCTTCGAGGCCAAAAGCTGATCCCTTGGTTTCCTCACGATACCATTGCTTTGCCCGTTGCATCACATCCAGCTCACTTTCCCCGCTTCGTTGATCACGTTTCGAACGGTTGTAATGAGAGTTGAACTTTGTGCATATGCCGTTCAAAGTTTTCCACTTGCTTGACAGCATGTCCTTGTTGCGCCGTTGAAAGTTGTTTTTATTGAACTCATTTCGCACCCGATACCAAAACGTATCCTTGGGTTGGCACTTTCCAACTTTCGGATCCTCCGAAACAGCTATGTAACATCTTGCAAGTAATGCTTCCTCTGCTGGAGTCCAACGTGAGTGAACAACAACTTCGCCTTCATCAGAATCAACTGGTTCGGGCTCGGGGTCTTTGGATTTCTTTGATTTTCGCTTAATGCGACCTTTTCCTTTTTTTGGAGGAGACGTGGGTGTGTCAGCAACATCATGTGTTTCAGTTTGTGATTGTTGTGATTGTTGTGTGAATTGTAGGTTTTGAAAGTTAGAGTTTAAGGTGTTTTGTTGGTTTTGTTGTTGCCAATACAGAAATGCTTGATGTTGTTGATACATTTCTTGGCTCGATAAGCCTAGTGGGTTGGGGATTGAAGATGAACCGGCGTTCGGGTTAGATGATGAACCCGGGTTTGAGGGATTCCACCCACTAGCAAGAAGATTGTAGAAAGTATCATCGTTGCCTCCCGACATTGTTTTTTTTTTGCAGTTAACCGAAGTTGAAAGATTGAGAGAATGGAGAGGATTTAGTAGTGGAAGTGTGAAAAGAAATGGTGTTTTAATTGGGTATTTATAGTGGTAAAAAAAGGTTTTTGAATTTTTTTTTTGAAAATAACGGCTAGTAGCCGTTTAGGGTGGTTTTTGAAAATTTTTTTTGAAAATAACGGCTAGTAGCCGTTTTAAGGGTAGAAAGTGTAAATTTTTTGAATTTTTTTTTTTTTTTTTTTTTTGCGCCTCCCCTTTAACGTGCGTTGCCAAAGCAACGCCGGCTGCGTTTTTCCTCTTTAACGCCGAGCTCCCAACGGTAATAACGCCGGTAACGCCGTTTTTTTGCGTTTAACGCCGTTACGGCGTTACCGTTGGGACTGCTCTAATCTTTTGTTTAAATGAAAAAAATAAAAATAAAAAATACATGGACAATGAAGAATCTTATGAAAACGAGTCAGCTTTTATATCTATATGTGCATGAGCGCGTCAGTATGTATGTGCACAGGTACCTGAGAAACTGGTTTAGCAATAAGCTATGGTTAGTTTTTGTTAACGGCTTAACGTCATTCAAAGAATGGTTGTCGTGTGTTCGTTTTTTCCAAGTATTGCTCATGAATCCCTAAAATGTACTATTATGAAAGGGGCATGGAAATCAATATGATGGGTAGGTTTAGGTAGGGCAGCCGGCATACTACAGGCACAGTAGGAGTACAAACCAAACTGAAATGAATAGGAAACGAAACTAGACACTTTAATAGCATTAGGATTCGGTGTTGGTTTGGTAATTACTTCAAAGGGTATGCACACATATACCCTCTTATCAACATCCTTGGTGTAAAATTTTACTTTTTTACATTTCTACGAATGTTAACACTAAATGTTTAAAGGTGCGTTTGATTAATGGGTTTTGAGATCAGTTTTGAGAATGAAAGTTGAAATTTGTTGTTTAGAACATATTGGTGGCCCAAGGACTAGGGCCAAAGCCTAAATATTCCGCATACAAGAATCATGGATGTCATGCTGTGTTTTCATTTGTTTGACATATAAGTGGGCCCATTTAAGGTATGCATTTAAGGCTTGTTTTGGTTTGTAGTTAGGTTTAAGAGTAATATTTGAATTTGAATTTTATGTAAGAAAGAGAAAATATATTGTTTAAAATTAAAATTTAATATTTTAAATGACAAGAAGAAAAAAATATGTGACTCAAATGAAAATGGGCCCACTTATAAGTCAAATAAATAAAACCCCGGATTCTTGTATGCGGAATATTTAAGCTTTAGCCCCGGTCCTTGGGTCCACCAATATGTTCCAGATAACAAATTTCAACTTTCATTCTAAAACTAATCTCAAAACTCAATAACTAAACGCACCCTTAGACATTTAGTGTTAAGTACTTAATTCGGTTTCAAATCCTTATTTGTTGAATGAGTTTCTTTGGTTTCAATTTCAAATTTCAAGTACTGAATTCGGTTTTCGATTATGACCCAAAACCGAACCGAACTAGAATTCGGTTTTTGGTTCGGTTCGGTCACAAATAATTTCGGTTCGGTTTGGTTTTCAGTTATAACCAAAATATTTTTCCGAATAACCTGAACCGAAAAACCAAATAACCCGATAACCGAACCGATGAACACCCCTATTTCAAAACACCCTGTGACAAATTTCTAGATCCACTACTCACTCACTCAGACCTCAGTGACAGTTAGATCCCAAATTGGACCATGAACCGGACTCAAACTATTGGGCTAGTGATTCTAGTCTTAGACAAAATATTGTTAAATGAAAAGAATAGAAGTCTGGGGTTAGACCTCATCATAACCGAATTTTGCATATGGACTGAGAAGTGGATTGTACATGTTTTTGGTTGGAATCTAAACTGGTTTTAAAACATGGTTTTGCACAACCTTATTATCATTGCCTTTTGATTTGTGTTACTTCTTGTTATAATGTTTGAAGCACATCAAGTGAAACACTCTTATCAAAAATATAAACTTATTAGTTGGTTGATCACTATGTTAGCCGACCAGTAAACTTGTTTACCTTTATAATGGCCCTGCGTGAACCTCTAAAGTTTTGGCAAATAAGTGAACCTCTTGAAACTTTTTTTTTTTTTTTTTTTTTTTTTTTTTTTTTTTTTTTTTTTCCGAGTACTCCGGCAGCGATAAAACAAAGAGTAATGTTGATGATACAATTTTTTTGATTGATAGCTAAATCAACATAATATAGGATGTGTTATGATAGGCTAAAGTTTTTGTATTATTGGGTTTATGATTTGGATGAGATAAAAAGACTAATAGAAGACTAATAACATGAAAATATAAAGCGAAAGAAATAAATAAATCAGGAATTCAGGATCCATCCGAATCATCGGCGAGTAGCCGATAACCGGAGGATAACTATTTTGTGATAGGTTGAACATAAAGCTTCATCAATACCATGTCAAATAGCAAATAAAATATTATTATTGAATGTGTTTTTTGATTATATAAGAAAGATTGCACATGTATTTATAATAAATACATAACTTTGTGAACAAGTAATCTTAACTCTAAACTTAATGGACTCTAAGGGTGCGTTTGGTAGAGAGAAATTCAGAGAAAAGAAATGAAGTAGAGAATAAAATCTCAGAGAATAGAAATCAGTAGAGAATTGTGTTCAATTCTAATGTTTGGTAACAACAGAGACTTGACCCGAGAAATGAAAAAAAAAATTATTTCAAAAAAAAATAATTTTCAAAAATAATTTTTTTTAAAAAAAAAACTTATTTTAAAAAAAAAACTTATTTTTAAAAAAAAAATAATTTAAAAAAAAAAATTATTTTTTAAAAAAAAAACTTATTTTTTTAAAAAAAATAATTTTAAAAAAAAATATTTTTTTAAAAAAATAAATTTTTAAAAAAATATTTTTTTAAAAATAATTTTGAAAAAAAATGTATTTATTTAAAAAAAATGTATGTATTTATTCAAAAAAAAATATTTAAAAAAAATAATTTTTTAAAAATAATTTAAAAAAAAAATGTATTTATTTAAAAAAAAACTTATTTTAAAAAAAAATAATTTTTTAAAAAAAAATATATATTTTTTTAAAATATTTTTTTTTAATTTTTTTTAAATGTAAAAAAAAAAATAAAATAAATTAATCCATTTCTCCAATTTCTCCACAAAAATAAGAGAAATGGAGCTAACCAAATTACACTACCCAATTCTCTCCATTTCTCTCCATTTCTCTACCCCATTTCTCCGCTTTTTCAATTCTCGGTACCAAACAAGAGAAATGGAACCATTTCCATTTCTCTTGCCCCAATTCTCGGTACCAAACACACCCTAAGGGCATGTTTGGTTAAGAGAAATAGAGGTAGAGAAATGGAAATGGCATCATATCTCTTGTTTGGTAAGACAGAGAAATAAAAAAGCGGAGAAATCGAAATTCTCAGAGAGTTGGGTGCCTTTGTATTTTGGTTTCTTTGATTTCCTTTGTGATTGGTATGGAAATGGTGGGGTACAAGAGAGAATTGGTTGGTTTACACAAAAATATTTTTAAAAAAAAAACACGTTTTTTTTTTTTTTTTTTTTTTTTTTTTTTTTTTTTTTTACATTTTAAAAAAAATTAATTTTTTTTTTAAATAAGTTTTTTTTAAATAAATAGATTTTAAAAAATGTTTAAAAAAAAAACACGTTTTTTTTTTTTTTTTTTTTTAAATACATTTAAAAAAAAAAAATTTAACATTTTTTTTTAAAAAATTTTGTTTTTTTTTTCAAAAATAAGTTTTTTTTTTAAATAAATACATTTTAAAAAATATTTAAAAAAAAAAAACAAGTTTTTTTTAAATAAATACATTTTTAAAAGATAATTTTTTTTAAGAAAGTACATAAATTTTTAAAAAATAAATTAAAAAAAAAAGATAAAATTTTTAAAATAATTTAAATAATTTTTTTTTTCATTTCTCGGGTCAAGTCTCTGTTGTTATCAAACATTAGAATTGAACAAAATTCTCTACTGATTTCTATTCTTTGAGATTTTATTCTCTGCTTCATTTCATTTCTTTGAAATTCTCTCTACCAAACGTGCCCTAAGATTATTAGAGCATCCGTAATGAGGTGCTTGATCAAAAGCTTTTTACTATTTGAAAAAGCTTTTCAAAAGCTTTTTTACCATTGCATGAATGACTTTTTAAAGCATTTGGAAGAATAACATGGCTGATGCCAAACGGTTGGAGGGAATAGTTTTTTAGTTGTAGGTATTGTAATAAATGTAGCAACTCATCACAACTTTAGCCTTTATTGTCATAAATGCTTCAAGTCATTTAAAGGGTAAGGAGTATTGCGGATGCTCTAGTTAGGCTTGGGCCACTAACCTAGTCATCTACTCCATCCGTCTCATAATAAGTGTACACTTTCGGTATGCACAAAGTCTTACACTATGTTTCTGAGTGTAAAGCGGAAATAAGATAAATAGAGAAGATGAAGAAAAGAGAAATAAAGAGGAGGGCGAGAAAAAAATTAATTTTAGTTTTGTTAAGTTCAAAAGTAAAGAGAAAAGATAGACTAAATTAAGGCTAAAATTTCACTTTTCTTCAAATCATCATAATTTGGGAACAAGATTAAGAGGGAAAATTGGCATAGTTTCACCCAAGGTTATGACCAAGTCTTACGCCTTTGCGGCTAAGGCGAAGCTTTTGCGTTTATAAGGCGTGGCATAAGGCGCACAAAGTATAAAAATATTTATATATTTATATCATAATTCATATATATCGAGTTTACAAAAACATGTGCCATAAGGCGGCGTGGCGGCATGGCGTTGCGGCATGATCAAGCCTCACGCCTTTGCGGGGCCTTTGCGAGCCTTTTAGAACAGTGGTTTCACCCCTCTTCTATTCTCTCCAAACGAAATCTCAGGAACATGCTTATTTTCCAATTTCATCTCTACTTATCTTCTTTTCTTTTCAAATAGAAACTCAAGAACAAAGTGTTAGAAAATCCCACTAAACTCTTGACCAATCAAATATCATTTCTTCTTACTAAAACCTCTTCTCATTGGATGAAATGAAAAGTAGACATTTAATTAATTTGAGACATCCAAAAATATTAATGTGAACACTTATTATAGGATGAATGTAGTAACAAAGAATACTATCAAATAGAAATTAATTTGCACACACTAATTTTTGCATATTGCCTTAATTTGTTTGCATATGGAAATGTGCAAATAAATTATGAAAATCATCTCCTTTTTAAAATAGTCGTTCACATGCAATAAATTTTAGGCAGTTTAATAAGATGTAACACCAAAAGGCTTGTGTCATTGTACCCCATGTTTTGTGAAACTCTTAACCAAATATTTGTAATATATATAATGTGAGATAGTTACTTGTCGTTCAAATAAAATTAAGATGCAATAATTAAATTGTACATAAATAAAATACTACTCATCTCTTTATAAAGAGTTTATGTATTTTCTTAAAACTTGAAACTTAAATTAGTATAGTTAGCCTAAATTACCTCTTAAGCTTTGACAACTTTGTATTACTTTTAAAAAACACATGTTTTTTGTTTTAAAAAATAAACGCTTTGCATAAAGAGTCGAACCAAAATCACAATTTTGCAAGTATTATTATTTGATGCTATACACCGCTGCTTTACGCAAGTATTCGTATAGTATATTTAACTTTTAAAGCCGTTTTTTATTAATCCGAAGAGGAATTTTCTTTTGCTTACCTTTATTTTGGTGCTTACCAATGGACAAATCTCCACCATCCATCTAGTTTAAGGATTAACCTAAGATTTAATAGTTAAACCTAAGTCCATGTTTTTTTTCTTGTCTTTTTGTCTTCCTTTTTTATTCACCTTTTTTTTATTTCATTTTTATTTTATTTTTTTTGTTAATTACCGTTTTTTTTATAAATGAACGTTTTTTTTTTTTTTTTTTTTTTTTTTTTTTTTTTTTTTTTTTGGTTTGTTTTTTTTTAATTCGCGTTATTCGCGCTTTTTTATTAGTGTTTTTTTCCGCTTTCATACGTTTTCGTATGTTTTCATCTGTTTCGTCCGTTTTCCAACGTTTTCCTCCATTTTCTTACGTTTTCGCCCGTTTTCGTTCATTTTCATACGTTTTCGTCCATTTTCATACGTTTTCGTCCATTTTCATACGTTTTCGTCCGTTTTTTTACGTTTTCGTGTTTTTTGTCCGTTTTTATACGTTTTCGTCCGTTTTCCAACGTTTTCCTCCGTTTTCGCCAGTTTTTTACCGTTTTCATACGTTTTCGTCCATTTTCATACGTTTTCGTCCGTTTTTTTATTTTTCATGTTTTTCGTCATTTTTTATACGTTTTAATCCGTTTTCATAGGTTTATATACGATTTCGTCCGTTTTCATATGTTTTCGTCCGGTTTTTATATTTTCTTCCATTTTTAGACTTTTTGCCCGTTTTCTTACGTTTTCGTTTGTTTTCATACGTTTTCGTTCGTTTTCATACGTTTTCGTCTGTTTTTTTAGGTTTTCATGTATTTTCGTCCGTTTTAGACGTTTTTGTCTCTATTTTTTTGTTTTCATGTATTTTCATCCGTTTTCAGACGTTTTCGTCTGTTTTTTACGTTTTCTTCCATTTTTAGACGTTTTCGTCTGTTTTCAGACGTTCTCGTCCGTTTTTATACGTTTTCGTCCGTTTTCATACGTTTTCATCCGTTTTTATAAGTTTTTGTCCATTTTCAGACGTTTTTGTCCGTTTTCATACATTCTTATACGTTTTTCATTCATTTTTATACGTTTTTGTCCGTTTTCAGACGTTTTCATTTTGATTTTTGTAAGTGACACTTATTTATCTCTTGTGATATAACACTGTAAGAAAGATGAAGAGTATTACATTCTTTATCATGTATGTGTTATCAGTTGGGATAATCAACTAAGAATGTGATGATTCTGATGATTGGGTTTATTTGTGTTTTTGAAAATACTTAGGAAGATTTTTGTGTTTTATGATATTATAAAATATTAGAAAAGTTTTTCAACTGAAAACAAGAGATGTTATGATACTTTTGTTAGAATTGTGGTGGATTTTTCTATTTAATAGATACATTGTGCATGTTTCGATAGGTTTTATCGCAGGATTTGAAAATATCTATGGTTGAATCAGCAAACTAAAGAAGCTATGGTTGAAGAAAGCACACATCTTTATAAACAAATTGAGGAAGCTCAAACACCTGTGATATGACACATGATATCACAGGTGATATTGTGACAACTCGCAATTTCAGGTCATTTCTCGAAACAATTTATGCTTCACTATTTCAACATTTATCGTAAACTAGGTTTACGTGTTCCAAATTCGCGTAACCTGAATGGTTTAGCGGCGAATTCATGATCATATCATCACGAACATTTCATATGGACTAAGTTTAGTCTACATTTCATTAACATCATTTGCATCATATTAGCTCATTCATGATTTTACATTTCACATTTAACGCGTGAATTTTATATTAAATAAACGTTATCGCGTGAGTTATTATTTTGAACATTTAATCCGTTATTTCTAAAAATGATCCCGATATATTTTTATACTTATGTTTAGTTTATAAAACTATATTTTTAGTTTACCTAGTGTTTTAAATTTATTTTGTATATAAATTGTTAAATTTATATTATTACGGCGTTTTTCTTAAAAACTACACGATAATTATTATATCACTCAAATTATGCAAGAAATATATTTTTACAAATTTTATGACTCAATATATTTTACTTTGACCAATTAAAATTTATTAGCTAAAACTATCCTATTGCACAAATGTATACACAAGTTACAACAAACTTACACTTAACTACATTTTATTTACACATTTTATACTCAATACATTTTATAAAAAAAAAATAATATATTGTGAAACACAATCCCCCCATATCCGGCCATGGGGGGGGGGGGGATGTATCCTAGTTGGTGATTTTTTTTCTTTCTTTGATTGTATAGACTTGCACACTACTTAAAGTCTTCCTCCATTCATTTCACTCATTCTATCTCATTTTCAAGTCAATAAAATTTTTCCTTCTCTCTTTGTTCTTCACTCCAAACCGGCCATAGTAGGGTTTTCCAAGGGATCATCATTTTTTTTCAAGTTCAAGCATAAACACAATCTAGATAACACTCTTAATAAGGTTTTGAAATAAAAACCTAGGGTGTTTAGGTTAAACCTTGGTTCTTTGCACCTCATCATAGTAGCTTGTAAGCATATTTCTTTCATTTTATATATTTCACTTTCATTTCATATTTATCTCTTCATTTTTGGAGCAAACATGCAAGACTTGTGTTAGTTATACCATTTTTACATGATTTTTAGAGTTTATTATATATAAAGTCATCCTATAATTATTCCCTTGGTATATTTTGGTCTTGATGATGATTAGGAACCCATGACACCCTAAGAAGGTGTATGGTAGGATTAGATTAGTTTTGGAGTTGATTTGAAGGGATTGGAATAGGTTTAGTACGGGAAAAACTATTTTCGATATGTATAAAAAGTGTTCTGTCCTTGATTTATTTTTCTGGAAAATCCGACAGTAGGCACGAATTTTTGGCCTTGATATTTAGAAAATATACTTTAAAACGAATCCGTGGCCGCTTGAACGGATTAAAACGGAGTTATAACGAAGAAGTTATGAATTTTTCAAGTTGACGACGAAATATATATTTTTCAGAAAATTTCAGCAACATGTTTTTACTTTGTTCGAGTCAAAAACGAGCCTTAAGCTTCACAAATTATTTCGACTTATCAAAAATATAATAGTATACTTTGATACGAAGCTAAGGACGTATTATACGTAGAAAACGGATTTGAAACGACAAAGATATGCACGTTTTCATAAAATTGCCGTAACTATTATTTTCAGAAAAACTATATTATTTTACGAGACAAGTGTTACGGTAACTAAAATGACCATATTGAGGGCTGTTTTTAACGATGATGTGAAACTTTTTGGAACGAAATGTCTTCTAATAAAATCAAGATCACCGAACATATTTTTCAAAACGACCAACCGTTTGTATAGCTGAGTTTTAATAAATTATTTACGGATGCTTAAACTTGGCCGAAACTCACTTTTCACACAACAATTAGACAAAATCACCATCTTTAACCCTTATTATCTTTATGTTCGAGACCTTTATGTCGAAAACTCCTGAACTGAAACTTTTAGATTTTGATACAAACTTTCTAAAACTGTCGAGTTCGTTTCCTAACGATCGACGTACACCATTTTACGACTAGTTTTTCGAAGCCATTTTTGTCAATTTCATGAAATTTCCGACGACTTTATTTTGCGACGAAAAGTGATAATTTCACTATAAATCATTACAAAACCATTGTAGGATGACATTTTGACGTAAATACTTGTAAAGTGATTTAAGAATGGTCAAGACGTCAAAAGAGTATTTTTCGACGATAAGTATTATTTTTCAAAACTCGTAAATGGTATAAATAACATACGAAATGCATGCATAACATTACATTGCAACTCATTACGTATCATATCTTTCACAATAGGTCAAGGTTAAAGTATCACACTACATCTCGGTGTACTCACTTTTGTCATCGCCTCATTTTACCAAGTGAGTCATAGCCCCACTTTTTCTCGTTTTAATTATTTATGAAACTCTTTGGGGGGAGATGCATGCTCAATAATGTTTATTACATTCATGACTATTTGCAAATTATATGTTTATCCGAACTGAATGTTTAGTCATGCAAAGTAACAGTATTACCATACGTAGTATTTCCATAGTATATTCATTGGACTGATGGTCTTGGTATATTCATTGGACTGATGGTCTTGGTATATTCATTGGACTGATGGTCTTGGTATATTCATTGGACTGATGGTCTTGGTACATTCATTGAACTGATGGTCTTGGTAAATCATTGCACTAATGGTCATGGAACAATTTGAAACCGTACGAATTAGGTGTTATTTTAAGTAACTATGGATACATTAAGTTATGCACTATTTTGTGAATTCATTTGACATCATGCGCTTGATCATAAACTATATCACATTTTGGCAATGGGTTGTGAATACACAGGTTACAAGTTTTGTATGGGCGGAACTTGGAACTGAGTGGATTTACAATGCCTTTGCTGCATAAACGATTTTGAAAGGCTTTACATTTCAATACAAACCCTATGAACTCACTCAACCTTTGTGTTGACACTTTTTAGCATGTTTTATCTCAGGTATCTAAGGCATTATCATCATGGCATGGTTAAGGAACCACCTTTTGAGTCGCGGCGTCGACTTACATCATTGTACATTATGGCACTTTCTTTTAAAACCATCGTTTGGACTTGTAATATATTTATATTTCCGCAAACTTTGTAAACTTTTGGGACCTATGTTGTAACTCTGATTATTTTATTAAATCAAACGATGTATTTTCCAAACGACACTTTAGGTCGTTCAATATAACTGTGATTGTGACGCTATGACAGTCAATCCCCAGGAATTCCATTCCGCTGCAAAACAGGTAATTTGGGGGTGTGACAGATTGGCATCAGAGCCAGGTTATAGAGAACTAGGTTGCATCATTGACCCTAGACTATAACTACATCATCATAGCATCTCATCATTTCATCATAAGTGCATGTTCACCTTGCATGCGATTTATACGTACATTTTTCGAGTTATTTACTTTCATTTCATATCGATTGTCACATGGATGCCTTTAAATGCCCATCCCATTATCTTTTTCTCATACTCTAACGTGGAGAATTCCTTGTCATTCCCTATCATAATTTTTTTACGTCAATTGACTCATCGCCAATAATGTCGAATGCCGAGATAAACCTTTAAGTAGGACGAAGTCACTCTCATTCCTTTATATCATCACTAACATGTCGAGTTACACGTTACTAACACATTAAGTCACTAAACCATCATACATTTGAAGCACTTACGACATCTCATAACCCATTTCTTAGGAAACCGTCGATTATTTTGAAAGATAACCTCAAACTTATCATTCTTATCACATTTCTTTGGAGCGTTTATTATTAACATCGGATTTTGCTACGTCTCACATTTCCTCTTGTTTTGAAGAAGATATGGCACCGAAGAAAGCCACAGCTGAAATGACACAAGCGGCTATTCAAAAGTTGGTAAGGGATAGTGTAGCAGAGGCATTAAGGATTGAAAGGGAAACGGTGGCTGCTGCTGCTGCCGAGGCCGCGGCTGCTGCTGAAGCCGCAAGGCTTGCTGCTGCTACTGGAAATGCAGGAGGATCCGGAGTTAAGAGCTGTTCTTACAAGGATTTCAAAAGTGGAGATCCCACCAAGTTTAAAGGGACTGAAGGAGCCACTGCCATGGTGCGATGGTTCGAGAAATTGGAGTCCGTGTTTTTGCTGTGTAATTGCCCGGATGATAGTAAGGTCAAGTTTGCTACAAGTACACTACTCGATGGAGCATTGTCGTGGTGGAACTCATATGCTCAACCGATAGGAATGGAGAATGCTTTCAAGCTTACTTGGGAGCAATTCAAGGGTTTGGTAACTAAGAAATTTTGTCCTCGTACGGAAGTGAAAAAGTTGGAGACCGAATTCTATGAGTTGGTAACTATTGGGTATGACATTGACACTTACATTCGAAGGTTTCAAGAATTGGCCGTATTATGCCCATCTATGGTTTCGGATAATGAGAAGCTACTGGAGGCTTTCATTGAAGGACTTCCCGAGATTATTCAAGGCGATGTGACTTCCTTTGACCCGCAAACGATTGAGGAAGCTATTCGATTGTCTCAAAAGCTTATGGCACAAGTAGAAAAGAGGAGCAACCGCACCAACAACAACAATAACCAAAACAACAACAACAACGATAACCAAATCAACAACAACAAAAGAAAATGGGAAAATGACCAAGGAGGTTACAATAACAACAACCAAAACCGTAACACTAACCATCATCAACAACAGAATAGAGGGCAAGAAACTGCAATGGTTTATGTTGCTGCACCAATAGAAGGCAGAGGTTATGCTGGAACCTACCCACTATGTAATCGATGTAAGTATCATCACACAGGTCTTTGTCCTGCTAAGTGCTACAAGTGTCAACAACTGGGACACCTTGCCAGGAATTGTAGAGGCAAGGCCATGGTTACATGTTACAGATGCGGGGAGCAAGGACACTATCGGAACCAATGTCCTCAAAACCAAGGTCAACAAGTTGAAGGTGCTCATGGGAATGCATACATGTTAGGAGGAGGAGAAGCTCGTCAAGGTATCAACGACGCGGAAGACTGAAGAAGTTCGGAAACTAACAGTCTTATTTCTCCTTATGTACTATGTCGTACTAAGTTTATGTTTTCCATCGTATCCGAATCTTTATAACCTAAGATGTACTACTTTTGATAAACCACTCGTTGTAAAATATTCTCATCTATCGTACTTATTTTCTTTCCGATTTGTTATTACTTACGAGAATGTTACTTCTTTTTACTTCATCGACCATTTTAACGACACGGTTTAAATCCTTGTAAACATTGAGAGTTATAACAACTAAACCGAACGTCACATCATCGTTCCTTAATTATACATAGCCTAGCTAACTATGTCTAATTCTGGAGTGATCATGTTATGTTGGGAGCAGTTAATTATAAATCTTAGTGCAAGCAAAATCTTCACATATTTCAAAGTCAAAGTGTTACTTATAAGAGATTCATCCGATATTTTCTGTACTATGATGTTTTGTACGCTCTCAATCATCGATAACCGTAACGACACTTCTCCATACCTTCTTTCCTCGTTATTCATCATGAACTCAAAAATTCGATAGACTAACACGAACTGAATTCAGGGACTGAATTCCTTTTTGGTTGGGCGAATGTGACAACTCGCAATTTCAGGTCATTTCTCGAAACAATTTATGCTTCACTATTTCAACATTTATCGTAAACTAGGTTTACGTGTTCCAAATTCGCGTAACCTGAATGGTTTAGCGGCGAATTCATGATCATATCATCACGAACATTTCATATGGACTAAGTTTAGTCTACATTTCATTAACATCATTTGCATCATATTAGCTCATTCATGATTTTACATTTCACATTTAACGCGTGAATTTTATATTAAATAAACGTTATCGCGTGAGTTATTATTTTGAACATTTAATCCGTTATTTCTAAAAATGATCCCGATATATTTTTATACTTATGTTTAGTTTATAAAACTATATTTTTAGTTTACCTAGTGTTTTAAATTTATTTTGTATATAAATTGTTAAATTTATATTATTACGGCGTTTTTCTTAAAAACTACACGATAATTATTATATCACTCAAATTATGCAAGAAATATATTTTTACAAATTTTATGACTCAATATATTTTACTTTGACCAATTAAAATTTATTAGCTAAAACTATCCTATTGCACAAATGTATACACAAGTTACAACAAACTTACACTTAACTACATTTTATTTACACATTTTATACTCAATACATTTTATAAAAAAAAAATAATATATTGTGAAACACAATCCCCCCATATCCGGCCATGGGGGGGGGGGGGGGGGGGGATGTATCCTAGTTGGTGATTTTTTTTCTTTCTTTGATTGTATAGACTTGCACACTACTTAAAGTCTTCCTCCATTCATTTCACTCATTCTATCTCATTTTCAAGTCAATAAAATTTTTCCTTCTCTCTTTGTTCTTCACTCCAAACCGGCCATAGTAGGGTTTTCCAAGGGATCATCATTTTTTTTCAAGTTCAAGCATAAACACAATCTAGATAACACTCTTAATAAGGTTTTGAAATAAAAACCTAGGGTGTTTAGGTTAAACCTTGGTTCTTTGCACCTCATCATAGTAGCTTGTAAGCATATTTCTTTCATTTTATATATTTCACTTTCATTTCATATTTATCTCTTCATTTTTGGAGCAAACATGCAAGACTTGTGTTAGTTATACCATTTTTACATGATTTTTAGAGTTTATTATATATAAAGTCATCCTATAATTATTCCCTTGGTATATTTTGGTCTTGATGATGATTAGGAACCCATGACACCCTAAGAAGGTGTATGGTAGGATTAGATTAGTTTTGGAGTTGATTTGAAGGGATTGGAATAGGTTTAGTACGGGAAAAACTATTTTCGATATGTATAAAAAGTGTTCTGTCCTTGATTTATTTTTCTGGAAAATCCGACAGTAGGCACGAATTTTTGGCCTTGATATTTAGAAAATATACTTTAAAACGAATCTGTGGCCGCTTGAACGGATTAAAACGGAGTTATAACGAAGAAGTTATGAATTTTTCAAGTTGACGACGAAATATATATTTTTCAGAAAATTTCAGCAACATGTTTTTACTTTGTTCGAGTCAAAAACGAGCCTTAAGCTTCACAAATTATTTCGACTTATCAAAAATATAATAGTATACTTTGATACGAAGCTAAGGACGTATTATACGTAGAAAACGGATTTGAAACGACAAAGATATGCACGTTTTCATAAAATTGCCGTAACTATTATTTTCAGAAAAACTATATTATTTTACGAGACAAGTGTTACGGTAACTAAAATGACCATATTGAGGGCTGTTTTTAACGATGATGTGAAACTTTTTGGAACGAAATGTCTTCTAATAAAATCAAGATCACCGAACATATTTTTCAAAACGACCAACCGTTTGTATAGCGGAGTTTTAATAAATTATTTACGGATGCTTAAACTTGGCCGAAACTCACTTTTCACACAACAATTAGACAAAATCACCATCTTTAACCCTTATTATCTTTATGTTCGAGACCTTTATGTCGAAAACTCCTGAACTGAAACTTTTAGATTTTGATACAAACTTTCTAAAACTGTCGAGTTCGTTTCCTAACGATCGACGTACACCATTTTACGACTAGTTTTTCGAAGCCATTTTTGTCAATTTCATGAAATTTCCGACGACTTTATTTTGCGACGAAAAGTGATAATTTCACTATAAATCATTACAAAACCATTGTAGGATGACATTTTGACGTAAATACTTGTAAAGTGATTTAAGAATGGTCAAGACGTCAAAAGAGTATTTTTCAACGATAAGTATTATTTTTCAAAACTCGTAAATGGTATAAATAACATACGAAATGCATGCATAACATTACATTGCAACTCATTACGTATCATATCTTTCACAATAGGTCAAGGTTAAAGTATCACACTACATCTCGGTGTACTCACTTTTGTCATCGCCTCATTTTACCAAGTGAGTCATAGCCCCACTTTTTCTCGTTTTAATTATTTATGAAACTCTTTGGGGGGAGATGCATGCTCAATAATGTTTATTACATTCATGACTATTTGCAAATTATATGTTTATCCGAACTGAATGTTTAGTCATGCAAAGTAACAGTATTACCATACGTAGTATTCCATAGTATATTCATTGGACTGATGGTCTTGGTATATTCATTGGACTGATGGTCTTGGTATATTCATTGGACTGATGGTCTTGGTATATTCATTGGACTGATGGTCTTGGTACATTCATTGAACTGATGGTCTTGGTAAATCATTGCACTAATGGTCATGGAACAATTTGAAACCGTACGAATTAGGTGTTATTTTAAGTAACTATGGATACATTAAGTTATGCACTATTTTGTGAATTCATTTGACATCATGCGCTTGATCATAAACTATATCACATTTTGGCAATGGGTTGTGAATACACAGGTTACAAGTTTTGTATGGGCGGAACTTGGAACTGAGTGGATTTACAATGCCTTTGCTGCATAAACGATTTTGAAAGGCTTTACATTTCAATACAAACCCTATGAACTCACTCAACCTTTGTGTTGACACTTTTTAGCATGTTTTATCTCAGGTATCTAAGGCATTATCATCATGGCATGGTTAAGGAACCACCTTTTGAGTCGCGGCGTCGACTTACATCATTGTACATTATGGCACTTTCTTTTAAAACCATCGTTTGGACTTGTAATATATTTATATTTCCGCAAACTTTTTAAACTTTTGGGACCTATGTTGTAACTCTGATTATTTTATTAAATCAAACGATGTATTTTCCAAACGACACTTTAGGTCGTTCA
Source organism: Chrysanthemum seticuspe (assembly GCA_019973895.1). Taxonomy (NCBI): domain Eukaryota; kingdom Viridiplantae; phylum Streptophyta; class Magnoliopsida; order Asterales; family Asteraceae; genus Chrysanthemum; species Chrysanthemum seticuspe. Next base: position 215,150,802 of record BPTQ01000005.1, read on the forward strand.
ATATAACTGTGATTGTGACGCTATGACAGTCAATCCCCAGGAATTCCATTCCGCTGCAAAACAGGTAATTTGGGGGTGTGACAGATATCACCTCACTTGTAATATCACATGATATCACATGTGATATCATGTGTGATAACACAGGTGATATCACCTGTGATATCATGTGTGATATCACCGGGGGTAGTATGTGGGATATCATAGTTTATATCACTTGTGATATCACCAGTGATATCAAAAGCGAGGTGATATCACCTGTGATATCATGTGTGATATCACAGGTATTTGAGCTTGCTAAGTTTGTTGTGCTTTCTTCAACCATAGCTTCTTTAGTTTGTTGATTCAACGATAGATATTTTTAAATCCCTCTATAAAACCTATCGAAACATGCACAATGTATCTATTAAAAAGAAAATGCCACCACAAGTCTAACCAAAGTATCATAACATATCTTGTTTTCAGTTAAACACCTTTTTTAATATTTCATATTATCATAAAACACAAAAATCTTCCTAAATATTTTCAAAAACACAAATAAAAAAATGAACAGAATCATCACAGTGATATAATAAGTGATGTATATTATTATTTCTTTCATATATACTTGATAAAATACTAAATTCTTATCACATTTGGTAAGAATATAATATTTCACATTCTTAATTGAGTATCAAAATTGATAACACATACATAATGAAGAATGTAATACTCTTCATCTTCCTTACAGTGTTGTATCACAAGAGATATATATCACAAGAGATAATAAGTGCCACTTAAAAATATCAAAATGAATAAAAATGAAGCAAACTATAAAAATAGAGATTTGAAATATTCTCAAATTCAAACAAGTGTTGCATTAAATTAGCATTTTTTTGAACAAAATAAGAATTCACCTAAAGAGACTTTAACCATTTTATTTCTACTAAGAGTATAATATCACAAGTGATAGATAACACTGGTTGCATTAAAAAAATATACGCTTGTCAATTGCGATGAAAGGTACAAAAACTATCATGTAACTGAAAATTACAAAAATATTAGAAAATACATAGGTGATAATATATAAAAATATACAGAGCAATGAAATATCTCAGGTGATATTAAAGGTTAAAAAAACATGCTTGTTTGTTTATGAAATATTACAAGTGATATTAGACATTAATTTTTTTTTTATAAAATATCACAATTGATATTAGACATGTAATATAATAGAGTTTAATAATAAGCATGAAAACGTATGAAAATAGACGAAAACGTATAAAAAACAACAAAAAACGGACGAAAACATATGAAAACGGACGAAAACGTCTGAAAACGGAAAAAACGTAGAAAAATGAATGAAAAGCGTATAAAAACGTCTTAAAACGGATGAAAATGTATAAAAACGGACAAAAACGTATGAAAACGGACGAAAACGTCTGAAAACAGACGAAAGCGTCTAAAAATGGACGAAAACATAAAAAAACGGACGAAAACGTATATAAACCTATGAAAACCGTTGAAAACGAATAGAAGTGGACGAAAACGTCTGGAAACGAAGAAAATGTATAGAAACGGATGAAAGTACATGAAAACGTAAAAAAACAAACGAAAACGTATGAAAATGGACGAAAACGTATGAAAACGGACCAAAACATAAGAAAACGGGCGAAAGCGTCTAAAAACGGACGAAAACGTATGAAAACAGACTAAAACGTATTTAAACCTATGAAAACGTATAAAAACGGGCGAAAACGTCTGAAAATGGACGAAAACGTATAAAAACGGACGAAAATACATGAAAACGTAAGAGAACGTATGAAAACGAACGAAAACGTATGAAAACGATCGAAAAGGTAAGAAAATAGACGAAAACATATGAAGATGGACGAAAACGTAAGAAAGTGGACGAAAACGTTGAAAAACGGACGAAACAGATGAAAACGGACGAAAGCGTATGAAAACAGAGGAAAACGTATGAAAGCGAAAAATAACGCGAAAAAAAAACGTGAATAACGCAAATTAAAAAAAAAAAAAAAAAAAAAAAAAAACGTTAATTCATAAAAAAAACTGAAATTAATAAAAAAGAAAAAAAAGAAAAAAAAAGGTTAATAAAAAAGAAAGGCAAAAAGACAATAAAAAAAACATGAACTTAGGTTTAAGTATTAAATCTTAGGTTAATCCCCACCATTAGATTATACTAGATGGATGGTGGGAATTTATCCCTTGGTAAACATGGTTTTTTAAGTAAGCAAAATAAAGTGCCTCCCCTTAGCATATGCATAATTACTAAAATTTTTATGGTATAAAAAACCATAATGATAATAGTAATAACATTTAACCAAACGGAGACATAAACACATGATTTGTTTTTGTTTTTTTTAGCAAAACATGATTTGTTTTTGTTAATACATCATTTTGTACAACTTATACAACAAACTGTACAAGACTGCAGTGCACACAAATAGCAGTGTACTAAATCTAACACATTCACAATTTGCAGCGAAGACATGTCGGCCGGCCATTATTTCAAGTTCAAGGCAAGTATTTTTTTTTCTTAATTATTATTATTATTATTATTTTAAATTATTAGTATCGATTTACTCACGTTTTCACACACCCATCTAGTGAGATATTAATTGTTAAATCACGAATATGTTTTTACTGTTTAAATTTGCTTGATGGAACATTATTTGGGGGGTGTTTGTTTAACCTTATTTTGGACTTACGAGCTTATCTGATTTCGGCGTATGTTTTAGAATTATCGGATATAAGCCCCTTTGGTGTTATTGTGTAGTTGTAATAGTAGGGGCCAGTTGATCATAACCAAATATGAATATCATCACTTTAATGTTTCATTTTTACTATTAGGAGTTGATATGAATTTGCTTTTATTGCGTTTTAAACGTGATTATGAGGTATGGAATAATTAGAATTATATTAAATGAGAAGCTGTAACAGAACCGGGTCGGGCTGTTTGGGCATGCTTTTGTTGTGTGAACTTGTGATAATTGAGATTGCGTTTTGGGGGAGATTATTTGATTACTGCGTTTGAAAAGTGCAACTCAAAAAATAGTGTTGGAAAACCTTTTGAACAAACTTGATTATCCACTGCCTTTTTTTAAGAAGAGAAGTGATTAAGAGACTTAAACATATGACTAATCGGTTTCAGTAATGAGTAAATACAAACACGAAAACTCATTATCTACATCTTGGAAACACAATCATGTAATACTTCCTTCCCGTTTGTAGCGGCCACATGTCATCGCTATAGGTTATAGCGACGACATTCTGTACTCAAATTGTCGCCAAAACCCGAAAATGCAGTAGTGCCAAATACACCCTTATTTTTAAATTTGCATTCTATAAAACCTGCCGTTATGGAGCTTGATCCTATGATGGTCCCTTTTGGCATTCAATATTAAATATGGTATATGTGTTCCTTGTGGATACATAATCGTACTTGGTGTTAAGTTCTACGATTACATTCTTGTTTTTTGCTTATATTGTTACGAATTTCATGTTTCTTTTGTGGGTCAGTTTAACTAAACCATTTAATTATAATTAGCAGGTCTAGTAGACTACTGAGACTTCAGTTTTCTTGGAAATTTGGCATGGATGTTAGACAATTAACCCAGCTATCTGAATTCCTGGGCGGTTTTATAAGGAAATTTATGTATGGCATCCTTTCAGAAGCTGCAATACCTGATCACATTGCCTTCATAATGGATGGTAATCGAAGATACTCCAAGAAGCACAACTTGATTGATGGGGCTGGATATAGGGTCGGGTTTTTGACACTAATTTCAATGCTTAGGTACTGCTATGAGATGGGGGTGAAACATGTAACGGTTTATGCCTTCAGTATAGACAACTTCAAACGAAATCCTGAAGAAGTTCAATCTTTGATGGAGTTGATGGAGGAAAAGATTGAACGGTTGATAAGCGATGAGATCATAGTTAGCCAGTACGGAATTAGGGTCAGGTTTATAGGAAACCTTAAACTTTTAAGCAAACCCGTGAGGTTAGCAGCTAAGAGAGCTATGGATGCAACTTCGAAGAACAACAAAGTAGTGTTATCTATATGTGTTGCGTATACTTCCACTGATGAGATTTTGCATGCTGTTCAAGAATCTTGTGAAGAAAAATGGCGTAAAATTGGTGATCCGGATGAGGCGTTCGTAAAATTTGGTATGTTGGATGTCGAGAGGCATATGTATATGAGATTTGTATCTGACCCTGATATCATAATTCGTACAGCGGGTGAGACGCGTTTGAGTAATTTTCTTTTATGGCAGAGTAGTAACTGTCTACTGTATTCACCATCTGTTTTATGGCCGGAGATTGGTTTCCAGCATCTTGTTCGTGCGGTTTTTGACTTCCAAAAGCATTTCTATTATTTAAAAAAACAGAAGCAAGCATATATGAAGTACAGTTGATAGATATTCATTTTTATGGAGCTAATCCAAATATAGTTCTGGAACACGAGTCAAGATGCTTTTTGGTGCTGTACATAAATACCATTGATGAAGCTGTTGCTATGGTAAAACCCGATTCTGTGCCTACATGAAGCAGCTAAGATGTTGATGTCGGAAGCTTCTCAAAGAGGCAGTGTGGATAATAACACAGTAGTTGTCGTTTCTTCGATCAGAATTATAAAGATTTCTTGTGTTTTTATTGATTGCTTTACACCAAGCTGATTTAGTCTCTGGTGGCTTAGTGGCTTCATCTGTTTCAGAGAGGAGTTGCTACCTTGTAATTTTGTTAGAGAAAAAAAAAAAAGCATCGCAATTATAGGTATTTAGTAAACTTATCTTATATAAAAGTGAGTGTATAATATTACCCTCTTTGTATGCAAACGAGGATTTAAGCCCGCGTGTTGCTGCGGGGTGTTTGTATGCGTTAGTTTAGTCAGCAAAAATATGGTGTAGTGACAGGGATATCTGCACACCCAGCTGTTGAATACCACTACGCGCCACTCTTTATTTCCTGCCCTCACCAACATATGCTTCACATATGAATAGTCATTTCTTTTCGTCAAACCCGGTTGCAAACATGTATAACTTCAAGCCATCATTAGCTTTCTAAGAGGAACCAAGTGTAGTAGGTAATGAAAGATATACTAAGCTCATGATTTAGGCTAAAAGTTCAAGTTTAATACATAAGTGCAATCGGAAAGCGTACTATTAATATATGTTCTAGTACGAAATAAAACGAAATTTAGAATTATAATTCTTAAGCTAACGGAGTTAGTAACCAACATGTAAAATTACGAAGACTTAAGATACGACAACATTTCATTAGTAAGACAACATTTTATTATAAGACTTCAGATACAACTATTATAACTTTAATGCAAGATATTTACATTTTAGGATTAACTAATTGATGGTTTTTCTAAAAAAGGACTGATAATGTAAAAGGTCAGATGGGTAGAAAGTGAGCTGTATGCTTCTAGATTTCCCAGGTTCATTAACATTGAGATAGTTTGCTTTGTCAACATCTTTAGTGGTGCATTGTATAACTGGAAAAAGGAATATAACCAACATGAGCAACTTTTGCAAGAGATACGATGTCTAAAACCTGGAAACAACAAGCAAAAAATGTTGTGCTCATATGATCTACTGTCTCCTAACCCAACAACCATTCAATCTTGCCTATTTCTTCGCTAGGCGAACTATACACCTCCAAAGCAACAAGAACAAACTAATACCTTATGAGATGTTCCTGACACGCCTCTATCATTACTTCATATTCTATCATCCACAATTTCAAAGTCCTCAGTATTCACTTGTGAATAAAGTGATGGAACCTTTGAATGCATCTCACATTGCCTCGTTCTTCGTTCCTGAGTCATCCTCAGCCTACGAGCCTTTTGATGATCCATCAAACGAAAATGACAAGTGAAACAAATCTAGTTTTAATCTAGAATAAAAGACTTTGTGGAAAACTAGAAGGGGGGTTGAATAGTTTTGCCGATTTTAAATTAGTTTCAAAAACTTAAGATTCGATGTTATGTGAGATCGTATGGATGAAGATAAAGTATAGATCTAAGAATAATGAATGTAAATAAAGTAAAGCAAGGGAAAGAAATGACACAACCGATTTATAGTGGTTCGGCTACAAGGACACCTTCCTTACCCTACTCCACTCCCCGAGTCACCTACTCGAGAGTTCAAGCACTATGTCAACAAACTCCTTCAACTTGGCGGAGAAGCCTACACAACGTTGCTTACACCTTTTTCCGGTACAAAGCTAAATACCGAGTCCGTAACACGGAGGACCAAACCAACACGACTATTACACAACAACTATGTGAAATATCAAGTACAAGATCTTTGCTACAGAAATCTTGTGGAGGAACAAATCAATCAAGGACCCCTTTCTTGGATGACTTGTAGTGAGCTCGTGATCTCGCCTTAGAGAAGGACCTATATGAGAATCACAATAGAAGAAAGAAGAACAACTCTCTAGATCAAGTGATCTTTTGTTAGAAGAGAGTAAGAGTATATGAGAGATTTAGAAAGAAGAGGGGTGAAGAGAAATGAAGAAATGGCTTTCTATTTATAGGCAAAACTTGCCACTGTTCCACGGATCCCACGGATGCCTCCCTTAAGGGATCCGTCTAGTGTAAAGCTAGGGATCCGTGGGAAGCTCCTCTTTGCCCATGGGTTTTTTGGTTATGGGTCATGGGTCATGGGTTATGGGTTGGTCCATGGGTAATTCATTAGATACAATGTATCTAATAGATGCAATGCATCTAGTCAAATGGGTATGGGTCAATTCCATGGGTTATGATTTTTACCTATCCTAATAAACTATTACAACAAATGATTTATTACAACAATTTGTATTAAGTGACTATATGTAAATGCTTTACAAAAATAACATGTATCCTTATAATTTTACTTATGATAACATTATATTTGTTATCAACAAAACACATAGAGATCACAAAATATTAATAAACGTTTTTACGGTTTATTTGTATTAACAATCTCCCCCTTTTTGTTGATGACAGAACATAATGTTATGATGAGTAAAACTTAAGATTAGATGTATGTTTTGAAAGCCTAAGTTTTACTTCTTCTCCCCTTTTTGTCGAAACAAAAAGTTAACCAAATGAAGAAATAAAATGTGGAGAAAGAGTCCACGTATCGCTTACTTTCCCTTGATGGTAGCTCCCCCTAGTTTGGGGCGTCAAGTGAGAAAAATAAAAAAAATCCTACAAAGAAAAGGTTAGTAGTAACATGCATAAATAATCTTGTGATTGACGAGAATCAAGATTGGGAGCCAAGGTATGTAAACAAGGCCTTAAAACAACAAAATGTAGTGGTATTTCATACAAGCATGTAAAAATAAGAACAAGACTTGTTCCAAAAAAAAAATGCCTAAAAAAAATACTAAAAATAAAAATAGCAGTAGTGATTCCTTCCATGCTTGCATAAGGTTATGGATGGAGGTTTTGATGAGTAATGATATTGATGCGATCAAGAATGAGGTTGAGTATGAATCGCATTTCTTCCCTAACTTCTATTACAATATCCCTAGTGGATTGACAATGTTCACAATGTAAGTGATGTGGGTAATGAGTGCGGAAGTTTTCCGGGTTGTTTTGATTTGTGAGATACGGAAGATGTGGTGGAAAAATAGGAAAATACGGATCAAAGTCCGGAATGTTTGGAAGTGGTGAATTGATGGGTGATGAAGTTGGTGTACTTGTTGGTGATGAAGGAAGTGCTATAATGGAAGCATCTTGTGGTGAGTTAGTGGTTGGTGATGAGCCATTTGATGATGGTTTTGCTAAGCAACAAGGCCGAATGCTAATCCGTGCGGATATCCTAGATTTTGATTGTGGTATTTTGGAAGGCGGGAGGACAAAAGTTTGGATTTCTTGAAATGGATTGTTTGCATTAGGTGATTCATCTAAGTTGGAAGATCTTTTGGAAGACATGGTGGTGTTTGTTTGTGAGGATGAGATGAATAGCAAGCAATGTTGGGAATCCTACTTATAGAAAAAAATTATGCATTACAATGAATGCTTGACCGAAAATGTGGATTAAAATCTAATGATTAGATATGTATTTAAGGCATGTGATCATGAGAAAACAAGCATTAAATCACATACTTCAAAATAAAGTGAGAAAAATAGAAGATAAAACTAGCTTCTGTCTCACGGATCCCACGGATCCTTCCCTTGAGGGATCCGTCCAGCATTAAGGCTGGGATCCGTGGTACTGGTGATTCAGTCAGCTCAAAATTTTCCTTTTGGAAACATTTGTGCCTAGTGTGTGCCTATATGCAAACTATTTGGAGTTGCGGTTATCTCGACTCCTAAAAAGAAAAGAAAATAAACTAGAAGGAAAAAGGCATACTATTATGTGAGATAACCCGAGTGCTCCTAATTCATTGTTTCTTAAATGAATGTACCCGAAAACACATATTAGTTATGTGTCCTCTTTAGCATTCAAAAGACATGAGATGCAATGAAAACGGGTTTTTACTTTGTATTAATAATGAAAAAGTGATTTGTCCTAGACGTGAGAAAATGCTTTTGTGAAATTGATATGGGAAGAGGTATCATTTTGGAAAACATTTTGAAAAGAGGTTTCTATGTGCGAAAAAACGTTTATTCTTTGAAAAGAAGATGTGTATGTAATTACGTGTTTGCAACTTGTACTTATTAAAAAAAATAAGAGAAAACTATGAATTATAAGTAAAAGACTTATCTTGGGTTTTGAAAATTCCCGTATTGCTTGTGAGTTGTGCGTGAAATAGAGATCCTAGACTCAGAAAGAAGAAGGCTAGTGTTTACATACCTTGTAGAGTTAAAAATTAAATTACGACGATTGTTCCATGAGACCAAGACCAAGACGAAGTAGGTTGAATTGTTCCCGCTTCAACGGTTTGGTGAGGACGTCGGCTATGTTGTCTTCAGATGCTACCTTCTCAATAGAGATGTTCCCCTTTTGAACATTGTCTATTAAGAAGTGATGACAAATCTCTATATGCTTTGTGCGAGAATGTAATACCGGATTCTTGCTTAAGTCGATGGCACCTTTGTTGTCACATAGAATGGCTATGTCACTTAGATGAATGTCGTAGTCAACTAACGCTTGTTTCATCCATTGTGCTTGTTGGCATGCTTTATCGGCGGAGACATATTCGGCTTCGGTTGTTGATATTGCTAATGCCGTTTGTTTCTTTGAGAACCAAGATGTTAAACAACATCCCATAAAAGTACATACCCCACTTGTACTTTTTCGGTCAACATAATCACTTGCATGGTCAGAATATGCATATACAATTGTTTCTACTCCCGTACCCTTAGGATACCATAATCCTAATTGAGTCGTACCCTTAATGTATCTAAATATCCTTTTTACGGCTTCTAGATGTGATGTTTTAGGGTCTTCTTGAAACCTAGCACATAGACAAACACTAAACATGATATCCGGCCTACTAGCCGTGAGGTAGAGAAGACTACCAATCATGCCACGATATTTTGTGTTATCAACGGATTCGCCATCTTCATCTTTTGTGAGTTTAGTGTCGGATGACATTGGTGTCCTAATTGGTTTTGACTCTTCTAAACCGAATTTCTTTAACATTTCCTTAATATATTTAGATTGATTAAAGAAGATACCATCTTCCACTTGTTTGATTTGTAGACCAATAAAGAAACTACGTTCTCCCATCATACTCATCTCGAACTCGTCATGCATGATTTTAGAGAAATCATCACACATGTCTTGACAAGTAGATCCGAATATAATGTCATCTACATATATTTGAACAATGATTATATGTGACTCCTTTTTCTTAGTAAAAAGTGTGTTATCAACTAACCCCATGGTGTAGTTGTGTTTGATTAAGAACGACTTGAGTCTATCATACCAAGCTTTTGGAGCTTGTTTTAGACCGTAAAGGGCTTTCTTTAGCTTATACACATGTTTGGGTTTTTCAAAATCTATGAAGCCCGGAGGTTGAGCTACATATACTTCTTCATTAATAAAACCATTTAGAAAAGCGCTTTTGACATCCATTTGATAAAGCTTAAGATCATTAGCACAAGCATAAGCAAAAAGTATTCTTATAGACTCTAATCTAGCCACGGGGGCATAGGTCTCATCAAAGTCTATTCCTTCTTGTTGGTTATATCCTTGGGCAACGAGTCTAGCTTTGTTTCTAGACACTATACCGTTTGCATCTAACTTGTTTTTATAAACCCATTTGGTTCCTATTATGGTTTGATTACTAGGTGGAGGGAAAAGTGTCCAAACATCATTAGAAACAAATTGATTTAACTCTTCTTGCATGGCCATTACTCAACTTTCATCTTTTATGGCTTCTTGTGTATTCTTAGGTTCTATGGTTGAAACAAAACAAAATAGGCTACTTTGGTTTTGGACTTGAGACCTTAAGGTTCTTTCGTTTAACTTTCCTATGACCTTATCTACGGGGTGATCTTTGGACTCTTTAATGTTTATGAGTTCATTATTTGAAGGTTCTTCTTCTTCTTCATTTACCTTTTTCTTTATTACAATAGCTTCACTTTCAACAATCTCGTCATCGACAAGAGGTGGAGAGGGTTTGGGTGGATGATGAGTGTGTAAATACTCATCATTTTTGGTTAAATCTGAACTGCAAAACGTTTAAAAATGCTCAGAAATGCATCAAAATACTGAAAATATCTCAAAATTGCATTTTATATGTTTCAGATGCAAAATGTTTAAAATCAGATGAAAAATGAGCTAAGTTTGCATAATTGGCAGTTTCAGTCCCCCAAGTTTCAAAAGTTGTCAGAAATAGTCCCTGAGCACTTATTTCAAAAGTAAAATCACCAAAGGTCCTTTTAAAATCATAACTTGTCATAATTAGTCCTTTGGTGAAAAATGTTAAAAGTTTTGAGAAATTACAAGTTTGGTCCTTTGAGTTTCAAATTTGGCAAAAATAGTCCTTGGAAGTTTGAAAATGTCCATTTTGGTCCTTGCACTATTGAAACTTGTCATTTTTAGTCCCTTGAAACAACTTTGCAAATTTGGCAGCTTTGGTCCCTTGTTTTTCAGAAATTACACAAAAGGTCCTTGTTTATCTAAGCCTTTGAACCCTTTGGACCTTGTCATAACCCATTTGGACCCCTGCCAATCCATTGAACCCCCTGTTTTTGACCCCCCCTTCAATATATCACCCGGTCAACTACGGTCAAACAAACTCACCCATTTCCCTCTCTTTTTCTTTCTTCTCCCAACCAGTGTCTGCAACTCACCAGGCCTTCACCATCCCCCCAGCTCACCCTCACTTTTCCATGTCCCCTCCACCTCCACCAAACAACAAAATCAATTAATGTTCCCTCCTCCCTTTCACTCAACCCCTCAACTGGCTAAAACCATTTTGGCGCCAAAATTGCATCAAACGGCTAACATAGTCCCAAGTGATCCAATGGCCAAGAAAAAGGTGGGAATTGATCAGAGAGGTGAGAGAAGACATTTGGTGTATAAAAGAGAAGGAAGAGAAGCAAAGAGGGCAGTAGTAGTTAGTTTTTAATTTCATTGTATGTCGTTTTTATTAAATCCTCTCAATTAGTGTTTTAAAATGTAATCTTAAGCTTTAATGTATTACACATAAGTCACTTAGTCATTGTAACTCATTTCAAGTATCAATTTAAAGTTTAACTAAGTTTCATATTTTTTTGTGTTTACTGTTGAAGAAGTCAGTTTCATGTTCTTAAATTAAGGCTTATAGTAGTTTATCTTTAATTTCAAATAAGCTTAGTTAAGCTATTTATAGCTTTTGTTAAGCTTACAAATCAATTTTGAGCAATATGTCATGTGGGTCAACAAAAGTCAACTGAGGTGCTAAATTGGAATCAATCATGAATGTGGGTGTTGCAGATGCTTGGATTGGGTTGGATTGGATTAGATTAGTGTAGTTTGGTTATGGTATAAGCTGCAAATTAGCTGGACCATTGTAAGTGTTCATAAGCTGTTTTCATGGTTCTAATTCATAGTTGTTTTACTGCATAATTAGAGTAGTTATAATCTGTTGGTGTTACTTGTTGAATTTGAATTAGTTAGCTTTAATAATTGATATTATATCATAGTTCAGTTGCAGTCTTAGTTTAGCATTAAGGATTTGATAGTTTTGCTTGCATATCAGTTTTGATAGTGGTGTTTGGATCAGTGGGTTTCTTTGAGCTTGAGCTCTTGTTTGTGCTTCAAATCTATTCACTCAGTCTCAACTAGGACCACTTGAATCCTTTTAGTCATAATATTGTCTCTGCAATCTCTAATAGTCAAAATTGTCCATGATCTGTCCTAATCTCTTAACTGTTAGAAATTTGGAAAATCAAAAGCTTGTTTTGTGTTTGTAATACATAGAGTTAACTTGCATTAAGTTTATTTCATCATAATACATCAATTTCAGTTCATAAAATTGAATCAAAGTTCACCAAAGTCAAATGTTGTTTCTGTTTTTTAAAAGTCAAAATGAACAAATCAGTTTTGGTCCAAACTTCATAGATGTTTCATGTATTCATACAAGGTCTAAATCAAGTGGTATTTTGGAATTCACAAGTTCACTTGGTGGTTAGTGATAAGGTATCATTGGATTAATGTTGAGAGTTTTCTTTGATAGTCAAATCAGTGCTTAAAATGGGTAGAAAATGCCCTGTGCACAATCTCAGTGACAACTGAGTGTGCACAGGTTTTGCAAAAGCTCACAACAAACTCATAAGAGCTTATCTAGGGCTCATTTTTAGTTTACAAGTTCTTAGCCATGTCTACTTGAGGACCACAATTCCAGTTTTCCTTAAAGCTCATTTGATAAGCATGTAGGATAGCTTAAACAAGGGTAGCTAGGCTGTTTGGCAAAAAATCATTTTTAAGCTTGAATCATGGGTTAGAGCTTGTTGCTTGTTAGGACTAGCTGGAATTAGTTAGAATTAGTTCATTATAGCATATTATAGCTTCTTCTTTCAGTTTGGTAGCTTATTGTGCTCATTTGCTTAATTCAAGTGCTTATTTATAAGCACTTTGCATGGCAGTTTCATAATCCTACACATAAGCTACTGTTTTTATATTTTTCTTAGATTCATAATATTAATTTAGACTTTTCCTGAATTTTTCATATTTTTCTAGCACTGTTTGCTATTTTTCTTCATTTAAAACAGTTTTTAAGCCTTTTTAATTAGCTTTTATTGCAATTAAATCAGAAAAGTTTCAAAAAAACAAGTTTTCATTTTTCCTAGGTTAAGATAAATATAAACAGTCAAAAAAATATTTTTCCAGATTTTTCTTAGTTAAATTTGTATTTTTAAGCAATTTAAGTAGTTTTAAATAGTTTTTAATTCATAGAAAATAGAAAAATAATCAGAAAAATATAAAATTAGTTTTGAAAATTCTCTTTAGTTATTTTAGATTTTTCTAAGTCATAATTTCATTTTTATAGCTTTATTTCATATTTTCTTGTATTTTAGGTTATTATTAAATAAGTAAAAATAGTTTTTAATTAATAATAATTAGATAAATAGTTTTAAAAATAATTTTCTTTTTCTAAAATTTTCTCTTATCATTAGGTTTGTAAAAATGTCATTTTTATATTTTTAGGATTAATATTGCTTCAGTTTCACATTTTCTTTTGTACGTCACGTAGTTTTTTAATTTAAGTTTTATAAAAGAAAAATCAAAAACATCGTTTTAAAAATAGTGATAGCATTTATTTAATATATTTTATCTTTTTAATTTTCTTTAATTTGCATTTAAGCCCCTGTAATTTATAAACTTTTTCTTTAGGTGTAATCGATCACAATCCTTTTCCCATTCAAATTTTCTCGATCACTATTCGTTTGACTATTCTCGCACAGCTCGTTGGGACTTAACGACCTGGGGAAACACTAAACTCCTCTGGACTTCATTGCATTGGTGTCTGAACTGTTTTAAGTTTCTTACGGTTAGCCATTCACAAGTGGCTAGCTTGTGTGAGATAACTTGACGGTTTGGCATCGATCAGTGGACCTTCATCAAATTTTACATTTAATGACTCTTCTACCTTCATTGTTTCTTTATTTAATATGACATAAGCTTTGCTATTAGGAGAATAACCTAAAAATATACCTTCGGTTGATTTAGGATCAAATTTTGTGAGGTAATCTTTAGTGTTAAGAAGAAAACATTTGCTACCAAAGACTCTAAAGTGATCTAACGTAGGCTTTTTGCCTCGAAGTAACTCGTATGGAGTTTTACCTAAAATTGGTCTAATTAAGACTCGATTAAGTATGTACGTTGAAGTATCAACGGCATTGCACCAAAACTTTTGAGGTATGGATTGCTCATTTAGCATGGTGCGACTCATTTCTTGTAGGGTTCTATTCTTTCTTTCAACCACCCCATTCGATTGTGGAGTGCGGGGAGCCGAGAAGTTGTGAGTAATACCATTAGCGTCACAAAAAGCTCCAAATTGCACTTCATTATCGAATTCCCTACCATGATCCGTTCTAATAGACACTATAGGACTTCCTAGTTGTCTTTGGATTTTCTTGCTCAATATTTCAAAGTAATTAAATGTTTCAGTTTTGTTTTTTAAAAATTTAGTCCATGTGTACCTAGAGTAATCATCCACTATGACCAAAGTGTAGTAGTTGTCTCCATAACTTTGGATAGCGGATGGACCAAATAAATCCATGTGTAGTAATTCTAGACACTTAGTTGTAGACACCATGTTTTTAGCTTTGTGACTAGAATGGACTTGTTTTCCTACATTACAAGCATCACAAAAGTGATGTTCATATTTTAATTTAGGTAGATCTCTTACTAGATCTTTGGATGATAGCGATTGAAGAAGTCGCATATTGGCATGGCCCAATCTTCGATGCCATAAGGTCGAAGTATCATCCATAGAAGTAAGACAAAGTTTGTCTTTAGGTTCATTACCAATTTTAATGACATAGACTCCATGTTTCCTAATTCCTCTTCCTATGGTTATGCCATTTTTTAATATCTTACTACCGGTTTCGGTAAAAAGTACATTGCACTTTTTATCACATATTTGGTTTATACTTAAGAGGCTAAAGTTTAGGTTTTCTACGTGACACACATCGTTAATGGTTAGAGATTTGTTAGAAATCGTACCTTTACCGATGATTTTGCTTTTGCTATTTCCAAACACCACATTTCCTCCATTGAAGGATTCATATGTGGAGAATAGATCTTTATTGCCGGTCATGTGCCTCGTGCACCCGCTATCCTTGACCCGTTCATCCGGATCTAGGTCGACCTTTAAGCACACATAAGAAAACAATTAACTCAAAAGTTTGGTCCCCATTTGTTCATGGGTCCATTAGTGTTAAACATTCCATTCATGTTAGACATGTATGGATAAGGTGAATATGCATTCCATGGTGCAAAGTTTTGAAATGGAAAACCATTTTGCATATTTGGTTCCATCCCATTTGATGGTTACTTCTCGGGTAAACGTTATTAGGTCTCCTAGATGTGTTTGGCTTTGAAAATGATGGAGCTTTGTTTCTTGCAAAAATTGAATTATATTTTGGGGGTGGTTGTCTAGTGGTAATATGAGTTGGTTTCTTCTTATTAACAATAACAAAATCAGTTCTAGAAGAAGAGGCTATGTTATTACCACTGTTTGCTTTAGCAGACCCACAGATCCCTGGCTGTACACTAGCCGGTTCCCTTTTCGTGGGATCCGCCACAACAGTGGTTTGTTTTTCTATTGCTTTTACGAACTGTGTTTCTTTGTTTTCACTAGTTGACGCATCAAGTTGCTGAATACCTAGACCTTTTTGGTTGTTTCCAGTTTTAACACTATCTAGTATCATATCTAGAGTATTAGTACTCATTCTAGCAATCTTAGAATCTAGTTGATCAACTAGTGTTTGAAGTTGAACGCAAAGTTCACATTCGCCACTTGCTATTTTCCCTTTTTCTAGACGTTTCAATGTTGCTCTTAACTCTATGACTTCCTTATCAAAACGTTGGTTATGATTTTTCAAAAACTTGTTTTTGTTAATTACTTTTAAGCTAATTTTGCAAAGTTTGTCATATTCATTATGCAATGAGTCATCATCTAATGATGAGCTACTATAGTATTCGTGACATACCTCGTCATTTGCCATGAGACAAATTTCTTCGTCCTCCTCCTCGCTCATTCCTCACGAACCGCTCACGAATGCCTTTTGATCATCCCGTTTGGGACACTTGCTAATAAAGTGGTTTGGGTCCCCACATTTAAAGCAAGCACGATCATCCCTTGGCTTCTCGTCCTCTTTGCTTTTCCGGAATCCTTTCTTGTCGTCATACGGTTGTTTGACGTATCTTCCCTTCCTTCTAAAGAACTTTTTAAAGTCCCTTACCGCCATGGCATACTCCTCGTCATCACTATCCGAAGAGGAGTTCTCTTCATCGCTTGAGACCTTCTTGGCTTTAAGGGAAGAGATTTGTGTTTCTCTTTCACTTTTGAGGCTTCGGAGTCTTTAGCGAGGACAAGCTCATAGACTTTTAAATTTCCTATGAGTTCATCAAGGGTGAGGATTGACAAGTCTTTAGATTCTTCGATTGCCGTCACCTTAGATCTCCACTTAGATGGAAGTGCCCTTAGATATCTCCTAACATGATTACGGCTAGAGAAAGATTCATCAAGTGCTTGTAAAGATGTAATAATAGTATTAAAATTAGCAAAAGAATGATCTATAGTATCCTCATCCGATATTGAAGATTGTTCATATTGTTGAACAAATAGATCAATTTTATTATTTTTAACTTGTTGATTACCTTGATGAGTTACAACTAAAGAATTCCAAATTTCTTTAGAGGTTTTAAGCATAGAAATTCTTTCGAATTCCTTTTTGGGTAAAGCATTATATAAAACCATTTTAGCCACACTATTTTTGGAAAGCTTTTTCTTAATGTCATCGGTGAGTTTATCATGAGGTATGTTAACTACATTTCCTTTATCATCTTTTGATGTAGCTTCAAAATCGCCTTCAACAATGATGTACCAAAGATCAATATCTTTTGACTTCACATACGTTTCGAATCTATTTTTCCAATATATAAAACCATTAGTTTCAAGTAGTGGTGGTCGTTGCATAGATTGCCCTTCCTTGTAATTTTTAGAACCCATAGTGATCGAAAAGTTTTTAAAATACGGTTTACTTTAAAACTTTTATAAACTTAGCTCTTGATGCCAATTGTGGAAAACTAGAAGGGGGGTTGAATAGTTTTGCCTATTTTAAGTTAGTTTCAAAAACTTTAGATTTGATGTTATGTGAGATCGTATGAATGAAGATAAAGTATAGATCTAAGAACAATGAATGTAAATAAAGTAAAGCAAGGGAAAGAAATGACACAACCGATCACCTTCCTTGCCCTACTCCACTTCCCAAGTCACCTATTCGAGAGTTCAAGCACTATGTCAACAAACTCCTTCAACTTGGCGGAGAAGCCTACACAACGTTGCTTACACCTTTTTCCGGTACAAAGCTAAATACCGAGTCCGTAACACGGAGGACCAAACCAACACGACTATTACACAACAACTATGTGAAATATCAAGTACAAGATCTTTGCTATAGAAATCTTGTGGAGGAACAAATCAATCAAGGACCCCTTGCTTGGATGACTTGTAGTGAGCTCGTGATCTCGCCTTAGAGAAGGACCTATATGAGAATCACAATAGAAGAAAGAAGAACAACTCTCTAGATCAAGTGATCTTTTGTTAGAAGAGAGTAAGAGTATATGAGAGATTTAGAAAGAAGAGGGGTGAAGAGAAATGAAAAAATGGCTCTCTATTTAAAGGAAAAACTTGCCACTGTTCCACGGATCCCACGGATCCCTCCCTTAAGGGATCCGTCTAGTGTAAAGCTAGGGATCCGTGGGACGCTCCTCTTTGCCCATGGGTTTTTTGGTTATGGGTCATGGGTCATGGGTTATGGGTTGGTCCATGGGTAATTCATTAGATACAATGTATCTAATAAATGCAATGCATCTAGTCAAATGGGTATGGGTCAATTCCATGGGTTATGGATATGCTCCATGGGTTATGATTTTTACCTATCCTAATAAACTATTACAACAAATGATTTATTACAACAATTTGTATTAAGTGACTATATGTAAATGCTTTACAAAAATAACATGTATCCTTATAATTTTACTTATGATAACATTATATTTGTTATCAACAAAACACAAAGAGATCGCAAAATATTAATAAAACTTTTTTACGGTTTATTTGTATTAACAGACTTTTTATCCTCTCTACAAATTGTACCTAAAGTTTTATTTGGTTTTCCATCAAAACAAACCTGTTGTGATTTTTTGGATGTTTTGTGATTGTTAAAACAACTTGTGATCATGACTTGCTCTATTTTGTGTAAAACATATTTGGTTGATCTTATATCAAAAAATTTGGTCAATATCTTGATTTCTTGCTCTTATGTTATCTCTACATGCTACCATTACTATGTTTTGCTTGTTTACATGTATACTTGTTGTAGAGTACATTAGCTTCAAAATTTGAGATGTGGAATTGTGTTTTGGGAACATTCTGTTAAGGATTCTGTCTCAGAAGCCGGATCCCTTGGCTATAACTAGCCGGATCCCTCGAGGGAAGGATCCGGTGGATCTGGGTAGACAGAAACCTGTTGTATGCCTTATAGCATAACTCCAACCTTCCTGACCTTATTGACTAGTTGAACATGCTATATTAGGATCACTTAGGTTTTCCTTAGGCTCAGTTGATCCCACATTCACTCATGGATGACTTATGATCACATTGTTTCTCTCATTTCAAAACACTTATTTTGATATTTTTCTCATTTTTAACAAATTGTTTTACTCATTTTAACCTTAAAATGCTCTAAAATCTTGTTTTTCCTTTCTTATGATTTTTAAGGAATTTTCTAAATTTTTCCTTAATCACCATCTGGTTTCTACAACCATTTACCTTTCTCAAAACTCTTAGTGTCATCCATGAGAAACGTTTATTTATATTTTACGATCTTCTAATGTTTTGTCGATAACAATCGTAAAATCATTTTAACGAAATAAAATACGTAAAAGCTTTGAGCCAATAGTTTACTAACACACTTTTACTAAACATATAAAATCATCATAACATGTTTAGTTGGATAAGTTATATAAAACCAAAACTATTTTTATAAAACACTTACAAGTAATTTTGTTTACTTATATTTTATAAAAATGTATATATACTTTGTATAACTTGTAATTGGTAAATGATGGGTAAAAACCAAAGTCCATGACCCATACCTATGGAGCATGATCCATGACCCATGATCCATTGCATGACATCATGCATGAAATCATGTTGGATATTATCCATGATCCATGACCCAAAGTCCATGACCCATGACCCATTGACTAGGTATAATGTATCTTGTTGGGTATCCATAATCCAAAGTCCATGACCCATGGTCCATAACCCATAACCCGGTTTGCAACCCAAAATCCGAACTAGCCTGACCCAGCTGCCGGATCCCTTGGATTTCACTGGCCGGATCCCTTGGGTAAGGGATCCGTCGGATTTGGGTGAACTGTAGGCAGATTGCCTATAAATAGTGAGTCATTTCTCTCTTGCTCCAAACCCTTTTTAGACATATCTTCTCTCTATGTTCTAGCCTCTCTAACCTCAGATCCAAAGGATCTTTTATGTAGTTTTCTCTTTGTGTGATTCTATAGGTTCCTCTTAAAGGCGAGATCACAACCTCTTGAAGACGTGCAAGCTCAAGGTTATGAGTTGCTAAGCTTCGTCATCATCAAGAATACTGAAGTGCATCTTGTTGATAGTTCTTCTCTCTTTCCATCAGTGTGTCAAGTTAAAGGCATTGGTGTATAGTGCTTAAGGTGTACATTCGATATGGGGCGTCGATGTATATTTGTGTAGTTTGGGTAAAATGGTATTGATATCCTTTGAAGTATTGTAAAAAGGAGTTTGTCTCATTTAGGTTATAGTGTTGGGTAGTAGTTCCTCATTTATAATGGAACTCGGTGTCTAGCCTAGTACCGGATAAAGTGTAGGCGACGTTGTGATAGGTTTGGTTCTACCTCGTGAAAGAACTCGGTGTCTAGCCTTGTACCGGATAAAGTGTAGGCGACGTTGTGAAGGCTTCTCCGCTATATTAAGGAGCTTGTGTTGTGTAGTGCTTAGAAACTCTCGAGTTGGGTACTCGGGGAGTGGAGTAGGGCAAGGAAGGAGTCCTTGTAGCCGAACCACTATAAATACTTGTGTCGTGGTTTTGTGTTCCTTTACTCTTTATCTCTTTGCGTTACTTATTTATATGTCTATCTATCAATACCCAACACACAATCTAAATGGATTGACATAAGTCGATCTAAATACTTTAAAACAAAGTTTTAATCGGCAAAACTAACCCCTTCTAGATTTCTACACATTTGTTTTAATCATAATTTAAATATAAATTGTTACCGCATGCATGACATCATTGATATCTTGGGTGTATCTTGATAAATTTGGGCATATCTTGCAAGATTACACAAGATTTTGAAAGATTATTTGATTTAAAATAATCTAGATTTAAGTGATCAGCAAGTCGGATCCCTTGAGTTGCACTGGCCGAATCCCTTTTGAAATGGATCCGCCAGATCCGTGGGATCAGACAAATTTGTGCCTATAAATACAAGGTCATTTCTCATTGTTTCATCACCATCTCATACATACTCTCTTATACTCTCTCATTGCATCATCCTAACCTTGATCTCAGATCAAAGTCATAGTTTACTTTCATTTTAGTTCTTCATAAAGGGTGAGATCACTACGTTTGCATATAAGACTTTCAAGCTTTAAGAGAACTGTTGCTAGTCTTCATCATCATCACTAGATCTCAGATTTGATTCTAGTTGATCATTCATTGTACTATAAACTTGTATTGATAGATTGGTGTTTTGGGTTGGTTCTAACTTTGTAAAGAACATGGTATTTAGCTTTGTACCGGATAAAGAACAAGCGGCGTTGTGAGTCTTCTCCATTGGATAAGGAGCTTGTTAACATAGTGTTTACGAACTCTCGAGTTGGATACTAGAAGAGTGGAGTAGGGCAAAGATGGTGTCCTTGTAGCCGAACCACTATAAATACTTGTGCCACGGTTTTATTTCTTCTTTACTTTAATTTACATATCGTATTTATATTTATTATTTATATTTGCATTATCAATACTTCACTATCCAAAAGATTTCACATATACTTGATGTAACTATTTTTGAAAGTTTTTAATCGGCAAAACTATTCAACCCTGCTTTTAGTTTTCCACAGTATTGTTATTGTCTGTGGATGGAGTGGTAGTGCCCAACACCTCATTCACTATTTTTGATATTTTGGATATGGAGGTCCATTTACCCATTGTATTGTTTATTGGTTGATGCTTGCTTTATGTAAGTGTTAGTATATTGTATTGAGCTCATACCCAATTGAAACCTTACCCGTCGAATTTACGTATTGAATTTCCGTATTGAACTTACTTATCAAGCATGCAAATTGAATGTATCCTATTGAACATAATCTATTGAACTTACCTCGTTGATCTGTCATCTTTGTGATCTTTGATTCATTGGTTAAACCTTTTGTTTTAAATCCTTCATTGAATAATTGTTTATGATCAAATTTGCTTCTTTGTTTTGTATTGCTTTTTATTTTGTATCCGCGCATTGAGCTTTTCGCTCAACCATATTTTCTTTCCATGCGGCAGGTAACCAGGGTTTGGGACTAGAGATTGAGAGTTGGTCCAAGTAGAATGGAGTGTTAGAGACTTATCATTCAGCCTATTAAGTTCCTTTCGAATAAATTCTTAGTGAGAACATTGCATTGACTTTTAGTTATCATTGGTTTGGAACATAGTATGTAATTTCTTTATTTGGGAATTCACTAGACTTAGACTTTTGCTTTGTTTTTGTATCGTTTGTCTAGCATGCAGTTCCTTTAGAATTGAGGTGTTACATTTTTATTTCAACATACCTCCCGTTTTTCACAAAGTTAGTCGACACAACCATTCAAACGCACCTCAAGCAGTGATTAACACAAAATGTGAAGATATGCTCGTTTTTCTTATTTCAATTGAATGTTAATGACACTAATTAAATTCGAAAATTGATTTCTCAAAGTTAATTTAACCATTTGGATTTTGAACCTTAAAATATTATGAAGCACTTCGTTTATCTCATATATATAATTTCATAAACTTCTAATTTTATATATTAAAAATCTAATCAGATTAATCCCCGATTAATAGCCGCCTAATCAATTAATCGTTAGGTGGTACCTGACCGCCCGGCTAGCAACTAGCGATTTTACAACCTTGATTAATACTTCATTTTTTATGTATTATACTGTTGCATTTATTTGTATCATGTTTTGATTGCTTATACACTTATGTAGGCATATAAGATACATATATGTGCAAATAAACTCTCATTTACCCTATACGGCCATACCTCTTGCTCTTTGAGAATGGTGTGACACAAACTCAACAACTAAAATGTCACATGTCACGTGACACGCACATGCCCGTGAAAGTTAACCCTCTCTACAAAGACATAAACCTGCTATTGAATATCCTATGAGAGCACGATGTAGTTGCCAACATATTATTGGCCTTTTTTGCACCAAATAACACTTGTACTGCACCACCCCAGTGTGTTATTCGTCCCTTAGCCATTCCACTAACTAGTGTTATTGATATTTCTTTTTTTTTTCTTTTTTTTTTTGGTGGGTGGGTATTTTTGATGGAGTTTTTATGGGATACACATGCACCAATAACAGTTAGTCTCAGTTATTAGTTTTTTTGCTAAAAGAATTGCTTTAATTATTGGTGTGTTATTAGAGAGGTGCTAAGGTGGCATACCAATAATGTTATTTGTCATTAAAGCTAAGAGTGTTGCTAATAATAACCCCCCAAAAGTATTGGATATGAATTATTTCTTTAAAAAAAAGTATGTGCTGGCCATGATTTACCCCCCGGAGATGCCGGCTGGAATAACATCAAGCGCCGTGTTACACCCGTTGTTTCTTTTTACGTTAATGCATGCATGCTAGCTACAGCTTATATGTAATGCACAACATATTGTTTTCGAAATCTATGCGATCGGAATCCTACCCACATCTGCTTCAAAACCAAGTTCAAGGCAAGTACTTCTACTTGGATATGATGTTACTGTTTATTTATATTGATGTAACTTTAATTTGTACGGTAAGGTTTTGGTGTATACAGTATACTGTCATACTGATATTCTTAGTATGTTAACCTAGTAAATCTTGGTATCATCAGTTTACTCTTCCATCACTTTCTAACTAGTTTAAGTAACTATAGACGGCCAGACAGTTTACGTTTTAGAATGTGATTATATATGAGAAGTCAGAACAATATCAGATAATACGTTGTAATAAAACGACCAGATATTTTGTTACGGTGTGTTTTTGTTTTAAGTTGTAATAGGCAAATAAGTAAGTTGTTTAACAAATGTGATTATAAGGCTAAAACAGTTAACTTATCAGTCGTATCGATCAGGTTTTTAACGAGCTAGCTATTCGTAAACTCATTCAATTCTATATACAAGCCCTTGAAACATATTATCCGAGGCTTGAATACCGAATGCCCTCTATAGTTACTTTGCACTTTATAAAACTGGCTGCAATGAAGGTTTTATATATAGCTACTATGAATGTCCCATTACATGACAATCCATGTTTAGTGCTAAAAATCTTTTTTTGTTAATTCTTATATTTGTGAGTAGCTCATGTTTCTTTCGTGGATCGCTATAATCAGGTCTAAAAGGCTGCAAGGATAGTTCTTAGAATTTTGCTATGGATGTGAAACAAGTAACTAGGGTCTCTGAGCTCTTGGGAGGTTTCATAAGGAATTGTATTTATAGCATCCTTTCGATGTCTGCAATACCTAATCACATTGCCTTTATAATGGATGGTAACCGGAGATACTCCAAGAAAAACAATTTGATTGATGGGGCTGGATATAGGGCCGGGTATTCAACGTTAATGTTAATGGTTAGGTACTGCTATGAGATGGGGGTGAAGCATGTAACGTTTTATGCCTTTAGTATAGACAATTTTAAACGAGATCCTGAAGAAGTCAAAACTTTGATGGAGTTGATGGAGGAAAAGATTGAGCGGTTGATAAATGAGGAAATCGTAGTTAGCCAATATGGAGTTAAGGTTAGGTTCATAGGAAACCTTAAACTTCTAAGCAAATCCGCGAGGTTGGCAGCCGAGAGGGCTATGAATGCAACTTCCATGAACAACAACATTGTGCTATCGATATGTGTTGCTTATACTTCCACTGATGAGATTTTGCATGCTGTTCAAGAATCTTGCGATAAAAAATGGCACGAAAACAGAGTTTCGGATGATGGGTTGAGAAGAGTTGATGTGTCAGATATCGAGAGGCATATGTACATGGGAGTTGTCCCAGACCCTGATGTCATAATACGTACATCAGGTGAGACACGTTTGAGCAATTTTCTTTTGTGGCAGAGCAGTAAGTGTCTCTTGTATTCACCGTCTATATTGTGGCCGGAAATTGGTTTCCAGCATCTTGTTCAAGCTGTCTTTGAATTCCAAAAGCAATTCTACTATTTAAACAAACAGAGCAGACATGAAGTGCAGTTAAAGGGAAAAATATAAAATTTGTGTGTGATTGAATGGTAAACTAGTTGTATTTGAATTCAAATATTGTTTTAGAATAAGCGTTAAGGGCATTTCGCAATCCCTTGGCCTTGTGTAAGATCATTTGATCAATGTTTTATCCTAAACTTATAATATGCATTCAGTTAATTTCATGTTCAGTTCATGGCCTATTATATTGAGCTCATAAGAGTGCTAGGTATCATAACAAGCATTTACTTCATCGTCGCGCCACCTCAGCGCCACATCAGCATCTCATTTTCCCACAACTAACCACAACAAACCCCCTCCTCACTCATAACAAACCTCAACCTCTTCATTTGGGCCCCACCACTACCACTTTATTTTTTTTATTCAATTTTCACTTCCAAATAAAAACTAAATAAATTCATTTCATTCAAATTAAAAATACAATACACAACTTAATAAAAAACGTACTAAACATAAAAAAAACATACGAAAAAAAAAACATACGCAAGAAATACATGAAATTATAACGAAACTAATTATCCGGATTATGTTGTTGAAATTGTGCCCATTGAACTTGTTGCCAAACATGGTCGATGAGACATCGTTGAAGCTTAGCGTGTGTGCGTTTATCATGTAGTTCTTTGGCTTTTTTTCTTTGCACTTGGCAACGTTCAATCCATGTCTGCTGTAAATTTGGTGTTGGAGAAATATACGTTTCAGCAATATCTGATATCGCAAAATTTTCATCTTTCAAAATCATGTTATGCATTATGATGCACGCGTACATGATTCTCCGTAACTTGCCAATAGTAAATTGCCGCGCCGGTTGGGCAATGATATGCCAACGTCCCTGGAGGACACCAAAAGCTCTTTCGATGTCTTTTCGAGCACTTTCTTGTTTCGCTTTGAATGCGGCATTTTTTGGATTAGTTGCAACTGTAAATGACTTGACGAAAGATGCCCACTCCGGGTAGATTCCGTCAGCTAGATAATACCCTTGCTTAAATTTACAGCCATAAACATCAAACTCAACCTCAGGGGCGATGTCATCAAGCAAGTCGTCGAATAACGGAGAATTATTTAAAACCGTTAGATCGTTATTCGCACCCGCTACCCCAAAAAAAGCATGCCAAATCCACAAATCGTATGAAGCAACAGCCTCAAGCATTATAGTGGGATATTTTTTATCACCTCTATGAAATTGGCCTTGCCATTCTTTAGGACAGTTTCTCCATTCCCAGTGCATACAATCGATGCTCCCCAACATTCCCGGAAGCCCATGAACAGTTTTATGTGCATAGTATAAGTTACGAATGTCATCCTCATCTGGTTTTCTTAAAAACTCCTTAATAAATAGTTGGATTATGCACATAAGAAAAAAATCTAGGCAATCGCGTGCACAGTGTTCACCTATTTGTAAATACTCATCTAATGCATCAGCTGATATCCCGTAAGCCAATTGGCGTAGGGCACATGTGCATTTCATAAGCACACTAAAACTCATTACACCCCTAGCATCGGGTCGCATTCTAAAGAAATCAAAATGACTAGGAAGAGGATCATGAGTTTCAATATATGTTTCAATACCTTGCACTATTTGTAGAAATAGACGACGGCTCATACGAAATCGACGTCTAAATTGAGCGTCCGAATATTTTGGGTTGTCGCCAAAATAGTCAGCAACAAGACGTGCTTCAGCAACTTCACGTTCACGAGGGACATATTGACGACGCTTTGAAGGACCGGGTGCTTGTTCCTGCAACGTTTGCTCCGCCTCGAACTCTTGAATAAACATTTCTAAGTCCGTTAACTCTTCAATATCACTATCGCCGGAATAAGATGATTGACTATCGTAATTCATGTTTTCAGCAAGTTTGAATGGATATGTTTTGATTGAATATGAAAAACTTGTATGAAATGTTATGTATTTATAGAGTGGGTGGTAGGTTTTTTTTTTTTTTTTTTTTTTTTTTTTTAAAAAAAAGAAAAAAAAAACGTTTTTAAACGTTAGGCAACGGATATATGAAATATTTAATCAATGCATGTGTCAGTAGCTTCATTCGTCGTCCCGACGATTTTGGATCTCACGGCGAGCCACGACGGGCGACGCCGGTGTGGCGGCGAGCCACGGCGAGACGCCACGTCGGCCACGGCGAGCCACGGCGTCCCCACACCGTCCACTCTAATATCTCACTGATTTAAGTTTCTTAACATTGGGTTGTCTTTACATGGCCTTGAAACATCTTTATTTTAAGAAAGGTTATGATATATCTCAGTTTCCTATTGTTCTGCATACTTGGCATACTTAGCAAAATAAACTTATATGAAATCATTGATATTGCTTATTCGGTGTCAGGGTACTCATATATGCCTTTCCGTGCTGTGTTATTCTCTCATATCGGTCAAGTAATGTATAGCAATGTAAATCAAACAACACCCGGACATGAATACTTGAACAAGGAAACTATTGCTTTAATATTATGGATCACAAAAACATGCAGTGTCTAACAAGGATCCTCATCTTACAGGCCAAGTTTCATATAAGAGGACAAGGTGAGGGAGATACGTATCAATAAAATGTTATTTGTATGCCACCGTCACATCATACATCTCTCAATAACACACCAATCGCTCAAACACACCACTAACATGTTACAGGGACGGAGCCAGTGGGGGCGCTAGAGGGTGCTCGGCCACCCCCAACAATGGCAAAACCACCTTAGAGATCGAACCCTTTTAGAAGGTATGTATAAAAAAAAACAGGATATACCTTATAATTAGATACATCTAAGTGAGAAGAAAGAAAGAAAAAAATAATTTAATAAGAAATTTAATATTCTTGTTTCAATGGAAGTTTTGAAGTCTTGATGTCTAACGAGGAAGATGACCCAGATAACTAAAAAAAGGTTGTCTGCAATTTTTATTAATATAATCACTGCTTTACTTTTATTAAAAGATTCCATTTTAACCCTTACAGTTTGAAAATTTATCATTTCAGTCAAATTTAAAATATAATTATTGAACATTTTTTTGCAAAAATTCCACTACATTAGTTACGTTAGTCTTGTTACTTTCGAAAAAAATTTGAGCCCCCCTTAACATAAATTCTTAGCTCCGTTCCTGACATGTTATTGGGTCCCACAAAATACCCCATTAAAAATACCCACCCACTCATCAAAAAAAAAAAAAAAAAAAACTGCATTTGGCATGAGTTGATGGAGTTGCTCAAATGTATTTGGGATGAATTTAGCATATTGGGGTGGTATGGCAATGGCATACCATTCATATAAATTTTTTTTCTTTTGACGCATTATCCACAACCATACCTTCTGCTCTAAGCAATGTACATGTTTATTGCGATGTTACAGCTAGTGTTTGTTTTGTTTTAAAGTAACTAGTACATCAACATGTGAAAACGTACTTGCTTAAAATGTATGCAAACTGTTTCTAGAGTATTAATTATTGAAAGGAGGGTGATAGACCCATAAAAAATGTTCCACAAAAGAAATCTACAAAATGATGTGCCAGTATTTGATTGACGCATTTGGGTGTGGGGTCTCTCTCTTTTCTCTTTTGCACCAATCAAATACCTCCACCTCATTTTGTGGAACATTTTTTATGGGTCTAGCATCCTTCTATTGAAAGTATGATAAATGGTACTGAATTCCAATACACGGTACAAGACCGGTACTATGAATTGAGCCAAAAAAAATTTCCGGGCCACTAATACGGTATTAGTACCAAAGCGGGATAGTAACGAAATAATTCCAGGAATTTAAGTAGTCGTATTTTTTAATTAAACAACTTATCAAAACACCCATTAGGCCCGTTCCATGCCAAACAATAGTCATGTAAAATATAAAGAAAGAAACCAAACGTCCCAAAAACCTATTGTGTCAACTATAGATCCTTCATACCCTCCGAAAAATTAAACCCTAACATATTATTAAGAAGATTGGATTGCCAAGCAAAATGCTAAAGAAAATAGGATTGCTACACAAGATTTATTTATTTATTTATTGAAAAGGGTTTAGTTTGTTTATTTCGAACGATTTCATATGATTTTGGTGGAATTTTATAAGTTTTGGAACGTTTTAAGTTACGACTATCTTGACGACGTGTTTATTTAATTGTTGGTTGTGTTTTTTGACACGTTGTGGTTCGAAATCACTTGAAATGCACGTTTTGTCCTGTTCTTTGTTTCTGTTAGAAAGTTACTAGCATGGAATCTGGAAAAAAATTTGGTGTAACAAAAAGCGGAAAGAACCAAATAGGTACCAATTTCCCGGTACAAGTACCGGTACCGAAATCCCGTCTGGTATGGTACCGGTACCCCTTTTCACGCTTGGGAAAAAAACGGTACCACCAATTTGGTATGGGTTCAGTACCGATCTGGTACCGTGCTCACCCCTAGTTCAAATAGATTCTGATTTGTTTAGACGGTTAATTCATCAACGCTTGTTCAAGCCAATAAATTCTAAAGAAAAAACCAACCGCTCTTGCTAAACACACGATTTGGAACAATATGAAGCAACAATGCAACACAAAAGCTCAGGTGAACTCACAACAGCACTTCCATTAGAGCAGTAACAAACGTCGTCTAAAGTTCTTCATGATCAATGCCAAGAAACAACTATAGGCACGTAGCCTACCATTGATTCTTTTCTGCTATTTCTACAAGGGCTCTATAATATATAAACTGCTCTATGCAACAAGTTTCTATGTAAAAACATCGTTTCTCGCATACCGTGAAGAAGGAACAGGATGCTCTCTAATCCGGGATAATAAAACAGAAACATGCTCCAAAGCAATATCAAGCCGGTCTGTTGACTTGGATGATTCTGTCACAAGATTTGAGACCATACCTTGCAATAATTGAACTCTTTCTGCATGATCACTCAGATTGTTCTGAAGAAGCTTTGCTGACATGTTGATACGCCGCCAACGGAGAGGCATATACCTGATAAGACCCACCTCACATTAAAAGCATTAAAAAAAAAATGCTTTTGACAGGTGTTCATATCTCAAAAATGAGTGTAGGGTTTTTTCCGATGATACATAACTCAGCTTACATTTAGAGGTGGCAATTTGGACCCATCTAATAAGAATGTGCCAATTTGAGTTGTGCTCTATCTCAAACAGGTAAAACAGTTATTGGAAACCAGTCAAGTTGCCCACAATGTTTTTTTTTTTTTTTTAGTGCCAACAATAAACCCACGAATCATTTTATTCAAAAAATATATTAGTATTGATATAAGATAATTTTGGTAATCATATGTTAGAGTGATTATTTGTTAAAAAAATGGACAAAAGAGTACCTATCCCAAACCTATTTCGACCCCTACCAAAGTTTTACCCATTTAAATATAGGCTCGTTACCCAACACGACTAATTTGCCACCTCTCCTAAAACCAATAATTAAATCAAGCACACTAAACCATATCTCATAATCCATTATTTACAGAGTTACGTATATTGATGGAAATACCATCATTCCTTGTTTGGATTATGAAAATACCATCCTTGTCTATTTCTACTTAACCCAAGATAACACAAGCCAATCTTTACCTTTCTGGAATCTGAAAGCAATTTCCGGTAGACAAGACACGAAGAGTATGCCTGCAAAGGATTCCCGAGAATTCAAAGTGGTGGCAGCTACAGCTGATGATGCCTTCACGCGGGACCCAATAAACCTTTCGACCACCCTCAAGTTTTGTATGGTGTCTAACAAGAAACCCGTCTTCAAGTTGAAATGATGCATAATGAGCAGCCATTACAAGTTGATCTTGTAGCTTGGAGAATGCAAAAGGGGTTAGAACAGAGGCGGCATGAGATTCCATGGGAGCCCCTGTTTTCAAGCAAATATTTTGGAGGTTTTGTTGCATTGTTTGTTGTTCACCTGCTTGATCTTTGAAGTCCACAGCAACAGCCACCTGGTTTTAACATTGTGTTTTCAGTGAGCGGTATACAACATATATGATGTTCAAACTTGGAAAGAGTTAAAGTGTAAAACTGGAGAAACAAAATGCAATAACGCAACGACTGTAAAACCTAATGGTTGCAAAAAATTAATCTAGTTCCATCCAGAATAACCCTGTAATTTGAATAAAACTATTTAGAAGGTTTTATGTGTTACAAAGACTCTTGGGGAAACTTTCTACCGTCATTTAACTTGTTCCCTACTTAAACTTATTTTGACCGTTAGAGACAAAACACGAGCTAAATTAACCCATTCATAAGTAAATTTGATCAGAACTAACACGTCGAGTAACAGCATGCATCCTGACCTTATTTGGAGGGTTTTTGAATGCGTGTTTTCAAAGTGATTATTGTGATTTGAAGAAACACGCAACATAATCAATTGTTTTGAACTCAGGATAGACGGTTGTGTTTACATTTATTACAATAATCAATTTTCTTAGGGCTACTTATTTGTATCTCCAACATATTTAGTTTTCTCAAGTCTATTTATGTTTGTCACTATCAGAGTTAGATGTCTGGCTTGAGGTACCGATAGAGCACACATTATAGAGGTACCAATTTCGAATCATTTACTAACTGTTCCAGCTTAAGTTTTAATATCTAACAGATTATGGGTAAAAAAAGCACTAGCTTAAAAATTACATGTCAAAAGAGATGAATGAATCAAACGGATCCAAAGTTGCCCAAACTTTTGATTCCCTAAATCATTTTATTCAATTAATATTTACTGCAATGATATACCTTATAATAGGTTCCATAGACTATAGGCAGAATGGCCGAGGCAGAGCCACTTTGACTATGCTATTCTTCTCATTTCGAAAGAAGAAGTAGCCCCACCGACGACAACAGATTCAATTTTTTTAATCATATCTGACACACTTAAAACTATAAATAATAACGAATTTTCGAACAAAGTATTATGGGCCAACGCATTCCGACCCGTTCAAAAACTTAACTGCCCGTGTCCGATACTCAACCCGTGCGGCCTCCCCATTTTGCAACCCGTAAAACATTATATAAGACCAAGTCAAACAAGGTGATAAGAATAGATAACATACTTGTTCAATGAAGTGCGCAAGTCGAGTTTGGGCACTCAAGAACCGTTGGATGAAAGCATTGATAGCTTTTGAATGAGCAGTTGTTGTCATTCCAGCGAAAAAATGGCTTCTTAAATATGGTAAAGCCCAGAGACTTCTTGTCGCAAACAATGTGTTTATGTGTCGGTTAGTGTGGAGCCCAAAAGAATTGACCATGTCTCTCCAACCCATTTCAAAATCTTCAATTGACTCCATATTGTACAGCCGATAAAATTCACTTTTCCACTCATTATATCGTTCTCCTAAAACAGCATTAAACCAAGATGGGAACTTTGCAACAATCAGCCAGATGCAATAAGCATGCTTAGAAGCAGGCATTTCCATTGCTATTGCTTCTCTTACGCATGAAGTTTGATCGGTTAATATCGTCTGTGGAAACTTCCCATTCATAAATCCCAGGAATGCCTTTCACATAAAGAAAAAACATAATTCAGAGACTAAGATAAGAAAATGTTGCGTGAATTGGGAAACGGGTCAGGTTGAGTTACATATTATATCTAACGGGTCAGACAGGTATAATTAAAACAAATTGCAAACAAAACGGTAGGGTGTAAAGAAGTTGGGCAGGTCTCCAAATGCACACATATTAAACACAATCATTCATACATTCTGAAGACACGACAGTGTGGGTTTACCCTATCTGAACCGATTTAACCCGAACAAAAATTAAACCT
Source organism: Chrysanthemum seticuspe (assembly GCA_019973895.1). Classification (NCBI taxonomy): domain Eukaryota; kingdom Viridiplantae; phylum Streptophyta; class Magnoliopsida; order Asterales; family Asteraceae; genus Chrysanthemum; species Chrysanthemum seticuspe. Next base: position 215,183,191 of record BPTQ01000005.1, read on the forward strand.
TTTTCGAGTTTGATTCCCAACCCATTAACCAAGCGGCATATTTCTCACCACTATGTTCAGTAAATAATATAATCAGCAAGCTTAGATTTTCAAAGGTGTACCAAGATCTATTATCACTTTATCAATTTAAAAGAAATGACACGAAAGGAAGAACAAAAACCCGCAAATAACTGAGTAATTGTTTCTTCTTAAGAAAGGGAAAACATAAACTTATCTTTTTGAAGTTATACATGAATTTGACTTGATAATAATATTTATGGTTTAATACTTCATAAATACTGTCAAAATTTCCTCACTTCTTTATCCCCTCTCTGTTCTTTGATGCCCCACATGAATCAAACTTACCAGGCAAAGGCCTTTTACTAACACTCTGTTCCCGAGTTTATTTTTTGGAGTGATAGGGAAAGGTTTGGGATGGTAAGTAAAAAAAATTGTGTTCCTGAGATTTTTTAGGAGAGAAGAAAGTAAAGGATGGTAAATTACACCAAAATTACTCTCCTAATCTTCTTCCCAAATTGGGATGAAATGGAGTGAAGTTGATATTAAAGCCTTTTTTTGCTTACATCTTCCTCTTTCTTTCCAACTTGGGAACACAAGATGAAAATTCATTACTTTTCCTCTCTTTACTTCTCTCTTTTTTTCCATCTCCATCTCTCTTCTTTCCATTTTATACTCAGGAACAGAGCAAACTTATTTGGATTTACAAAAGAATCAACAACTAGAGTTGCACCAGTTCAGTTTTGGATTCACTTATTACCTTTTACCTAGCTTTCTAAATAGTGTTTAGAACCATAGCTTAATCCATTACATTTCACTTATCCGACAACTTATGCCATCAACTTATACTCGAGTAGTTTACCTTTTCGGCAAAAATAATTTGTGATCTGCCAACAATTTATGGCATTAACTTACACTTTAATAATTTACCTTTTCAGCAAAAAATATTTTTCCTAGCTTTCTACATACGGCCATCCCTTGTCCAACTTTCATGAATTGGTATGCATGGGACCGAATCAAGAACAGAACCACATTGTTTCCTAAGTGCATTTCAAATATTTACAAAAACAAGAAAATATTCAAGGATAATCTAGGACTATCAGGATCAATCAGGCCACACTTTGACTCCACGGACAACTAGAAATATCAAGTCCAAACAACTGGTTATCATATGACCGATCATTTTCTCTTATATACATCTAAATATAGCATGATTACAATGTAAAGTTGTGCGACTGTATTCTTAAAGACGGTATAAGAATTCCATCTAGTACAACAGGGGATAACTATAGACATTAGAACTCAAATCTTATGCCTACGCAAGAGATACTGGAGCAAGACACTAGCCAACACAACAAATTCTACGCTAGTCATTGTTTTTCACCTTCTGGTTTTGTCTTTCATACCAACTTCTCCCAATACAAGGGTCGCTTATAAATTAAAGAAACTCAATGCATGAACCACAAACATAACTTCTTTATCGCATTCATATATAATCCATGACCGACTAACCCATACTTATGTGTGCAAGCTCTCATGAGTATCCTAAATTTTATTATCATTGTCACACCTCAGTGTCCATGCATCATGTAAATTGATACTCGTAAGTCGTAACAGACATTCAGTATGCCAATCAAAAAGTAGAGATTTATTTCATTCAAGATGACACTGGTAATGTAATTTGTATTTATCACATCTACTAGGTTTGAATGAAAAGGGAAAAGATGTATTATTACATACAAGACCTAGGATGTCTTAACACTTGACATACTAAAACCAAAGAAACAGCAGCAAACAGGGAAACAAGGTAACTGCACAAAAAAGGAAAACTTTTAACTAAAAATCAGTAAATCGGTTGGATTACCTTTAGAGCCCATGAATACGACTTTAAGTTTTCCTCACGCAGAAGTGCACAACCAAAAAAGCAAGGCATACCATAATTATTCATTCCAACCCAAATCCCAAGTGGCATATCAAAAGCATTCAGCCTATGTGTTGTATCGAAAACCACTGCATCACCAAATATTTCATACGCTTGGACAGATGATGCATATGACCATGCAATGTTTTCCAACCGATTATTTATATCAAGCTTATATTCAAATTGGAAATTATGATCTTTGTCTTTAATATTTCTGCACATTCTGAGTAAATCTATGCTCTCGTCCTCTAAATCCACTTTCCTAAACGATTGAAGCAAATTTCTTACATCCTTTTCAGTAAAAGGAAGGAACCCAGGCTCCAGACACTTCTCAAGTTCCAAAAGCCTCATCATTTGTTGAACAGATATTCCCGTTTTGGCAAACATCAGGATTCTGTTTTTGTCAATATCTGAAATGGTACGATAAGCAGGAAGAAACCGAACTTGATTAGGTTCTAAAAGTTCATGATTATGATGATTTGAAAAACCTGTTACTCGCCACTCGGGTGCTCCCAACTCAGTTGTTTTGCTTATACGCATATACGCTTGACATCCACATCTTGAGGACTTACGGTTTCTTTGTGGTTTATTTTCATTCATACTTTTGACAGGCGTATTTCCCGCCCTATGGCAGACGAAATAGCGCCGGGTAAGACCTTTCCCTACACCATCTTTACCTTCGGTTCTATGTCGACGGATTGAGAAACCACACTGTCTGGCAAATTCGCTATAATATTCATAAGCATGATCATGAGTAGGAAATCTTTGACCAATATAAGGAATGGCATCGTTTGTTGATTCTAATGAAAGTTTGGTTTCATCTGGCGATTCTTCTGTGCTGCTAGTTTCATCTAAAGATAAAGACCTCTGATCTGACTGGTCATCATAAACAGACAATAGATGTTCAGCATCATCGGACATCATTTTTAATAGCTCTACTGTTTCTGCATCAGCACCACCTGTTTGCCATCTGATCCTATCAAAGAACCGAAAAAAAAGGTGAGAAAACATATACATTTGTTTTTCTTCAAGAATAAGCATCCATCTGATATACATATATATATTACTTTATACTTTACACTTAGATTAAGTCATTTAACATTGTTTGACTATTAGTCAGTCACATATCTAAATACCCTTTAATATTACGGCGAATCTTGTGCCACAAATTTATAATTATCCACAACAACAAGAGTTAATGATATCCATTTTTAGCTTGAACCTTCCACGAAACTAAACCTTCCAATTATACAGACCTAAGTGCCAAAATGGACGTTTTGTTATGGTTGTAGGTAGGATGGATTAGCAAATGACATAGTAAAACACATCAAAGATTAGAGTACGACTACAGTTACTAGATTTAGCCACATCAATACGATAAGAAGAAATATTAACAAACTTAAAAGCTATAAGAATTTCGGGTCAAGGTCAACTTTTTGCCAACTGATACAGATCGGTGAGAAAACATATACATTGTATCAAGAAAAAGCAACCATACAGTATAAATATATACTCCTTCAAACTCTAGAGTTAATTTAACATAACTGTTGGGCGAATGAATCAGATATCTAAAAAACTCATTACTTGTTTACCAACATAAGACTAATATAGATAGTCCATAAAAAGCAAAAATGGTCAGTCCTATCCACTTTTAGCATGAATACTTCCACATAACAAAACGTCGAAACTACACACGAATAAACCGCATCATTGGTGTACTAAATTATTCAACGCCTCAAAAATAAAATATAACATTTAACTACCAAGTAAAGCCAGTTAATTTATCTCTAACGCGATGCATCATTTCCATTATTTCTAAGTTTTTTTCTGCATGGAACATTTCCTGTCAGCGAAAACTAAATTCGACACTTGAAAACATAACCTTCCCAGAAATAAATACATCCATATAAAGACAAACTTGTTATCATCACTAAAACAAACTTATATAAATTCCCATAAACAGATACTACATTATTTATTATTTTGATGATTAATTGAATGATCAAAATACAGTAATTTAACATTGTGGTAAAAGTAAAAAACTGGGGATTACTTACAGTGATTGAGTGCGTGAAAACTAATTGATCTGTTGTGTGAAGGGTGAACCCTAATTTGCGCCTGGGTATATGAGATGTGGATGGTTTATAACGTGCGCCCTGCTTATCCAACGCTGTTTGGGTTTCCAAACACTCCCAATCTTCGTATCGGGTCGGGTATGTAATGATCGGAATATAATGGTAACGGGTCGGGTCCTTTTTATCCGAAATTTTAATAATTACAAATATAAGTTTTTAATTCTTGACATACAATGCTATTAAAACAAAGTTAAAAAAAAATTGTAAATATTAAAGTTTTTTTTTTATGAATATGTATAAAATGTGCCTTACATTTTTACTTTTTAAGCTTAACATATTTGACTTTTTTTTTTTTTTTTTTTTTTTTTTTTTGTACGGTATAACTTTTAAGACACTTTACAACAAAGAGTCACAATCATGTGCAAAGTGAGAAAAAAATAAAGTCTACAAAGCCATTGAGATTGTGACAAGTGTCCCCCACCAATTTTATCTCCCTCCATCCCTTTTTTTCTTAAAACTTTCGGTTAAAGGGTATTTGAGTAATTTTACTCATTTTTTTAATTTTACCTCAAAATTCAAAGGCATAAAACTTTTAAACGACAAATTTTTACGAAAAATAAATTTCGTCAAATTTTTAAAATTTAATTTTCTTTAATTTGGTGTGGATTTTGATATATGAATCGCAACTTTTTTTTTCAGCTTTTTAAGTGGGTGTTAATTTTTTTGAAATTTTCGACTCTAATTTGGTCTAGCTTAAAAGCCGAATTATGCGGAACTTAAAAGACGAAAGTTGTGGCTTTCCGGCAATTCTTTACCTAGAAATTTGAATCACTCAAATCCGATATGATATGAGTGAGATATCGCACGTTAAAGATGATATTTTAGTCATATTTAGTGCACACAAAATGTTTGATAAAATGGTTAAAAGATATTTTTCCTATAAAAGTACATTTAAATGCACCAATTGGTGTATTACAATATATCTTTTGTTATTTTTGTTACTTTTAGCTTTTTTTTAACTGATGAACAAAAACTAAATGATGAACAGACTAAGTGATAAACTACAACCAACTGATGAACATTGTAATTTTTTTTTAGACAACTGATGAAACACTATGATTTTTTTTGAAAAACTGATAAACTGATGAACAATATAATTTTCTAGATGTGGCAATTTGTGTCCAAAATAAAAAAAAAATGGCTAAATGGGCAAACTTTTAAAAGATTTTGGCACATTTGGGCCTCATCCTTTTTTTTGAAATGGCATGTATTGCCCATTTAGAAGTTAAATGGGTATAATGGGCACATATTTTTCTCGAATATTAGATTGTTTTTAAAGAAAAACTTATATTTAATTTTTTAAATATAAATGAGGTGTTACGTTCGAGGAATTTATTTCGTTGTTTTGGGTCCTTTTAAAAGCGATTCGTATAACATGAGCTCGTTTGGCTCATGCCCGTTTAGCCCGCGCCCCGTTTGGCCCGTAGCCCGTGCCCGCCCGTTTTGCCACCTCTATAATTTTTTGATGTTCATTAACTCTTTTTATTGATAAACAACACTTTTTAATTGATGAACAATATTTTTTATTGATGAACAAACAAACAACTATTTTTAATGACGAATAAATGTACAGCTCTTTTTATTGATGAACAACATTTTTTATTAATGAACAAAATGAATTCTTTTTATTAACAAACAAATGAACAACAACAGGGTATACATATACATTTCAACATATCATATCTTTTTCTTATTAAGGTTAGTAAAACGGTCGTGGCTACTGATTAATAAGAGTAAAACGCTTGGTGCTATTGATAAACACAAGTAAAATGGGCAAAGACAGTTGATGAACAAAATCTCATTTTGATGAACGGAAGTATATCTTGTTCATCAGTTAATATTGTTTATCAGTCTTGAACAAGATTAACTGACGAACAATAGTTAATCAGTTAATATGTCTTGTTCATCAGTTAATATTATTCATCAGTCTTGAACAAGGTTAACTGATGAACAATACTAATTGATGAACAAAGACTAACTGATGAACAAAACGTACATTTTTTTAAAAAAATAACGATTAAAAAACATCATTTTTTGAATCTTACATTAATAAAATGATTAATAATGCCTTGTGGTACAAAAAATAAAGCATTTAACGTCATTTTAACACTAAAAATCTAAGCTATACATTTTATCAAACGCCATTTTAACACTAAAAAACATCTTTATCGGGATATCATATTCATATGACATCGGATTTGAGTGACTCAAAAATCTGTATAAAGAGTGAACCAAAGTCTACAACTTTCGTGTTTTAAGTATTTTATGATTCGACAATTTTGAAGGTAAAAAATAGGGTCGAAAATGGCAAGAAGAATCATTGAAATCAAGACTCAATGGATATGTAAAAAAAAGTTTCGAAATAATTAACAAGATTTATACCAAGTTAAAGAGATTTAAAATTTTAAAATTGTAGTGAAATCGGTTTTTCCTAAAAGTTAGTTGTTTGTGAGTTATAAAATAGGTTGGAGAGACACGCGTCAAATGATGAGTGACTTTTTGAACTTTTTAAACTTTCACAATTTCTAATAGATCCAATACCTTACAACCAAACCACTTTAAAATAGTTTAATTTCGAGTTGATAATTAAAAGACATAGCAAGAAGACAACGATAGAGCAGAGATTAAAGAGCGGATCAATGCCCTAACGAAAATCAAACGTATGGACAACAAATGTCGGACAAATTTTATCATTGATCTAAATCATTCCAAAAAGTTGTTCTTATCCATACCCGCAACATCCCTAGACAAAGATTGAGAAAGGAAAAAGTAGTTGTTGCACCACATTCTCTTAATAGCAATGTTGCAAAAAAAAGTCTACAAGACCGATTAGTTGCCGCTAGGCGCTACTGGGCCATCAACCTTTTCGATCTGTGTAAATCGGTCAACCGTGATCAATGGCGGTCAATGACTATTAACGATGGTTAAACTTACCAGATACTTGCAAATAGTGATTGTTTATATATATTACAAGATGTTTTTTAAAGAAAATATTGCTAGGAATACCCAAACCTCGTCAAAAATACCAAAAAAACTTGCCAAAAATGTTAATCCGATTAATCTCGCTTAAACCGATTACAAGCTACAAAGAAGTCGACCGTCCGACTACCGATTCACTATTATTGCAAATCTATAGCATAATACTCCAATACAAAAATACACCCCCAGAAAAACGTAGCCACTACCACATCAAGATAATGCTGGAACACATCTAGGGCGGCGAATATTGATTGTCGTCAATCACTCAAAAGTGACACGAGGCAGTAGAGATTATAACCGAACTCAAAGTCTATATATACCTTAGTACATATCTCCATTATTTGGTCACCATTGTTTTTCGCTGTGTTTCTTCTAAAGTAACATATTCACTCTCACATGTTTGAACTATATGTAAGGTCTATGCGCATCTTTCATGTCAATATGCCTTTTACATCATTATTGTTTGATAATTGTACACAAGTTACATATACGACTTACATATACACAAGTTACATGTATGAACACCTTTACATGAGCTGATATCGTAAATACTAATTATGTAAAAAGTCTGTGGAAAACTAAAAGGGGGGTTGAATAGTTTTATCGAATAAAACTTCGTTTTAAAATATTTAGATCGACTTATGTCAATCTATTCAGATGTGTATGTTGGACGTTGATAGATAGATATGTAAATATGTAATGCAAAGGTAAAGAGTAAGAAAAAAAAACCATGACACGAGTATTTATAGTGGTTTGGCTACAAGGACATCTTCCTTGCCCTACTCCACTCTCCGAGTCACCTACTCGAGAGTTCATTAGCACTACACTACACAACTCCTTATAGCGGAGAAGCCTTCACAACGTCGCCTACTCTTTTTCCGGTACAAGGCTAGACACCGGGTTCTTCCACAAGGTAGAACCAAACCTATCACTACGTCGCCTACACTTTATCCGGTACAAGGCTAGATACCGAGTTTCATTACAAAGGAGGAACTACTACCCAACACTATACAACACCTATCCCAAAGGAGACCCACTCCTTATTACAACATCATCAAGGATATCAAAATCCTTGGATATAACCTATCTCTATTTGTACATCGATACACCATATCGATTGTACATCCATGGCATCTTTCACTAATGCCTTTGACTTGACTCTTTTGGCATCCTTCACTAATGCCTTTGACACGGACGTTAGCACCTTTCTCTAATGCCTTCGTCTTGACTCTTTTGATGCCTTTGACACGGACGTTGGCACCTTTCTCTAAAGCCTTCGTCTTGACTCTTTTGGCATCCTTCACTAATGCCTTTGACACGGACGTTTAAGCACCTTTCACTAATGCCTTCGTCTTGACCCTTTTGGCATCCTTCACTAATGCCTTTGACACAGCACTTCTAATAAGGAAGAAAGAACTATCAACAAGAGAACCTCAATAGTCTTGATGATGACGAAGCATGGCAACTCATGGACTTGAGCTTGCTCGACTTCAAGAAGTGGTGATCTCGCCTTTACGAGGAACCTAGAGAATCACACAAAAACAAACACAATCTACATAGAAAGATCCTATGGATCTGAGGTTAGAGAGTTTACAATACTAGGTGAAAGTATGTGTAGGAGTGACAACCAACAATGAAGAAATGGCTCACTATTTATAGAGGGAAACAAGCTATTGTTCCACGGATCTCACTGATCCCTTTCTTGAGGGATCCGTCCAGTGTAAACTGGGGGAACCGTGAGACGCTCCTCTTTGCCCATGGGTTTTGGGTCATGGGTCATGGGTTATGGGTCCTAGACTTTGGACTATGGGTATCCAAGTAGATACAATGTATCTAGAAGATGCAATGCATCTAGTCCATGGGTTATGGGTTAGCTCCATGGGTCATGGGTAATGGACTTTGGGTTTTACCCAACTACATTCAATGTATTTAGTCAATGGGTCAAATACTTAAACTTCTACCTATTATAATACATATTAATTATGTATATATCTACCCAATATGTAAACACTAGTTGTTGTACATATGTATTACTAAATAATGAAAACACTATTATTTGTTTAGTGTTTTATGTGAAAACGTAAGTGTGTTAGTAAACTATTGGCTCAAACCATTTCCGTATTTTATTTGTTTCGTTAAAATGATTTTACGTTTGTTATCGACTGTAGAATCGTATATTTTATGTTGTTTAGATGATTTGGGTGGTCTAGGATTATGATTAAACAATAGAGCCATGTTTAGAGAGATGAAGAGAGGAGAGGGTGATTCTAGAGAGATAAACAAAATAGAAAATGTTAGATTATCAAAGAAGCACCACCCTTCCCTTAGTGGGAAGGGTATTTATAGTTACAAGCTAAACGCCCTCCTGTCGGGCTGTGGATCAGGCATACAGTGGGTAAAGACCCGTCCTTCCTCCACGGTGTTGCACTAAACTAATAACTAAGCTAACAACTAACTAATTGACTACAAAACAACGTAAATAATGATATGTCTACGAGCTAACTTATGCTAGATTATATTTGGGGTGACCGACACTTCATTATGGAATTTCCAATTCCTAACAATCTCTCTCTAAGGGAGGTCACCCCATGATTTACATTTTGCATCCTAGCATTCTATTTTATCATCAGTATTGAGCTCGTAGACTTCAATTCTTCAATTTCTGCATTCTTTGTGCTTGAGTAGCGATTCTTCAAAGTCCGACTGCTTTGTACTTTAAATGGAGGTCTTTGAACTGATCCACATCTTGATGATCTTCGAGCTTTCTTTGAGATCATCAGCCACAGTAAATCTCTGGATCACCCTTTATTATGTTGCCATCATGTGAAGTTGTGACTTTCGAACCGACATGCTCACACTTTCTGGATCATGACATCTTTCCATCAGAGTAGCGGAAGCTTTACTGGTTCATGATATTTGCAGCAGCGTAGCAGAAGCATAGTATAACAATATCAGAGCCAGGTTATGTAGATATGCACTAGTCATGATTTCTTCAATTAAGTGTGGATGCTGTGAGCATGCGGCTTTGGATTGACTTCTCAATTCTGATCAGCTGCAATCGTCCAGATGTACCTGCAAACAACAGTTAGCAATAAAACACACGAAAGTGTCTTTGATCACCTTCGTTGAATTGAGGTACACGGCCCACGGTTCCCTGTTGATCAGTACAAGTACTGCCTGTGATCAGGTATAATTCTGAAGAATCTCCTTGACAGGGTTTCGCAGCTGTTCTAGCTGTTCTCAAACCGGAACGTCTCAAAGAAGACAACACGGAGTGAGTGAACCAGCAAATTGAGATTCACTGATTGATGAAAAATTGATTTGAAAACAATCGCGTATTGCTTGAAGAAAGAGTTTTGCAATATGACGAAGGTTTTATGAGAAAGATCAATTTTCAATCAAAAATACTTTTTGTATTTGAAAAGAATACACATTCGATGTGCTAGAGAAAAGAAGAGATTTGCACATCGAACGGTTTTTCCAAAAGTATTTTTTTCAATCAGAGATACTTTTTGTGTTTGAAATATGAATACACATTCGATGTGCTAGAGAAAAGAAGATTTGCACATCGAACGGTTTTTCCAAAAGTATTCGTCAATTCATTTCTTGGACCAAGGTTGATTCACGAGTGAATCGCCCCATCGTTTCTATCCAGTTGTCACAAGCTTGATCTTTAGAAAAGATCTCGCATGTCACCCACCAAGAGCTTGTTTGAGGTTGGCTCTAGAAGGATTTCTATCTTCATCGTGAATATTTAACATATCACTCGGATGTTCTGGCAATACCACAAGGATAATGCGTAGGACTCTTAATTATATTCTCACTTTCCACATTGTGTGAAACATCAAGTCTTCAGGAATAGTGTCCTAATGAGATATTGTGGATGATCTCTTGGCTCTAGACTCAATTGTGCACATTTGGTTCCTATGCCGGAGACTAGGGAGAGAGTCTCCTTCTTCAATATCAACAATCTCTAAGAGAAAGTCGATAGATTATGTAGGTTCCCCGTGAGAATGAAACAAGCCTGTGGAAAACTAGAAGGGGGGGTTGAATAGTTTTGCCGATTTTAAGTTGATTTCAAAAACTTTAGATTCGATATTATGTGAAATCGTATGGATGTTGAGAACGTATAGATCTAATGATAATGCAAGCAAATAAATAAAGATAAGGGATAGAAATGACACAACCGATTTATAGTGGTTCGGCTACAAGGACACCTTCCTTGCCCTACTCCACTCCCCGAGTCACCTACTCGAGAGTTCAAGCACTATGTCAACAAACTCCTTCACTTGGCGGAGAAGCCTTCACAACGTTGCTTACACTTTTTCCGGTACAAAGCTAGATACCGAGTCCGTAGCACGGTGGACCAACCCAACACAACTATTACACAACAAATATGTGAAATATCAAATACAAGATCTTCGCTACAGAATTCTTGCGGAGTGACAAATCAATCAAGGACCCCTTGCTTAGATGACTTGTAGAATGCTTGTGATCTCGCCTTAGAGAAGGACCTATATGAGGATCACAAATAGAAAGAAAGAAGAACAACTCTCTAGATCAAGTGATCTATATGTTAGAAGAGAATGAGAGTGTATGAGAGATTTAGTAAGAAGAGGGGTAAGTTAGAATGAAGAAATGGCTCTCTATTTATAGGCAAATTTCTTCACTGTTCCCACGGATCCCTTCCACAAGGGATCCGTCTAGTGTAATCCTAGGGATCCGTGGAACGCTCCTCTTTGCCCATGGGTTTTTTGGTTATGGGTCATGGGTTATGGGTTGGTCCATGGGTTATATCTAGATTCAATGTATCTAAGTATACATTGTATCAAGTCTCATTGGGTATGGGTTAAGATCCATGGGTTATGGTCCATGGGTTATGATATTTACCCATCCTAATAAACTATTACAACAAATGCTTAATTACTACATTTTTGTATTTAAATGGCTATATGTAAATGCTTTACAAAACTAACATGTATCCTTTATAATTGTACTTAAGATAACATTATATTTGTTATCAACAAAACACAAAGAGATTGCAAAATATTAATAAACGGTTTTACGGTTTATTTGTATTAACAATCTCCCCCTTTTTGTTGATGACAAAACATAATGTTATGATGAGTAAAACTTAAGAATAGATGTAAGTTTTGAAAGCCCTAAGTTTTACTTCTTCTCACCCTTTTTGTCGAAACAAAAAGTTAACCCTTGGAAGAAATAAACGAACTGCTAACTCCCCCTTGACGGTAGCTCCCCCTTGTTTGGGGCGTCAAGTGAAGAAAAATAAAAATCCTACAAAAAGAAAGGTTAGTAACATGCTTATATAATCTTGTGGTTGCCGAGAATCAAGATTGGGAGCCAAGGTATGTAAACAAGGCCTTGTAATAAAACAACAAATTGTAGTGGTATGTATGCCACTTATAAGCATGTAAAAATAAGAACAAGACTTGTTCTTGAAAAATGACTTCAAAAATAATACTTCAAAGTAGAAAAGTAGTAGTAGTGATTCCTTCCATGCTTGCATAAGGTTATGGATGGAGGTTTTGATGAGTAATGGTATTGATGCGATCAAGGATGAGGTTGAGTATGAAACGCATTTCTTCCCTAACTTCAATTTCCCTAGTGGATTGGCAATGTTCACAATGTAAATGATGTGGGTGATGAGTGCGGAAGTTTTCCGGGTTGATTTGATTTGAGTTATGCGGAAGTTGTGGTGGAAAAATAGGAAAATATGGATCAATATCCGGAATGTTAGTAAATGGTGGTGGAAAAGAACCTAGATGTTCTTATGATGTGATAGGAGCTAATGGTGGTGATGTTTCAAGATCTTGAAATAAAGTATTTGGAGATGTGGGGGGTGTTGAAAAGACTAATTCTTTTTCTTTAGGTTGATTAGATCTTGTTGGAGTCTTAAGGAGTTCCAAAAGAGTTATTTTAGGTGGTGATGAAGTTAGTGTACTTGTTGGTGATGAGGATAGTGCTATAATGGAAGCATCTTGTGGTGAGTTATTTGTTGAGGATGAATCATTTGAGGTTGGTTTTGCTAAACAACAAGATCGGATACTAATCCGTGCGGATATCCTAGCATTTGATTGTGGTATTTTGGATGGTGGAAGTACAAAGGTTTGGATATCATGATTGTTTGTACTAGATGATTCTCCTAAAGGGTTTTTGGATGACATGATGAAGTGTGTTTGTGAGAAGGAGATGGAGTATGCAAGCATGTTGGGAGTTATATATATAGAAAAACAACACATTGTAATGAATGTTTGACCCAAAATGTGGATTAAAATCTAATGATTAGATATGAATTCAAGGCATGTGATCATGAGAACACAAGCATTAAAGAGCATACTCCCAAAAATGAAGAAAATGTGGATTTTTCATCCAAAGTGAGAAAAAAATAGAAGTTGAAAACAACTTCTGTTTACACGGATCCCACGGATCCTTCCCTTGAGGGATCCGTCCAGCATGAAGGCTGGGATCCGTGGGTCTGGTGATTCAGGCAGCACAAAATTTTCTTTTTGGAAACATTTTTGCCTATTGTGTGCCTATATGCAAACTATTTGGAGTTGCGGTTTTCTCGACCTCTAAAAAGAAAAGGAAAATAACTAGAGAAAAATAAATCCTAATTGAGATAACCCGAAAACACACATTTGGTACATAAGTACGTAATATTGTGTTATCAATGCTCCTAATTCATTTTTGCTTAAATGAATGTACCCGAAAACACATATTAGTTATATGTTCCTTTTAGCATTCAAAAGACATGAGATGCAAAATGAAAACGGGTTTTTACTTTGTATTAATAATGAAAAAGTGATTTGTCCTAGACGTGAGAAATTGCTTTTGTGAAATTGATACGGGAAGGTATCATTCTTTTTAGAAAACATTTTGAAATGAGATTTTCTTTAAAAATGTGTATGTAGTTATGTGAAAAAAATTATAAATGGAAGACTTATCTTTGAAAATTCCCGTATTGTTTGTGAGTTGTGCGTGAAATAGAAATCCTAGACTCAGAAAGAAGAAGGCTAGTGTTTACATACCTTGTAGAATCAATTAAGTTATGACGTTTGTTCCATTAGGCCAAGACCAAGACGAAGTAGGTTGAATTGTTCCCACTTCAATGGTTTGGTGAGGACGTCGGCTATGTTGTCTTCGGATGCAACCTTCTCAATAGAGATGTTCCCCTTTTGAACATTGTCTCTTAGGAAGTGATGACGAATCTCTATATGCTTTGTGCGAGAATGTAATACCGGATTCTTGCTTAAGTCGATTGCACCTTTGTTGTCACATAGGATGGCTATGTCGCTTAGATGGATGTCGCAGTCTACTAACGCTTGTTTCATCCATAGTGCTTGTTGGCATGCTTTGCCGGCGGAGACGTACTCGGCTTCGGTTGTTGATATTGCAAGTTCCGTTTGTTTCTTAGAAAACCATGATGTTAAACAACATCCCATAAAAGTACATACCCCACTTGTACTTTTTTTATCAACGTAATCACCTGCATGGTCAGAATCTGCATATACAATTGTTTCTACTCCCGTGCCCTTAGGATACCATAATCCTAATTGTGTTGTACCCTTAATATATCTAAATATTCTTTTTACGGCTTTTAGGTGTGATATTTTAGGGTCTTCTTGAAACCTAGCACATAAGCAAACACTAAACATGATATCCGGCCTACTTGCCGTGAGGTAGAGAAGGCTACCTATCATGCCACGATATTTAGTATTATCAACGGATTCTCCATCCTCGTCTTTTGTGAGTTTGGTGTCGGATGACATTGGAGTCCTAATTGGTTTTGACTCTTCTAGACCGAATTTCTTTAACATCTCCTTGATGTATTTAGATTGATTAAAGAAGATACCATCTTCTACTTGTTTTATTTGTATACCAAGAAAGAAACTAAGTTCTCCCATCATACTCATCTCGAACTCGTCATGCATGATTTTAGAGAAATTATCACACATGTCTTGACAAGTGGATCCGAATATAATATCATCTACATATATTTGTACTATGATTATATGTGACTCTCTTTTCTTAGTAAAAAGTGTGTTATCAACTAACCCCATGGTGTTGTTGTGTTTAACTAGAAATGACTTAAGTCTATCATACCAAGCTTTTGGAGCTTGTTTAAGACCGTAAAGGGCTTTCTTTAATTTATACACATGTTTGGGTTTTTTCAAAATCAATGAAGCCCGGAGGTTGAGCTACATATACTTCTTCATTTATGACACCATTTAGAAAAGCGCTTTTGACATCCATTTGATAAAGCTTTAGATCATTAGCACAAGCATACGCAAGAAGTATTCTTATAGACTCTAATCTAGCCACGGGGGCATAGGTCTCATCAAAGTCTATTCCCTCTTGTTGGTTATACCCTTGAGCAACGAGTCTAGCCTTGTTCCTAGACACTACTCCGTTTGCATCTAATTTGTTTTTATAAACCCATTTGGTTCCTATTATGGTTTGATTACTAGGTGGAGGGACAAGTGTCCAAACATTATTAGAAACAAATTGATTTAGTTCTTCTTGCATAGCCATTACCCAACTTTCATCTTTTATGGCTTCTTGTGTATTCTTAGGTTCTAAGGTTGAAACGAAACAAAACAAGCTACTTTGGTTTTGAACTTGAGACCTTAATGTTCGTTCGTTTAGTTTTCCTATGACTTTATCTACGGGGTGATCTTTGGACTCTTTAATGTTTACTATTTTATCACTTAGAGGTTCTTCTTCTTCACTTATCTTTTTCTTTATTACTATGGCTTCACTTTCTATAATCTCGTCATCGACAAGAGGTGGAGAGGGTTTGGGTGGACTTTCATCAAATTTTATATTTAATGACTCTTCTACCTTCATTGATTCTTTGTTTAATATGACGTAAGCTTTGCTATTTGGCGAATAACCTAAAAAGATACCTTCGGTTGATTTAGGATCAAATTTTGTAAGGTAATCTTTAGTGTTAAGAATAAAACATTTACTACCAAAGACTCTAAGGTGATTTAACGTAGGCTTTTTGCCTCGAAATAACTCATATGGAGTTTTTCCTAAGATTGGTCTAATCAAGACTCGATTGAGTATATACGTTGAAGTATCAACGGCATTACACCAAAACTTTTGAGGTATGGATTGTTCATTAAGCATGGTTCGACTCATTTCTTGTAGAGTTCTATTCTTTCTTTCTACTACCCCATTCGATTGTGGAGTGCGTGGAGCCGAGAAGTTGTGAGTAATACCATTAGCATCACAAAAAGCTCCGAATTGCACTTCATTATCGAATTCCCAACCATGATCCGTCCTAATAGACACTATGGGTCTTCCTAGTTGTCTTTGGATCTTTTTGCTTAATATTTCAAAATAGTTAAAGGTTTCCGTTTTGTTCTTTAAAAATTTTGTCCAAGTATACCTAGAGTAGTCATCCACTATTACCAAAGTATAGTAGTTGCCTCCATAACTTTTGATAGCGGATGGACCAAATAAATCCATATGTAGTAATTCTAGACACTTAGTTGTGGACACCAAGTTTTTAGCTTTATGACTCGAATGAGCTTGTTTTCCTATATTACAAGCATCACAAAAATGATGTTCATATTTTAACTTAGGTAGATCTCTTACTAGATATTTGGATGATAGTGATTGAAGAAGTCGCATGTTGGCGTGACCCAATCTTCGATGCCATAAGGTCGAAGTATCATCCATAGAGGTAAGACATAGTTTGTCTTTAGGTTCATTACCGATTTTAATGACATAGACTCCATGTTTCCTAATTCCTCTTCCTATGGTTATGCCATTTTTAAGTATCTTACTACCGGTTTCGGTAAAAAGCACATTGCACTTTTTATCACATATTTGTCCTATACTTAAGAGATTAAAGTTTAGGTTTTCTACGTGACACACATCGTTAATGGTTAGAGATTTGTTAGAGATCGTACCTTTACCGATGATTCTACTTTTGCTATTTCCAAACACCACATTACCTCCATTGAATGATTTATACGTGGAGAATAAATCCCTATTGTCGGTCATGTGCCTCGTGCCCCCGCTATCCTTGACCCATTCATCGGGGTCTAGGTCGACCTTTAAGCACACCTAAAACAATAATAAACTCAAAAGTTTGGCCCCCATTTGTTCATGGGTCCATTAGTGTTAAACATTCCATTCATGTTAGACATTTATGGATAAGATGAGTATGCATTCCATGGAGCAAAGTTTTGAAAAGGAAAACCGTTTTGCATGTTTGGATTCCATCCCATTTGATGGTTACTTTTTGGGTAAACGTTATTAGGTCTCCTAAATGAATTAGGTTTTGAAAAAGATGAAACTTTGTTTCTTGCAAAAGTAGGATTATATTTTGGAGGTGGTTGTCTAGTGGTGACATGAATTGGTTTCTTCCTATTAACTATAACAAACTCAGTTCTAGGTAAGGAAGCTATGTTATTGCTACTGTTTGCTACAGCAGATCCACGGATCCCTTTCTGTACACTAGCCGGTTCCCTTTTTAGGGGATCCGTGGGATCCGCCACAACAGTGGCTGGTTTTTCTAGTTCCTTAACAAATTTTGTTTCTTTACTTTCACTAGTTGATGGATCAAGTTGTTGACTACCTAGACCTTTTTGATTATTACCGGTTTTAACACCTTCGAGTACTGAATCTAAAGTGTTCGTACTCATTCTAGCAATTTTAGAATCTAAGTTATCCACTAGTGTTTGAAGTTGAACGCAAAGTTCACATTCACCACTTGCTATTTTTCCTTTTTCTAAACGTTTTAGTTTTGCTTTTAATTCTATGACTTCTTTATCTAAACGTTGATTTTGACTCTTTAAAAGCTTATTTTTGTTAACTAATTTTAAGCTAATATTGCATAGTTTATCATATTCATTATGCAATGAGTCGTCATCAAGTGATGAGCTACTATAGTATTCGTGACATACCTCGTCGTTTGCCATGAGACAAATTTCTTCGTCTTCCTCGTCGCTCATTCCCCATGTTCCGCTCACGAACGCCTTTTGATCATCCCGTTTGGGACACTTACTAATAAAGTGGTTTGGGTCCCCACATTTAAAGCAAGTACGATCATCCTTTGGCTTCTCGTCCTCTTTGCTTTTCAGAAAGCCTTTCTTATCGTCATACGGTTGTTTGACGTATCTACCCTTTCTTCTAAAGAACTTTTTAAAGTCCCTTACCGCCATAGCGTACTCTTCGTCGTCACTACTCGAAGATGAGTTCTCCTCATCGCTCGAAGCCTTTTTGGCTTTAAGGGCAAGAGATTTGTGTTTCTCTTTCACCTTTTTGGCTTTAAGGGCAATCGAGGGTGAGGATTATCAAATCTTTTGACTCTTCGATTGCCGTCACCTTGGATCTCCACTTCGATGGAAGTGCCCTTAGATATCTCCTAACATGGTTACGGCTAGAAAAGGATTCATCAAGTGCTTGTAAAGATGTAATAATAGTATTAAAGTTAGCAAATGAATGATCTATAGTTTCCTCATCCGATATTGAAAATTGTTCATATTGTTGAACAAATAAATCAATTTTATTATTTTTAACTTGTTGGTTGCCTTGATGAGTTACAACTAAAGAATTCCAAATTTCTTTAGAGGTTTTCAGCATAGAAATTCTTTCGAATTCCTTTTTCGGTAAAGCATTATATAAAACCATTTTTGCTTCACTATTTTTAGAAAGCTTTTTCTTCATTTCATCATTTAGTTTATCATGAGGTATGTGAACTAAATTTCCTTTATCATCATTTGAGGTAGCCTCAAAATCACCTTCAACAATAATGTACCAAAGATCAATATCTTTAGACTTCACATATGTTTCGAATCTATTTTTCCAGTACATAAAACCATTAGTTTCAAGTAGTGGTGGTCGTTGCATAGATTGCCCTTCCTTATAATTTTCAGAACCCATAGTGATCGAAAAGTTTTTAAAATACAATTTTATTTTAAAACTTTTATAAACTTAGCTCTTGATGCCAATTGTGGAAAACTAGAAGGGGGGGTTGAATAGTTTTGCCGATTTTAAGTTGATTTCAAAAACTTTAGATTCGATATTATGTGAAATCGTATGGATGTTGAGAACGTATAGATCTAATGATAATGCAAGCAAATAAATAAAGATAAGGGATAGAAATGACACAACCGATTTATAGTGGTTCGGCTACAAGGACACCTTCCTTGCCCTACTCCACTCCCCGAGTCACCTACTCGAGAGTTCAAGCACTATGTCAACAAACTCCTTCACTTGGCGGAGAAGCCTTCACAACGTTGCTTACACTTTTTCCGGTATAAAGCTAGATACCGAGTCCGTAGCACGGTGGACCAACCCAACACAACTATTACACAACAAATATGTGAAATATCAAATACAAGATCTTCGCTACAGAATTCTTGCGGAGTGACAAATCAATCAAGGACCCCTTGCTTGGATGACTTGTAGAATGCTCGTGATCTCGCCTTAGAGAAGGACCTATATGAGGATCACAAATAGAAAGAAAGAAGAACAACTCTCTAGATCAAGTGATCTATATGTTAGAAGAGAATGAGAGTGTATGAGAGATTTAGTAAGAAGAGGGGTAAGTTAGAATGAAGAAATGGCTCTCTATTTATAGGCAAATTTCTTCACTATTCCCACGGATCCCTTCCACAAGGGACCGTCTAGTGTAATCCTAGGGATCCGTGGAACGCTCCTCTTTGCCCATGGGTTTTTTGGTTATGGGTCATGGGTTATGGGTTGGTCCATGGGTTATATCTAGATTCAATGTATCTAAGTATACATTGTATCAAGTCTCATTGGGTATGGGTTAAGATCCATGGGTTATGGTCCATGGGTTATGATATTTACCCATCCTAATAAACTATTACAACAAATGCTTAATTACTACATTTTTGTATTTAAATGGCTATATGTAAATGCTTTACAAAACTAACATGTATCCTTTATAATTGTACTTAAGATAACATTATATTTGTTATCAACAAAACACAAAGAGATCGCAAAATATTAATAAACGGTTTTACGGTTTATTTGTATTAACAAAGCCCTTTTAAGAGAACTTGAGTAGCTTGGGAAGTTTAGGTGCAGTGCGTCACTGGGTCCATGACATCTTGTCTTCAATACCAGTGTTACCTTAGTAAACACCAGTAGCATATGTATTGATCCCGGTTTCTGCCCTAAGGTTGAATTGTTGGAGGGCTATTTCTTTTCACCCTTTTCACATTCAATTCTTTTTCATTCTTCAACCCCTTTAGTGCTTACCGAGACTTCATTACTAGAACCTTGTTGGGTTTATTCCAATTCTAGCTCTTTCTCAGTCCGCACTCTTCCCATTTCTCACTTTTCTCCTTTTTTCATCATACCTAAGGATTCTACACTAACTAGTGGATTGTCCCAGGGTAGATCCCTCCGGCTCTGGCGGGATCGTGGGAACGAATACCTAACCTAACCATACTTATAACACCATGCATAAAGTAAATTGGTCGGTCTTTTGGTATTGTTCATTCCTTCTCGAAACCAATTGAAAAATCATTTGGAAAATCAATCAAGGTACTTGTGATATAATATCAAAGCATTTTGTACCTTAATTGTTTTGATCATTTAGAAATGCTCCCCTCCAACATGTGCATATGATTTTGAAATTATTTAGCACATGGAGGCAAGAGTTCTTTGAAACAATTTCTTGATCACAATTTCCCTAGAGAAAGCCTTTTGATTTTCTTGGTAAATTCTCCCCCTCAAAATGTGTGTTGGATATTTGAAAATCATTTTGTCACATAGAGGAAAAAGTTCTCTTGAAGTACATCCATGATCACAAAAGCCATTAAGAAACCATTTCCTCCCCCTCAATATGTGCATCGATATACGAAAGAGTTTAGCACATATTAGAGAGAACTTGCACTTTGAATCAAAACGATCATCTTATATCAGATTTCATATTTAAATCACATTTTCTCCCCTGATCAAAAATATCAAATCCTTTGATATTTTGGATCCCAAGTGATTTAAATAGGTTTAGAAAACATGCGAGAAAATATGCCTAGTTTAAATTCTCTTCTGATTTTTGGTTAAACGCTCCTCCTCAATCATGTGCATCATGTAATTGAAATTGTTTGGCACATGAAGGAAGGAGTGCTTTTGAAACAATTACCCTTTAAAACTGATTTGAGATTTAAATCACGATCTCTCCCCCGATCAAAAATATCAAACCATTTGAGATTTGTGATCCCAAATGATTTAAATCATTTAGAAAATTTTAGGGGAAAGACGTGGCACGATGTAATTTTGAAAAATGATTGATAAGGAACAGTTTTTCGACATTAAAGATTGTTAGTGTCAGGTATGATAGTTTTTAAGAGATCTTTAAGTAAAATAAAACAATTTCACAATCAAACAAGAACAGAAAAAATTTCATTTTGAAAGATCTTTGAGTTTTAAAGAAAATCATACCATGACATAACATTAAATCTTTAGATCACCACTTTATGTTGTACAAAACGGACTTTTATAAAGAAATATTGTTTGAAAATATTTTATTTGAAATCACTCCCCCCCTCAATCCATGACCGTAGTCGTTGATTGAGTGACTTAAGTTTTGATAAAATGAAGTCCGGTTGATTTCCAAAATTTAAGTTCAGTTTATTTTCAAAACAATATTTTTCCATTTTCAAAACAATATTTTAAAATTGTTGAAAAATGATATCATCACTATTATCCCTGCACAAAGATACGTTAGGTGGTTAAGCTGCTTCTGTTGTTGCTGTAAGGCTTGAAGAAAACCGTCTGCTGATGCAGTGAGACCTCTGAAGTTACATCTATCGTGCCAACTATCCATGAAGAGATCAAATTAAGCTCCGTTTCTTCTTTTGTCGACCCAAGATATAGTTACCCTTTCCTTTCGGCATCCAATCATATTCATTTGTGGGATCCGGATCGGGATCATTCTTATAAACCATCTTATCTGCATACGTTAGTCAACACAGACAGATATATGGTGGTCGACAATACCCAAACAACAATCGACTAGTAAAAGTCAATTCAACATATCAATCAGATCATATAAAGGCATGAGAATAATGTGTTTATCAAACTTTTAATCATCTAATCCTAATAATCACATCCTAGATTCCTAGTCCTTCAACATAGGCAAATATATTTTTCAGTTAAGCACATAGGATGATTACGAAAGCCCGTTAGAAGATGTAAATTTGAAAAACATTCTCCCCCTCAATCAATGACTCATTTTATAAAAAGTTTTAACCATGCTGAAGTCATTGATTGGGTTTTGCAAATTTATGAATATTCTGATTCTGATTGATTTTCAAGCAACTCATCTACCACCATTTTGAAAAACACCAAATATTTTTCTGAAGAATTTATAGAAAGAAAAACATTTGTGTAGGAACAGCAGTCCTTCGACATACTTTCCTCATATTGCTTTTTAGGATAAGTGCACGAAATATTTGAAAATTGGTTTAGCGCAACACTTTCCTTTCTTGAAGAGCGGGTTGCTATCTGAAATAATAGCAAACCATGGTTTAAGCACGGGTTACAGTCAGAAGTAACTGCAAGCCATAGTTAGTGACATGTTTTGAAAAGAAATATTTACACCTCCTGCTCGAACTTCATCTATGGTCCCCGTGCCATTATTGAATGACATTTCTAAGACCGTAGATGTTATCGATACCAGAAGACATGTCTTTGAAAAACAATATTTTTTGTCTTTTTCAAATTTTCTAATTTTTATGGGTTTTTGTTGGTTTTATAATTTTCTATTTTCTTTTTGTTGGTTTTATATTTTTGTATTTTGTTTTTGATAAATATTTACAATGATAGAGAAGATGATATAGTTTAAGAAGATGATGATACGAGTACCGAGATAAGGATATCGAGCAGCACGTCGTAGAAGATAGAATTCTTTATCTCTTAAATTTCCACCACCAAAGCTTCCGAGGCTCCAGAATAGAAGATAGAACATGAGCCTTTGAGAAAGAGAGACTTTGGCAGCTTCCCCCCAAACCGAAAATCCATTAGATGAGCAGATTCTAAGCTCTATCTCAAGCTTGCCTTAGCCAGGTGCACAGAGAAGCACACCATTATTATAAATCCCGCTGCTCCTTTTAAGAACGATAGTCGAGATTCTTCGTTCGGGGTTATATCATCAACAAGAACAGCAACGTATCATCCCACTCTCTAAATTTCTTCTCATATTTCATTACCACTGAAGTCTGAAGCGATGCATCCCCAAAAGGTGTCAAGAGACCACTTCCCCCATGTAGTTGAATTGATGCAGTCAGTCTCTTTGAATAAAGCTCATGAACCCGAATACACATATGGATGTGCTTCAAAGACAGAGAAACTTATAACATCGAAGTAGCAGATTAAGTCTGATATCCAAAGAATAACCCCGATGTATACTTTTCTCTCCCCTGAAGAAAGTGTATGAAGCTCAAGAACCCGAAGTACCCGAATGACCAAAGAAAGAATAACCGAGAACATTGAAGAAGCATGTTGAATCACTGATTATCTCTGCGGATGTCAACTCCGGAATAAGTGATTATATCTCTGAATCACTGATTAAGCCCTCAAGTGAAACAGCTGAGCATCCCCAATGTACACAATCTCTCTCCCCTGATGATTGCGATAGCATCGAAATCATCAAACACTTGTGTACCTCTTTTATCTTCAGAAACTCACTCTTCCATCTCTTCCCCCACATAGATGGAATAAGAACACTAAACGCCATGAGATAAACATTGAGTTTCTCTGCGGTAATGACCTTTGTCTAACCAGGATATCTTCAATCACTTAGAAGTATTAAGCTCATCAAGTTTACTCGCGTTTAGATGCATGTCTCCTTTCCCCTTGCTGGTTTTGATACTTCAGAATCAGCAACACATTGTAAGCCCATATATTTGAAATCTTTTGAGAAGAACACTTTTAATCTTTGTGAGAATCAACTTGCTGAAGAATGTGAGCAAGTCTAATTGGGGATTAAATATGACTTTTCACTCTCCCCCAATTAGTGCTCTCCCCTAAACTGACAATCTTTTCGACAAATACCCGTAATAAGAAGAAGTCTTTAGATTGTTAAATGCAACTCGTCTTTTAGTATTCTTACAAGCAGTAGAAAATGTAGAGCAGACTGTAGACTCAAACTTCTTCATACTTGTCCGTTTGGGGAATAGAATGTTAACATCTTCAACTCACTAATGCATTCCCGTTAACTTACAAATAGCAAATCCCCTTGACTAAAATCCCTCCCAATCAAATAAGAACAGAAAGATGTTCATCAAGGAAATTAGCCCCGTAACTGGAAGCACTTTGTCATTAAACTCATCAGTCCGTGTGAAGATGTCAACCAACGGCTCTTAGAAGAAACTCCATGTAAAGATGACCCGATAAGAAGAAGCTCGGTTCTTACATGAGTTAGGAGCCGTATGACCATATATTCTCAGATGCAACTCAACGTGTAGAATTATCATACTTCTTCTCCCCCTCAAGAATTGCATATGGAGATGCCATTCTTGATTAAACAAGTGAATATCTGTAAAAAGAAGTCTCTTCACACTTCTCCCCCTCAAAGGTTGCAAATGGTGTCGCCATCGCCATTTTAATTGAGCAAGTGGAATAAGAGAACTAGTAATGATAGTCCAGTTCACTTGATAACTGAAAGCGCATGGAAAAAGTATGAAGCATGTTGATGAGAATGGTCATTAATGAGAAGATTTCTCTTCTTCCGAAGATAATGGGAACTGAAGCGTACACATTTCTTTTCTTTGAGGAACGAGGCTTGAACTGTTGTGTTCAAACGTCATAATCTCTCTCTTATCATCTACTCATGGCAAACTTGTAATCAACCCCATTATCATTCAGTAAGCTCTTTGTCGTGACAACTGATGGAGAAAACCCAATATGATGAATTTGACCTTGAAGTAAACTAACCCGAACTCGTGACTTAAACTTGCACACATGTAACCAAGAGCGGTGCCGAGAATTCATGCCCTTTTGAATCTTTAAGTACTCTATACTCTTCAACCAACCAACCATCAAGTATAAGACGTACATCACCTCTTGAAAATCCACAATTCAATGTGACACTGAGCACTACAACGTAACTCCTTAAAGTGATAGTTATTTTGTGGTGGTAAGAGCCCAATTCCCCCAAGTGGTAAAAGAAAAGGAAAAAGTCACCAAAAAATAACTAGATTTCCAAGTCTTCGTTTTTGAAAAAAAAAGCTCGAACAAGGATCTCGAAGAATATTCATCCAACCATCCCCGATATCTTCAGATACTAAGTACACTCGCCCGTGATATTTCACTTCAACCTCAATAAACAATACTGATTTAACGCCGTTGTCACATCTTGTGGTTAAGAGCTCAAATCTAGCCTCCTTTGACGTTTTAAGTGAACTATGATAATGGTTTCATCCCGACCATGGTTAAGAGCACATAACCCCGTAAAACCATGTAATAGCCAAACTGCCATGAGGACAATCCAAACAAACACCCAATTCATGAAGTACGCCCTTTTATCCCTTCTTTGAAGAAGAAACCGTAGCACCAGCATCATATAAGATCCCGAAATACACTTCCTTTTCTCTAGGATGGTTCTATCATCGCGGGATTTTACAATTCTATGGTTTAAACCGAGAAATAGTTTCTTTCGCGGGATTTTACAAAACCAAGAATAAACCGTAAGATAGATTCGGAAATGTACTTTACTTTAACCGGGATGTTTCCATTGTCACGGGATTTGTTGGGAATTATGTGAAAGTCTGGATTCTGCTGAACTTAATGCCGAAGTGTTTATGCTGAAGTGAAGTGGATTCTGCCGAAGACTTATTCTGCTGAAGAATAATAGTGATTAGTTTGATTCTGCGGAAGTGTTTATTCCGTATTTAGTTTATTTAGTGTGGATATACATGAGCTTTATTAGGAAGTGATTGTGTATATCTTATTTAGTTTTATGATTATACGTTTCTTGGAAAACGGTTTAGCGATATTGTTTAGGGTTCCTTATCTATAAAAGGAACACATTAGAAAGGTTTATGTACCGATTGGAAAAACTCAGTTTTAGTTAATATAAAGATCCATAGAGGATCAAGAAGTTCTTAGTTATTTACTTGTGTTTATATTCCGCTGATAAACATTAGTAGTAGAGATTATCTTTTATGGTGCTTGTGATTACATAGGCATACATAACGATCCACGAGCTCAAGATCTATCAAGGTCTTTGTCTGTTTCAACAGGATTTTACAAGTCAATGATTTAAACCGAGAAATGGTTTCTTTCGCGGGAGTTTACAAAATCAAGACTAAACTGTAAACAATATCAGCATGAATGTGATATGACAACTTTGGTTTCAATGAGTATATGTTTTAGGGGAACATGCAGCGGTTCATTAACTGTTCATTCTCCAACATCAACAACATCATCAACAATTCTCCATATGTAGACACCTTCACAAACCATACTAAGTCGAGTAGTATACACTACTTCCCCCTGAGGTTGACCGTAAAGCATCAAAGTACACGTTTCTCCCCCATGATGGTTTCGAACCTTCGGAAACATCATAATGTGTACGACCATTAGCACGAAAAGTTCTTATCATAAGCAAACATCTTGAAGAATCATGGTTGACGTTGAAGATTATTGAAAGATTTTGCTTAGGCTGTGAAGTATCATTAGCATTCAGTGGCATCGAATATTCTATGGGAATTGCTGATCACATCTCAAGTTCTCAACCATTCAGCCCTTTAGTAAACACATCATCCACATATTTTGTCGGTTATTGCTGTGACCACTTGGTGAAGTAAACCCGATATACCAAACTTGATCAAGAAGTAGAATTCCCCAGATTTGTTACTTAAACTTGTACTAATCCTTGTGAAAAAGAAACGGTGTACCCAATGTACAAAACCTCTTGACATATCCTCAACTGCGTGAGACACCGAAGTGATAGCTACGTTGTGGGTTAAGCGAGAAAGAATCACAACCGTAACTAAATAGCCAAGTCTTTATCACACTCAACAAACGCCCAAACAAGTCATCTTC
Source organism: Chrysanthemum seticuspe (assembly GCA_019973895.1). Taxonomy (NCBI): domain Eukaryota; kingdom Viridiplantae; phylum Streptophyta; class Magnoliopsida; order Asterales; family Asteraceae; genus Chrysanthemum; species Chrysanthemum seticuspe. The sequence goes on from BPTQ01000005.1 coordinate 215,210,284, forward strand.
GCGGAAAGGTAGAAAGAAAGAAGACGAAATAAGTAAACGTGCCCGGAACACTTCACTTTGTAGGACCTTAGTTTTATCAACCTTATCACTTTACCAAGCAAACCCAACACATATACAAGTATAACCACGTGAAACAAACACAAACAAAGCTTAGAAATAAGATGAGAAAGATGGTGACTTTATGTAATATAAAATCCGTGTATGATGTGAGAAAAGATAAACACAAGATGTTGTATATTCAATAAAGAAAAACACACACATACACACTTTCAAGCACACCCCTCAAATGACCATTTGAGGGGTATTTATAGTACAAGAGGCTTAAAACCCTAAAGGCTTTATCTTGGGCTTTGTTTGGGCTTTCGTGGACTTGGATTGGATTACACTTAATAAAAGGCTAGCTTAACATAACTATTAGCCATTTAGCTTAGCCCAATCCACGAGCCCGTTGACTATTCTATCACGATAACTAACACACGTTACAAAGTTCCTAAACGTGAATGACCATCACTTCTAATAAAACTATTAAGGCTAACAATCTCCCCCTAAGGGGTGGTCATTCAAACGATGCTCCACTTGATTAGGTCTCTACTTTCCTTGAGCTTGAACTTTGCGTGTAGATATAGAATAGTCTTGATTCTTTGTTCCTTCATGCTTTGTGATCTGTCAATGTGGTTGTCTGCCATTGTCAACTTCGTTGGTTAGGTGTCTCCACGTCTTTCTCCACCATGCTCACACTTCTATTTGACTTTGATTTACCAATGACGTAGTTCTCGAGTCTTTAAACTTTGTAGATTCTTTGACATTGACGAAGAATCATCTCCTTTGATTATGATGAGAACTTTCATGTGTTGTTGGTATGAGCATGTGGCAAGTCTGCACGATCCATCCGCTCCGGAGCTTCCATAAGAAGAAAACATAAAACAGGTTAGTAATAAGCGGATTCCGGCACTTACAAGTTTGAATTTTGAGGGTGTTAACAGCATAGTGTGAAAACACGTCTCTAATTCTTACAGAGGCCGTTCCTGAACTGGAGTCCCACAAGTGAGATAACGCGATATACCGAAGTACATCTACAGTTCAGATGAGTCGCTGAGGTACACCGAAGCATCACCCCACGACTGTAGACCGTTTGAGACACACTAAGCGTAATCCACGGAGAATTAGCGAAGTGACCTGCTGTCAGGGCTGCTTGATGTTGACTCTGGCAGGAATTTCCATTCAATCACTGAAGATCACAGAATTGAAACTTCTCATAAATGTTCTGGCAAATTGCTAAGATCTGCGTAGGAATCTAAAATATATCACTTGTGTCCTTATTGATGAACAACAAGCGATGTCATGTCATGTGTTCCTATGAGATCTTTTGATGAATCTCTTGGCTCTAGACTCAATAAGTGCATTTTGGTTTTCCTGAGCGGAGACTAGGGAGAGGGTCTCCTTCTTCAATATCAACAATCTCTAAGAGAAAGTCGATAGATTATGTAGGGTTCCCAGTGAGAATGAAACAAATCCTTTTAAGAGGAATTGAGTGGCTAGAAGGTTTAGTGCAGTGCGTCACTGGGTCCATGACGTCTTTGTCTTCAATACCAGTGTCATCTAGTGACAACTAGTAGCAGATGAATTGAACCCGGTTTCTGCCCTAAGGTTGAATATGGAGGGCTATTTCTTTTCACCCTTTCTTCACATTTCTTTTTAATTCTTCAACCCCTTCTTTCTCCTTTCTCACATTACTCCTTTTTTCAATCATTCCTAAGGACTTCTAATACTAACTATTTGTGATGTCCTTGGGTAGATCCCTCTGGCTCTGGCGGATCATAGGACGGATTTCCAATCCTTAGTCACCTTATAACTCCATGACTGTCCTATTGTTGCCATAAAACCGTTTTTCATGAAAATCTCTCAGAGTGTTTATGATAGAAAACATGTTTGCAACACTCCGTGAGTTTTGTGTTTTTTGAAACACTCCCCCTTCACATGTGCTTATATGTTTTGACAGAAATCTGCACATAGAGGGTAGAGTTCGCACGTTTTGAATTGATCGACTTTAAATGAACAAGACCGATTCGAGACACGTTTACATCACTAGAGAACTAGCTTGAAATTATTACCCGTCCTGGTCAAGTCCATAGAAAGTTTCTCGAGATGGTACATGATTCCTCGTCAATTCAATGGTTTCAACTGAGTCGAGCTCATTTTGAGATTCAAACAACGATTTTGATCACATTTTAATCACGTCTCCTCCCCCTCAAAAATAGCATAAGCGTGATATTTTTGATATCAACGGATTAAACAACATTTTAGAATCTTTTGGGGAGACAAACGGATTTGATTTAAGCATGAATTTGGAACATTTTTGTTTTATACTCCCCCTTTAATAAAGCATAATCAACTAAAGGGTTTAGAGGGAGTTATCTTGAGAACAAAGTATTTTGAAAGATTTTGAAAAATCTTTTTGAACAATCTTGAAAAGGTGCTCAAGATGATGATGATTTCTCACCATTTTTAAATGTAGTGCACTGAAGCGTACACCTCATTTTTCGATCAAAGCATGAGTTTTGATTTGAAAGTAATCAAAAGTCATCATTTCGGTCCGGGTTTCGTACTGATGTATACGAAATCCATTATTGAAGAAATTTTGAGAAACGACATGTTTTAGAAAACAAATTAAAGAACTCTCGCTCAAGCATCTGTACATGCCCGTATCATTGTTGAATGACATTTTTAGATACGTACAGAATATCGATTATACAAGAGACATGTCGTGAGAAGAATATTTTTGGATTTTTGATTTTATATTGTTTTTGTATTTTTGAAAATTTTATATTTTTATATTTTGCTTTTGTTGGTTTTTCAAATTTTGTATTTTGTTTTTCAAAAATATTTACAGCGAAGCTTTTTGGAAAGTCATTTTCAAGAAGATTCGAGAAGACGTTCTAACTCCTCAGGGGTTAGGCTTCGCATTCCAATTCGTCGAACTAAATACTCAAACCTTTCTTTTGGAAGGGCTTTTGTTAATAGATCGGCGAGTTGGTAATCTGTCTTCACGAAGAATAATTCAACAGTACCATTTTCGACGTACTCTTTGATGAAGTGATAGCGGACACGGATATGCTTAGTCTTTGAGTGATGAACAGGATTGCATGATATGGCTATGGCACTTTTCGAGTCACAATACATAGGTATTTTATCGAAAGTAAAGCCACAATCTGTGAGTTGTGTTCTCATCCATAGAACTTGAGCACAACACGCAGATAGAGACACATACTCAGCTTCAGCGGTTGAAAGTGCAGTGCAATCTTGTTTCTTTGAAGACCAGCTGACTAACTTTTCACCCAAAAATTGTGCTCCTCCGGATGTACTTTTTGCTGTAACTTGATCACCTGCGTGGTCCGCATCTGAAAAGGCAATTAGATCAAATCCGGATTCCTTCGGATACCAAAGTCCCATGTGAATGGATGTCTTCAGGTACCGAAAGATCCTTTTAACCTCTTTGAGGTGCAGTTCGGTAGGCTTTGCCTGAAACCGTGCTAATAAGCAAACAGCAAAATGAATATCTGGTCGACTAGCAGTGAGATACATGAGAGAACCAATCATGCTCCGATATTTCTTCGGATCAATAGGTTTCCCAAACAAATCGGCTCCAATTTTTGGTGAAGTTACCATTGCTGTTCCGACCGAGTCACAATTATCCATACCATGATTTTTCAAAATCTCAGTGGTGTATTTAGCTTGATTTATAAAAATTCCACGAGGGGACTGATGTATTTGTAAACCAAGAAAGAATTTTAGTTCCCCCATCATGGACATTTCAAATTTGCTTTTCATGAGATTCTCAAAATGTTTTGAAAGATTCGGATTAGTGGACCCAAAGATGATGTCGTCCACGTAAATATGAACAATCAAAATATCGTTTTTGCATTTTTGAGTAAACAAGGTAGGATCAACTGTTCCTTTGGTGAAATTGTTTTGGATAAGGAAAGAGGACAGTTCGTCATACCACGCTCTCGGAGCTTGTTTTAAACCATAGATTGCCTTTTTGAGTTTGTAGACGTAGTCTGGATGTTCCATGTCTATGAAGCCTTCTGGCTGACTCACGTACACTTCTTCTTTCAGAGTTCCATTCAAGAACGCGGTCTTAATGTCCATCTGATAAACCGTGATGTTTTTGTGAGCTGCATAGGCCAAGAATATCCTGACTGCTTCAAGTCTAGCTACCGGCGCGAATGACTCTTCAAAGTCTATCCCTTCCTCTTGTCTGTATCCTTTGGCCACAAGACGAGCTTTGTTGCGAATAACAGTCATTTCTTCATCCCGTTTGTTCTTCCATAACCATTTAAGATCGATGACGCGAACGTCAATGGGTCTTGGAACCTTTTCCCACGAGTCATGTAGACGGTATTGAAGAAGTTCCTCCTGCATCGCTTCTATCCATGCGGGATCTGCCATTGCCTCACGAATGTTCTTTGGCTCGATATTGCTAATTGAGCAAAGGTAAATGCATAAGTCGCAATCGGTGGCAAGTTGGCGTCTCGTCTGAATTGGCCTTGAAGGTTCACCAATAACTTGTTCAATTGGGTGGTATTTTGTCCACTTCAGAGTAGAAGGATACCGTTGGTTAAACGTATGCGAGTTAGATGGTTCTCGTAAGCTTGAAGTAGATTCAGCTGATTCCGTAGCAAACGGGTTTTCAAATAAGTCTTCATCTAACGTTGCATCGTTATGGTTTTGGTTTTGCTCATCAACTGCTGGTAGAACGGGTGCAAGAACTTGAGTAGATGTAGATGATGTTGATGGAGTAGGTGCATTGGTTTCGACCGTTGTAGATGCATCTTCTGTTGGTGGTGGAGGATGATTTTGAGCGGGTGCAGCGGAATGATGGTTTGATGCATTTGTCGAAGTTCCACCATAGTATTCATCGAACATTAACTCAAAGAAATTCTCCCATTCTTGTTCTTTAGGATTGTCAAACGAAGTTGATTGAGCTCTTTGAGGTGCGAGTCCTGAACTGATGTGTCCAGAAGTCTGTCGGTTTAGTGCGGGTTCTAGAGAGAGTCTCTCAGAAGCCATTTGTGAAAGTTCGTCAAATGTCACATTCATCGTCTCCATGATCCTCCTTAGCCTTCTGTTATACACCCTGAATGCCCTCGAGTTATCTGAATATCCAATGAAGATTCCAATATCACCTTTTGCTTTCAGTTTTCCAAGATCTTCTCTGTCATTCGTAGGATAGCACAAAGCGCCAAACACGTGAAAGTAAGAGATATCCGGTTTTCTGTTGTTCACTATTTCATATGGGGTTTTATTGAATCTTGGATGGATGAGGGATCGGTTCTGAGTGAAACAAGCAGTGGCAACAGCATCAGCCCATAGAAATAACGGTGCACTAGAATAGATTAGCATTGTGCGAGCAGCTTCCACAAGAGTTCTATTTCTTCTTTCAACTACCCCATTCTGCTGTGGAGTTCTAACAGCTGATGTCTGATGAGTAATTCCAACATCTTCAAAATAAGCTCTTAACTCCTGATTAGTGAATTCTGTGCCGTTGTCTGTTCTTACAACCCTTACTGGAGTTTGAAGAAGTACTTGAATGCGTTTCAGAAAGGTGATGATGATGCCTGGTGCTTCGTCTTTTGATCTCAGAAACTTAACCCATGTATATCTTGAATAATCATCGACGATAACAAGAATATACTTTTTCCCATTAAAGCTTTCAACTCTCATTGGGCCACATAAGTCCATGTGCAACATATGCAACCTTGCTTCCGAACTAGGTACGGTTTTAGGTTTATATGATGCTCTTTTGCTTTTTCCTTGTTCGCATGATGGACATAGGTGATCCTTGGTGTATTTGAACTTTGGAAGTCCATTGACGATGTTGTCTTTGGCAATTTTGTTGATGGTGTCAAAATTGAGATGGGATAACCGTCTGTACCACAACCAGGACTGCGTTCCAGATGCTCGTGTCATAAGACATATTGGTGATGAAGAGGCCATTTGGTTAATGTCGATAGCATACAAGTTTGTATCACGATTCCCAGTTAAGAGATCAGTGCCATCCAAGTTTTTAACGAAGCAAGCATTTTTCCTAAAAGCAACCTCTAAATCTGCATCACAGAACTGCCCGACTGAGAACAAATTGTGTCCCAACCCTTGGACATAGTAAACCCGAGTGATCAAATAATTTCTGAAAGGTAGATCTCCATAACCCATGATAGCTGCTACATGATCATTTCCGAAACGTACGGTTCCCATGAATTTCCAGACGAAACTGATCAGCAGCTTCAGATTCCCGGTCATGTGCTTGGAGCAACCCGAGTCGACGATCCAAAGACATATTTCGATAACCTGCCAATCACAGAAGAAGAAGATTTTGGAAACCGTTTTGATTTTGGTTCCTTTGGGTTAGAGGTAAAATCCTGATCACACTCATAGAAGTCATCTATTGGTAAGACAGGTGTATTACTCATTCTACCATTCTCGAGTGTGAAAGTTCTACCCGTGGGTTTCCAAATGTCATCCCTAAAGTAAACATTATGCTCCCTATCAGTAGTGTAAAGCCTAAGTTTCGCGACTAGTCTTCCTATTCGTTTAGCATAAGTTCTTTTGGGAACATTCTTCTTAACAGGCTTAACAATCTCATTCTTAGAAACACAATCATCATGAACATTAGTTACATATTTCTTGCCAGTTAAACAAACAGATTCAACAGACTCATTAAACTTAGCAGATTTCATAGGTTCATTACATTCAGATGAAATGTCTTTCTTATTACAAAGCGGTAAATTCCTAGGGTGTTCTTCTACTTTCTTCTCTTTATTCAAGCGACTACTCTTAGAGGCAAGCGAGACTCTATTTTTCCTTGTATTGCTCTTAGGCTTTAGTCTGCTGCTCCTAGAGGTGCTTCCTAGTCCTGTAGAAGGTAAGGCACACTCATTAGGATTCACATTTTTATCTAGAGAAGTGGTTTCAGCTATCATAGTCTCTTTAGAGTGCTTTTCTAAACTTATGTCGTTTGTTCCATATGTTTTAGATGTGGAGGCAGACGCATTAGTGGTACTCATCTTAAAAAGTCCAGGTGCTAAAACTTTTGGTTTCTCGATAACCGCTTTTCCCTTATCAACGTTTTGTTTAGGCAAGGCAGGTGGAGTGACTGGTTTTGATGAAACCTTTTTCTCATTGACTTTTGGAGGAGGCATAGAAACAGACATTTTTGGTTTGGAAACCTGTTTGGGAACATTTGCTTTCTCCTCAGTCAATGGTTTTGAACTCTTAGTATCCACTGCCTTTCCTTTTTGACATTCCAGCTGAGCCTTCAAAAGATCATTTTTCGTTTTCATGTCATTGTAGGCACGCTCATACGACAATTTGTCATACTTGCATTCCTCAGTTTTTCGATCAAGTTGTTTAAAATATGAGATATTTTCTTTTTCAAGTTTTTCAAGAGCTTTTTCATATTTTGAAACAATTTCAGAGGTCTCAGACTGGAGTCTTTCATGATCTTCAACAGAATATGTTTGCAAAATGATGGACATAATATCAGTAGTCAGAACATCTTCGAAGAGAGAGTCATTTAAATTTTCCAAAACTATGATTTGTTCAACACAGTCATTAGCTTGCTTTACCAGGGATTTATGGTCCTTGACAAAGTCAGTTGTTTCTTTCAAAAACGCTTGTTCAAAATGAATTACCCTTGCACTGATGGCATTCAGCTGAGGGGCAATTTGAGTTTCAAAAAACTTTCTTTGTTCGATGTCAAAACTAGAGAACCAGTTGTTAGGTGTAATAGTGGTTTTAGTTTTAACAGTGTCTTGAAGATCCACAATTCTAGTTTTCACATTGTCTAAAATACTTCTCGCATCACTTGTGTTAAAAGGATTGTTTGAAGACATTTGTTCAATGTTCGAAAGAGAATTTGAGACAACAACTGGTTTTGAAACAGATTTTGAAACAGGTGTTGACTCTTTGTTTGAAACACTTGGTGTGATGGAAAACTTTGACTTTTCTTTTTGATTAACAAAAGTAATTCCGTTAATTTTGTTCCATTTGTTATAATCAATAGGTTTGATTTCCGGATTCTTTTGTTTCATTTTTGATCTACTCTCCTCAGATAGTTCCAACGTTTCAAGAGAATCACGAACAGTTATGGGTTTATGCAAAACATTTCCATTGTTTAACACATTCTGATATTTCTGAGCTTTCTTGAGAAACGAAGAAGGGTCGTTACCAAGTGCCATTCTATTATTAGTATGAAAATGCGGATTTACTTGATTAGAAAGCATCTTGATTGTTTGAGCAGAATGTCCCGTTTTAAGAAGCAAATTTTCCAAAGTTTGGATTTTTTCATTTTTATCAAGAATTTCATCAAGAAGAGAATCTTCTCGTTTTGAAAAATCAGTAATCAACTGCTTCTTCTCTTTTTCAAGATTAGAAAACATTTCTTTTTGTTTAGAAAGTTGGTTATTTAAATCAGAAATTTCCTTGTTTAAAGATTTAATTTTTAAGTTCAAATTCACATCAAGTGTGTTATACTTGATTTGCAAAAGTTGTTCTTTAGAAACCAAATTTCGATAACCAATTTCTAATTCTGATTCTTTGTTTTTCTGAAATTCAAAGGCTTTTGCGTTCTCCTTGTAACTCTCAAGCTCAGCGGTCAATTTAGCATTCGCGGCCTTAACATCGCGATTGACCTTTTTAACTTTCTCAATTTCAATGCCACAGTTGTTGATTAATGATTCAAAATAAGCACGTGTTTCCTCATCAGTCTCAGTATTTTGTGCCACACAGTCTCCACTAGGATCCACATCTGGAGTCTCAGAGTTAGTATTGCTACAACTCGGATTGTCCAGGTATGTATCATAAGTAGGTGCTGATGTCACAGAATGCTGTTCGTTATGAGTAAACACATCATATATGACATTGTTATAGCATGGATCAATGATTGGTACCTCAGATACTGCGTTGGCGTCATAGACAGGAGGTGTGTCAGAGTCAGTGTCGTACTTAGTCTCCTGAAGATTTGCCATGAAGATGCAGTTTGCATTGAGTTCCTCGAGGTCTTCCAATTCATCCACAATAGCGAAAAAGTCATTTTCCTCGGCACTCAACTGTAACCCCGCTTCTTGCTTATCTGCTAACAAAGCAGCTTTTCGAAGAAAATCACCAGTCTTCTTGTGCGGTTTATTGGGACAGTTTCTTGCCATGTGACCCACTCCTTGACAGTTATAACACGTAACCTGATTACCCTGATTCACATTTCCATAATTCCCAATGACTGGAGCTGCAACATTCCCATTCTGATTACCCACTGCTCTATTCCCAACATTCTGACCCATCTGATTACCCTGATTCGGAACCGCCTGATTACCCATGCGAAATCCAGTAGCATATCCCTGCTGATTCCCAATAACTCCAACCATTTGACCTTGACGACCCATATTCACACCCGGCTGTGCAACTTGCCTATTGCGAGTGTTTGATGAAATCATTTGGTTGTTGTTTGTAGGTGTGGAATAGCGACCTCTGAATGCTTTTCCCAAGAATGCAAATGCTTGTGACAAAGCTTCTTCTTGTTCCATTTCAAGATCAGTGATTCCTTGTTCCTGGTAATGTTGTTGTTCAGGTGGGTAGTTTTGTTGTTGAGGGATGTATTGCTGCAAGTTGTTGTTATTGGAAGATGATGAGGCTTGTTGTTGTGTATTCACTGGAGTTTGAGTCTTTGCAATGAGTGCCAATGGATCATGATTCTTTGCTAATCTTTCTTGCCTGACTTCATTCACTTCAGCTTGATTTTGTTTCAGAAAATCGTTGAGTTGATCAAAGTTCACTTGATGTAAGTCTTTTGTTTGGTTGACAATAGTGACATATCGTCCCCATTCTTCTGGTAGATTGTTCAAGAACTTGATGTTGCTCACGATAGTTCTGGGTGTCAGCTTGTTTCTGATCAGCTCATTCATTAAAGTGCAAAACCTTCCATAGTATGATTCAATGGATTCTCCTGGAGTAGATGTAAACTTCTCCCAAGCAGTTAGCAACTTGTTCTCCGTATCTTGTTGACCAATTTCAGTTCCATGACAAAGTCGTCTAACACGTTCCCACATATTGAAAGCAGTTTCACAACTGTCTACAGCAGCAAAGATGTCTCTTGGTAAACCCAGTTGGATAATATGAATTGCCATGTCATCTGCTTCGACTTTCTTCTGATCCTCTTCAGAGTATTCCGATTCTTTTTGAAGACGAAAAAATGGTGGGGTGGGAGGTGTTGCATCAGCATTTCCAGGGTCTTGGACTTGTCGAGGTATGAAGGGTCCATCCTGAATGGATTTGATCATCAATTTTCCATTAGGTTTGGTCTTGATGTAACGAAGCATTCGACTTGTCCATTGAAGATAACCACCTTTTTCCAACATAGGAGGACGGTTTTCGGCACCGGCTGCATGAATATCTTGTTGAGTTGCCATTGATGAAGGTATGATCTGATAAAGTTGATGTAGGATCGATTCAACGATAAAGGAGTTGTGGTTGATAAAGATTAAGCTCAGTTGAGGTTTTTCCGAAAGTCGTACTCGTAAACTCGGTTCTTAAAAATTTTCGCCCAAAATTTGAAATTCACTATAAAAAATCAATTCTAAGGACGTATGAAAATTTTGAGTTAAGACAATTTTGACGCCAAATTTGACCCGAAAAATTTGAATTTAGGCCCAAAAATTTGAATTTTTGACCAAAATTTTCACAGTTAAACCAAAATTTGAATCTCGCGTAAAAATTGAACGTTTAGTCTCCTCAAAAATTTAAATTTTACTTAAGTTTTCCCGCCAAAAATCTCTTTTTTTTTTTTTTTTTTTTTTCATTTTAAATTTAA
>BPTQ01000005.1:215221154-215364674 GCA_019973895.1 Chrysanthemum seticuspe
AAAAACGTGAAATTTTAAGTTCTAAGAACACCAAATTCCAAATAAACCACGATTTCAAAGTCAAAAAACGTTTTTCAAGCTTCGAAATGCACAAAAAGAAGTTAAAATTCGAGCATAAACCAATAACCAGTAAAGATGAGCATTGAAAAGATCCGTGAAACCCACTTTTTCCAGTTGTAAAAACCCAATAAGCTCACAAAAATTCCGATAGACCCGTTTTCTTTAGTAAACTTAGCAACCTTTAAAGAATGTTCATCTTCAGTTTTTCAGTTTTGGGATCAAAAGATGAGCATTGAAAAACCACTTCTTAGAAGCACGACTCGTAAGCTTTTAGCTTATGCGTAAACTATGGTTAAGAACCAAAAATCCTTTACACTGTCACAGCGTAAGAGATATCCACAAGTCGAAGTGTTCCACACACTTATCCAAGTGAGGGAAGCACTGAGTAACAGTTATAGCACGAAGATTCTTCACCAAAAAGTTACGAGTAGAAAACTAGGGTTTTGACTTTTTGACTTCTACTTGTAAGAAATTTCCAACGATTCAAATGATTTCTTTTGCCCAGATAGCCTTAAAAACACTCGAATAACCCAAAAATGTTGACCTTTTTCACCCAAAGTGCCTAGAAAAGTTACGAGTAGAAATGACCAATAACCAAATACGAGCTTAAAATTGAAGAAAAACACGTAAAGCTTCGAACTTTTTGCAAAAAACTGAAACTTTAGCACCAAATAAACCTTAAACCACAAGAATCTTGAATTTTAAAGTGCAAAAATTAAAGCTTTAAGCTTGACAAAAAACGTATAACGAGAGCCTTTACGCGTAACCCCTTCAAAACAAACACAAACACTCCTAAACCATTGTTAGGCGATTGATACCAATTGTAGGACCTTAGTTTTATCAACCTTATCACTTTACCAAGCAAACCCAACACGTATACAAGTATAACCACGTGAAACAAACACAAACAAAGCTTAGAAATAAGATGAGAAAGATGGTGACTTGATGTAATATAAAATCCGTGTATGATGTGAGAAAAGATAAACACAAGATGTTGTATATTCAATAAAGAAAAACACACACACACACACTTTCAAGCACACCCCTCAAATGACCATTTGAAGGGTATTTATAGTACAAGAGGCTTAAAACCCTAAAGGCTTTAGCTTGGGCTTTCTTTGGGCTTTTGTGGACTTGGATTGGATTACACTTAATAAAAGGCTAGCTTAACATAACTATTAGCCATTTAGCTTAGCCCAATCCACGAGCCCGTTGACTATTCTATCACGATATCTAACACACGTTACAAAGTTCCTAAACGTGAATGACCATCACTTCTAATAAAACTATTAAGGCTAACACACTTCAAAACCAAATAAGAGATACCGTACAAACAACCCTGTAGACAGCTTTGTTCAATAACCAATTCAAACCTAGACATACAATACTCCGTGAAAATGTATAAACCAAAGTATCAAATCCCATAACACAACAAATCTCATCAGCATGCCCAATCTCATCATCAAATCTCTTCAACGTGTCTCATATACTCTAAATCTCATAGAATCCAAATCTTGAGAAATCACATCAAATCTCATAATTACGATCCAAGCCCATCATCAAAGTGAAACATATGATCTAATTACAAGTCTCACACGGTCCAACTCTCAACTCATACAATGGATCCACATTCTATCCTCTTGATACATAAACTCCATGGCCCAATGATCAAATGAAATTGTATATCAATCACGTATACTCCCGTTATGGTCAAAAATTATATAAATTCAGTCACACACCAACGAAATTAACCTCAATGTTAATCAGTCACGTTCAAACTCCAATATACAACTCCAAGTGATTTCAAACGGCCCAATTAAGCTCCTCCCGGCCCATTCTATTCGTTTAAACCCATGAGATCTAATCCAAAATATAAAACCATGAGGCCCATTACACAAAATATTCAAGACAAATATTAGCTTTATATGAACTCCACGAGGCCCAATGTTATGAAACAATCATAAATCCATTTCGTCTAATATATCGTTGAAAACATTCACTTATCATAATGAAAAACATTTCGTCTACCAGATTACCTCGACTAATAAAACTTTGGACATATCAATACCATTTGGATCAATACCATTAGGATCAAATATTAAACGAGGCCCAATGTTATGAAACAATGGTTTTGGCCTTACTGGTGTAAAACATAGAAACTTTTTCAAGATGAATACCATTCGGCCCGGTCAAAATCAGTTAGGCCCAGTTATCCTTACCCGGTCCAAATCGTATAACCCTAATATGTAGGATATTTAACACAAACACATATCATACTTTCACCCTAATCAACCCTAAAATACTCTTAAGTCCGCCCCCTTTATCACTGAAACATCACACAAAAACTTTTCTTCAAATCCAAATCACCTAATTGTACACCTCTTATCAACAAATCTGATCTACCATACACCCTCATATACCAAATAGCTGCTCTTCAATCTCATCATAACTCGAGTCTCTCATCAACCAAAACACTTTACACCAATCTGAATCTGAGACCAGGACCTGTTCAACTCGATTGAATATGCCCCAGGGATGGCTTGATGGTCTTAGATTCGAAGCTCTATGATACGCCATAGGGATGGCATGAATTTGGATTCACGAATTTAAAACAATCCACATGTAGGTTTTTATCTTGACTCGTTTTTTATGCATCGAATGACTTTAAGAAGCAATTATAACAATATTGTTATGATTCTTTCTTTGTTGTCATATAATAATGAAGCTTGGCATCGAACAAGAGTCCATGATGATGTGATTTAGAAACAAATCTATTAAAGATATGTTTAAAAGATTGAATCAATCTGAGAGCTTACATAGTTTACATGTCATGTCCCATTTGCAATGAATCAAAGAGTGATTGTTACATTTTCTTGTTAAGGTCTAAACGAAACAAAGAATAAAAGTAACATAATTGTTGATTTTTTTCTTTATATTCGGACAGTAAAGAGCATATGTTTTAACAAGAATAGATCGATGATGTAATTTTTTTTCATTCGAAAGATTGACCTACAAAGTCATGATATTTCTTTGTATAGAACGAATGAGAAGGAGCTGAGATTCTTGATAGAATTTGTTTTGAAACTGAGTTGATGCTTAGATGAGATTTGATTTGATGTTATGTTATGTTTGATGGTTGGTGTCGAGAGATTAGAATGTGATGCGTTTGATGTGATTAGGTTTGAGATTGATTGGTTTGATAAGTTTGCATCTGTCCGTCTTCATCTAGGTTTAGTCAATTTGTTGAGTCATTAGGTTTTCAACAACAAATCTATTAAAGATCGTGATAGAGTCTTGGTTCAACCAGAATGAGTCTTGAATCTTGATTAAGTTGTATCATATATGAGAAGAGGTTTGTAGTTCTTTGCGTCAGTTTGGAACTGTGACGGATAGTAACTGAGGTCCAAAAGGGTTTGTGTTCATAAGTTTGACTAGTCAACAAACCGCACCAAGCTAATCTTCAAAACGCACTGTTTATTTTTCATAGTCAAATCGTTTCTTTTTCAAGTCAAACCGCATAACTTTTACGTCAAAAAGCAAGAGTTAGACAAACCGCTTCATTTTCAATCAAACCGCAGTCTTTAAAACCAAGACAAACCGCATCTTTTACTATTTTCACACTGCTATTATCAAAGGTCAAAACACTTTGATTTTATAATTCTCAAACCGCATACCTGTAAATTAGACAAACCGCATACGTTTCAAGATATTCATTGAGTCTGGACGATTCAATCAAACCGCATCTTTGAGGATGTGACAAACCGCATCGATGAATCAGAACTCAAATTGCATCGACGAATATCCACAACAAACATCAAACATCAGCGGACAGTTGCATATGTGAAATCCAGATTCAAACCTGCTTACAACTCTTTAACCGGATTCAAAACTCATAATTTATCAGCAAACACACGATTAATCAGCGCAAAAAGTAACCTTTAAGTGAAGACCAACAGATTTAGATAAACAACTTAAAATTCAGCTCAAGCAATTCGAACCAGATTCACCAATACATTAAAACTGCTCAAAACCAATTTCAATCTTGTTTAAAAACAGCTTAACTACCACACAATCAGACCTCAACAAGCATTATACAAGACGCATCACAACATCATAAGACACATGTCAAACCGCATAAAAAAAACCATACAAACCGCTTACAAAAAACCGTATAAAAACTATTTGAATCAACACAAACAACATAACCTAGGCTCTGGTACCATTTGTAGAATCGTATATTTTATGTTGTTTAGATGATTCGGGTGGTCTAGGATTATGATTAAACAAGAGAGCCATGTTTAGAGAGATGAAGAGAGGATATGGTGATTCTAGAGAGATAAACAAAATAGAAATTGTTAGATTATCAAAAAAGCACCACCCTTCCCTTAGTGGGAAGGGTATTTATAGTTACAAGCTAAACGCCCTCATGTCGGGCTGTGAACCAGGCATACAGTGGGTAAAGACCCGTCCTTCCTCCACGGTGTTGCACTAAACTAATAACTAAGCTAACAACTAACTAATTGACTACAAAACAACGTAAATAATGATATATCTACGAGCTAACTTATGCTAGATTATATTTGGGGTGACCGACACTTCATTATGGAATTTCTAATTCCTAACATCGACAAAACATTAGAAGATCGTAAAATATAAATAAACGTTTTTATGGCTTATTTGTATTAACAATCTCCCCCTTTTTGTTGATGACAAAACATAAAATTATTTTAAGGAAAAACTAAAATTCGTAAAGGTTTGAATTGGAGTTTTTACTCTTTTCTCCTCCTTTTTGTCGAAACAAAAAGAGCGTCGAAAAAAAACTAACACCTTGTTTTAAGAAAAACATGTGAAAGAAAATATGAAAAAAAAGAGTAAGTGAAGAGAGGTATTCTCGACTTAGCTCCCCCTTGACGAGTCCATCCCTTTGTGAGGGCGTCGAGTAAGAAAAAAAAATACTAAACTAGTGCATTGCAACTATGCTTGCAAATGGTTTCGTCTTTGTGATTAACAAAAGTAATTCCGTTAATTTTGTTCCATTTGTTATAATCAATAGGTTTGATTTCCGGATTCTTTTGTTTCATTTTTGATCTACTCTCCTCAGATAGTTCCAACGTTTCAAGAGAATCACGAACAGTTATGGGTTTATGCAAAACATTTCCATTGTTTAACACATTCTGATATTTCTGAGCTTTCTTGAGAAACGAAGAAGGGTCGTTACCAAGTGCCATTCTATTATTAGTATGAAAATGCGGATTTACTTGATTAGAAAGCATCTTGATTGTTTGAGCAGAATGTCCCGTTTTAAGAAGCAAATTTTCCAAAGTTTGGAGTTTTTCATTTTTATCAAGAATTTCATCAAGAAGAGAATCTTCTCGTTTTGAAAAATCAGTAATCAACTGCTTCTTCTCTTTTTCAAGATTAGAAAACATTTCTTTTTGTTTAGAAAGTTGGTTATTTAAATCAGAAATTTCCTTGTTTAAAGATTTAATTTTTAAGTTCAAATTCACATCAAGTGTGTTATACTTGATTTGCAAAAGTTGTTCTTTAGAAACCAAATTTCGATAACCAATTTCTAATTCTGATTCTTTGTTTTTCTGAAATTCAAAGGCTTTTGCGTTCTCCTTGTAACTCTCAAGCTCAGCGGTCAATTTAGCATTCGCGGCCTTAACATCGCGATTGACCTTTTTAACTTTCTCAATTTCAATGCCACAGTTGTTGATTAATGATTCAAAATAAGCACGTGTTTCCTCATCAGTCTCAGTATTTTGTGCCACACAGTCTCCACTAGGATCCACATCTGGAGTCTCAGAGTTAGTATTGCTACAACTCGGATTGTCCAGGTATGTATCATAAGTAGGTGCTGATGTCACAGAATGCTGTTCGTTATGAGTAAACACATCAAATATGACATTGTTATAGCATGGATCAATGATTGGTACCTCAGATACTGCGTTGGCGTCATAGACAGGAGGTATGTCAGAGTCAGTGTCGTACTTAGTCTCCTGAAGATTTGCCATGAAGATGCAGTTTGCATTGAGTTCCTCGAGGTCTTCCAATTCATCCACAATAGCGAAAAATTCATTTTCCTCAGCACTCAACTGTAACCCCGCTTCTTGCTTATCTGCTAACAAAGCAGCTTTTCGAAGAAAATCACCAGTCTTCTTGTGCGGTTTAGTGGGACAGTTTCTTGCCATGTGACCCACTCCTTGACAGTTATAACACGTAACCTGATTACCCTGATTCACATTTCCATAATTCCCAACGACTGGAGCTGCAACATTCCCATTCTGATTACCCACTGCTCTATTCCCAACATTCTGACCCATCTGATTACCCTGATTCGGAACCGCCTGATTACCCATGCGAAATCCAGTAGCATATCCCTGCTGATTCCCAATAACTCCAACCATTTGACCTTGACGACCCATATTCACACCCGGCTGTGCAACTTGCCTATTGCGAGTGTTTGATGAAATCCTTTGGTTGTTGTTTGTAGGTGTGGAATAGCGACCTCTGAATGCTTTTCCCAAGAATGCAAATGCTTGTGACAAAGCTTCTTCTTGTTCCATTTCAAGATCAGTGATTCCTTGTTCCTGGTAATGTTGTTGTTCAGGTGGGTAGTTTTGTTGTTGAGGGATGTATTGCTGCAAGTTGTTGTTATTGGACGATGATGAGGCTTGTTGTTGTGTATTCACTGGAGTTTGAGTCTTTGCAATGAGTGCCAATGGATCATGATTCTTTGCTAATCTTTCTTGCCTGACTTCATTCACTTCAGCTTGATTTTGTTTCAGAAAATCGTTGAGTTGATCAAAGTTCACTTGATGTAAGTCTTTTGTTTGGTTGACAATAGTGACATATCGTCCCCATTCTTCTGGTAGATTGTTCAAGAACTTGATGTTGCTCACGATAGTTCTGGGTGTCAGCTTGTTTCTAATCAGCTCATTTATTAAAGTGCAAAACCTTCCATAGTATGATTCAATGGATTCTCCTGGAGTAGATGTAAACTTCTCCCAAGCAGTTAGCACCAAAAAAGCACCACCCTTCCCTTAGTGGGAAGGGTATTTATAGTTACAAGCTAAACGCCCTCCTGTCGGGCTGTGGACCAGGCATACAGTGGGTAAAGACCCGTCCTTCCTCCACGGTGTTGCACTAAACTAATAACTAAGCTAACAACTAACTAATTGACTACAAAACAACGTAAATAATGATATATCTACGAGCTAACTTATGCTAGATTATATTTGGGGTGACCGACACTTCATTATGGAATTTCCAATTCCTAACATCGACAAAACATTAGAAGATCGTAAAATATAAATAAACGTTTTTATGGCTTATTTGTATTAACAATCTCCCCCTTTTTGTTGATGATAAAACATAAAATTATTTTAAGGAAAAACTAAAATTCGTAAAGGTTTGAATTGGAGTTTTTACTCTCTTCTCCTCCTTTTTGTCAAAAAAAAACTAACACCTTGTTTTAAGAAAAACATGTGAAAGAAAATATGAAAAATAAAGAGTAAGTGAAGAGAGGTATTCTCGACTTAGCTCCCCCTTGACGAGTCCATCCCTTTGTGAGGGCGTCGAGTAAGAAAAAAAATACTAAACTAGTGCATTGCAACTATGCTTGCAAATGGTTTCGTCTTTGTGACGAATATGCTCCCCCTTGATGATTGCAACTTTGCAAGGAGAACGTCATGTAATGTAATCCCAATGTGAATTATATTGCATATGACTTTGCAATGTATCGCTTTGACACGAAACTCCCCCTAGCTTAGGGTGTCAAAGTCTTCATGCGTATATTGAAAATCTACAAAATAAAGGTTAGAAAACAAGTATATAATGCATAATTTCCTGCAAATAAGACTCAAGTTAGTAGTAAACAAGTCTTTTATTGCACGGATCTTACGGTTCCCTCTTTGGAGGGATCCGTCTAGGCAAAACAGAGGGATCCGTCTGTCTGATAGCTTAAGACAACAATGGTGATGTGAAGAAGTGATGTCAACATCAAAATGAGATATGTATTAAGGCACTAAACATATACTCAAGTCAATATGGCATAAACATGTAATTTCATTCAATAAAAATACGAGAAATGATCTACATATCCCTAAGACTAAGAGAATGATTTAAGCATGTAATACATTTTCTACTAATTCTAATAAGTGACGAAAAACTTAAAAAGCATCAAAGTGTTTGAATCTAAGGATGAGTAGACTTGTTGATTTGGTCCAAATGTTCAAGAAGATGATTAAACATGAAATGTAACTCATTTCTTACATCTTGAACAAGTCCTTGGGTGATTTGACAATTAGAGCAATTATTGTCAAGACTAGGAGGGGGAGATTGGTTGTTTTGAGGAGGCTCAACAAATGATGGTGGAGGTACATTGAGCAATGTAGGATGAGGTTCTACTAAGAATGAAGGTGATGATGCATGAGTTGGTGGTGGTAATGGAAAGTCCTCTATATGGTTAGATCTTTGGTGATTCCTTGTCTCCAAAGGTGGACTATTTAGTGATGTAGGTGGTTCCCTATTTAACGAGAAGGTTGGTGAGTGGGAAGTCCTTGGTGGTGAGTGCTCTAATGAGTAGAGATTTGGATGGGAAAGAGGTTCGGTAAAGGGATGTAGTCTAGGTTCTATAAATGAAGGCTTAGGTGTTTTACTAGAACTAGGTGCGTTTGGTTTAGAGCTTGATGAAGCCTTTTCTAACTCGAAAGGTCTAATACTAATTCTCGTGGTTCTTTTGGCTATTGTTGATTGAGATTGTTGAGGTGGGATTCTAGCATTTGGACTTCTTACGGGTGATGACTCGGTGGATGATATCTCATGGACCATATGAGTATTCCTTTTGGATGAACCTTTGGTTGAAGAATTCTTGCTAGACGCTTTAGTCATAGTGAAGGTGAGGATGTAATAGAAGTCTTTAACTACTGATTTTTAGGATTGTGGTAAGAATGGTGACTTAAGCTCTCAATATTGTTTGGTTTATAAAGGATGAATTTGAGTTAATGATTTAAATTCATGACCACTTAAGAAAATTTGGCATGCACCAAGGTCAACTAAGGTGTTGTTCAGCTCTAGGGAATCATTGAATGGTAAGCAAAAGTGTTTAGATTACCAAAGAGGGTTTGAATTTTGAAAGAAAAGCTGATTATAAGTTTCTGTAGATACGGATCCCACAGTTCCCTCTCACTAGGGATCCGTCTGGTTATAAACCAGGGATCCGTCTGTCAGATAGAAAAGTGGTGAAGTGATTATGCTCTTGTAGGGTCTAGTACCTATAAATCTTGAAGGTTTGACTTTCCTTAGATGTCTTAAGTAATAGGTGACTTAAATGTCCAACCATAAGGA
Source organism: Chrysanthemum seticuspe (assembly GCA_019973895.1). Taxonomy (NCBI): domain Eukaryota; kingdom Viridiplantae; phylum Streptophyta; class Magnoliopsida; order Asterales; family Asteraceae; genus Chrysanthemum; species Chrysanthemum seticuspe. The sequence continues at coordinate 215,230,566 of BPTQ01000005.1, forward strand.
GTGAGGATACTTAATGATGGTATTAGGTAGGAAAGTGGACTTTTTGAGAGTGTAACTAAGTGTTTTAAGGATGATACTCATTGATTTGAGAATTACAAAAGATGGCAATTGATCCTAGAGATCAGATGATGACTTAAGAAAAATATGAAAAATTCCTAAAAAAATAAAAGGAAATGAAAAACTAGTTTTAAGCCTATTTTAAGGTAAGGATGACTAAAATTAATTTACTAAAATTGAGAGAAATATCAAGCTAAATATTTTGAGATGTGAGGAACAATGTGTGAGCATTGGAGCGGAAATATGGTGAGTTTTGGTGAATTGATAAATCAAAAGCACTTTGAATTTGATCCTAAGTTAGCTATGGGTGAGTGTGAGACCTACTGAGCTTGAGGAAGACTTAAGTAGTTTTAAAGAATCATGTTTAGCTAGTATGATGTGATCTAGGGGAAAGGTTTCATGTAAACGAGTCTGTATCTGATATCTATTTGCTTGGATCCCACGGTTCCCTCATCTGAGGGATCCGGCTACTGCTGACCAGTAGCTTCTCAGTAATTGTGTAGTTTTTGCATTCTTAGCAAATGCTTATCCTAATCATTTCTACCTTCAGTAAACACATGCAAACAACAAATATAACGTATAGCAAGTGGGGATGACTAAAATGTAATAAAAAATGAGTGACGTCGACTACTTGAATGAGATCAAGTTGTCGTAAAATCTCATTATCCTAGCTCCTAAGTTAAAAAGTTTAAGTCCAAATCATGGCAACTCCTACAAGCTACATCCTAATCTACATAAATATTGTTTAGATGTTTACAGACCATTGTTTCAGAAATTGTTTCACAAATTAAGGCCCTATGACCTTACCTTCCATCCACACATCCTTTCATTTCACCTCCATCTTCATCTCCATCTCTATCCCCTTCACTCTTCATCCCACCATCTCTACTTCTTCTTCTTCATCAAGAAGTTAGCAAAACACTTGAATATGCCCTTATTTTGTTGCCACTCTTGTGAAGGGCTTGGAATATCCGGCAGTTCATTGATGTATGCTAAAGGGTCATCGGTGTTGCCAAGGGGTTGCTACTTCCTTCTCCTTCTCTTTGTCTTTCTCTTCCATCCGATGAATCCGTTAGTGGGTGAGGTCTCTTGCCATCCACCATGATCCTTGTAGTCTTTCCATCGGATAAAGGCACCATGACCTTGTTGCAAAAACTGTGGTCATAGGAATAAGGAGAAGGATCTAGAGCAAAGATGAAGTTTTCTAGACGAGTCAGGAGCATTGCATAAGGGATTACCATCTTGTCCATGCTTTTCACACTCGCCATTCTTTTTACCATGTAATAGGCGAGGTTGAAGTGAGTGCCGGTTACAAGGCAATAAATCATGAAGCTCAAGCAAGCATTGGGATGATCTTTGTTCCCTCCTAAGCAAAGCACGTTCTCCCTTGTCACGAGTTCCCATTTCTTGTACAATAGGAACATTTCTGAAAGCTCCATTTGAAATGGATCCCTATATATCACCTTGGAGTTTCTCGTGACTCTTGATGGAGATGCTCTTTCCATGAAGATGGTATCCCTTACCGTGGTTGCTTCCGGGATGGCCGTGAAGTATACTTCATGATGATCTACCATGTCATGTAGCTCCGCCAACGACCATTCGTTAGAGTACATACACACTCCTTGATATGGGACACGAAGTATCCTTCCAAATTCTACAAGAGTGAGGGTGTACCCGTGCTCATTGATGATGAAGGCTATTAAAATGGTCCCGTCTTCATTCCGAACAATTCTCATTGTCTTGTAAAACTCAAGCACGAACACCAGACAAATTTGCTCATTAATGTCCAAGAGGCAATCAAAATTAATTCCTCCAAAGACTTGTCGAATGTTGGTGTTGTTGAGGAATGGTGGTTCAACCACTCGGCCTTCATGGAAGAGCCTCTTTTCTAACATCTTGAAGGCTTTCCTATCCTCCGGGCTTAGGCCTTCCTTACGGTGATACATTGGAATGTAGTGAGCGGTGTCATGGTAATCTTGTTGGCGGTTGCTAGGCATGATTGTTCCTATACATCAAAACCAAAATGTGGTGTTAATTGTGTGAATAGTAACCTAATGGGATTGATCACAATTTTGCTCAAAACATCTTCATTGAATTCAAGGAATGAGTTTAATTTGTATTAACAATGTTAATTCTTTGATTTAGAATATCTTAGAAAACAATGTGATAACAAATTGTGATAAACCCATTTGAGCTCAACTTCTAAAGATGAAAATTGTAATCCTAGGAATCAAGGAATGGAAATAACAATGTAGTGAAGATTATACTTACACAAGAGATTGTTTCCTTAAAGAAGATGATCAATTTGCTCATGTGAACAGTAAATAGGTTTTATGTTCGTGAGTCTTGATAGAGTAAAGTGGGTAGTGGAACTTCTACAGTGATCATTTCTTTCTTATTATGTCTTCTGTTGCACGGATCCCACGGATCCCTTGTATGAGGGATCCGGCTAGTTCAAGCACAGGGATCCGGCATATCAGCAATTTGACAGCTTAAGTGATCCTTGATAATTTTGTTTTGGGAGTTCTAATTTTTGCCTAGGGTCGATGTTTATGCTCTTGTGGTTTGGTGTTTTGACGTGTTATACTAGTCCTATTTGACGAGGTTCCCTTTTTATGAATAAATCATAATTCTTTTGGGAGATTTCAAAGATTATGATAAAATCCTATTTTATCACAATATGAGAAGTCTCACATGGATACTTATTGACATAGATGAAATGTCAATAATCCTTATGTGAGGGGTGATGATCAAGGCTCTCGAATAGCCGATATATTATTATCACTAGTTTGTAGTTTTGTCTATAGAGATCAACGAAGAATATCATTCTTGATGATGAGTTCAATATAGATAACTACTTTAGTGATTATTAAGAGAGAATAAAGATACTACTTAAACTTAATCATGATTAAACAAAAGGATGAGATTATTGATTCATCTAGAAAAAAAAAATATAAGAGAGAAAAAAAATCATACCTTTGCTAAATATCCTTTTTAAGGAAATAAGTATTAGAGAGAAATTCTTCATGATCTTCTTAGGATGCCCAAATCCTAGTATGGAGAATTCTCAACAAAGAAAATATTAGAAAGATCTATCATTATCCAACATTATAAATTATGATGATTTTAAAACATGACCTTTTGTTTTTCAGGAAATTCCTTCCTTGTAGTTTTCAATCATACATAGATCGTGTCAAGTTTTAAAAGTACAATATACTCTTAAGAAAACTTGGTAACGAAGCTCTGATGCCAATTGTGAAAAACTAGAAGGGGGGATTGAATAGTTTTACCGATTAAAACTTCGTTTTAAAATATTTAGATCGACCTATGTCAATCTATTCAGATGTGTATGTTGGACGTTGATAGATAGATATGTAAATATGTAATGCAAAGGTAAAGAGTAAGAAACACAAAACCACGACACGAGTATTTATAGTGGTTCGGCTACAAGGACACCTTCCTTGCCCTACTTCACTCCCCGAGTCAACTACTCGAGAGTTCATTAGCACTACACAACACAACTCCTTATGGCGGAGAAGCCTTCACAACGTCGCCTACTCTTTTTCCGGTACAAGGCTAGACACCGGGTTCTTCCATAAGGTAGAACCAAACCTATCACTACGTCGCCTACACTTTATTCGGTACAAGGCTAGATACCGAGTTCCATTACAAAGGAGGAACTACTACCCAACACTACACAACATGTTAGGAATTAGAAATTCCATGGTGAAGTGTTGGTCACCCCATCTATAGTCTAGCATATGTTAGCTCGTAGACATATCGTTATTTACTGTTTTATTAGTTAGTTATTAGCCTAGTTTAGCGTAGTGTAACACCGTGGAGGAAGGACGGGTCTTTACCGACTGTATGCCTGATCCACAGTCCGAAGGAGGACGTGTAGTATGTAACTATAAATACCCTCTACCTCCCAAGGTAGAGGGTTGGACCTTTCATTCTAATATAACATTTTCTCTTTTGTTTACTTTCTCTCTCTAGAAAGGCTCCCATTCTACTTTCTCTCTCTAAAACCTCTAAACTATACGACCCTTATTGTGATTGTGGATGTGTTTGTGAAATCCAATATTTTTCGATTGGTATCAAGAGCCATGGTTTGATCACTCATCTTTCATGTTCTTGGATTTCTAGTGGTTTTCATAAGGTTTTTGGGTTTGAATGAGTTTAGAGTGGTTAGAATCATTTGGATCATTTCTTGTGTTAAAGTTTGGATTTTGATTGTACTTTTGTGTTTAGAATCATTATAAGGGCTTAGGTTTTGATTTGGAAGGCTTGAATCACTGTGGTTGGGTTGTTTTTGGATTGAAAAGTGGTGTTTTTGAACATTTCTACCTAGCGACTTGAGTCTCGGAATATTTTTCTTCGTAGCGACTTGCTTTGTAAGTTTGCAGCGACTTGTAGTTGAAGTGGTAGCGACTTGAGGCCTAGCGACTTGTCTATTGAGACAAGACAACAAACAGTACAAAGTAGTGGAGGTTCCACTTCGGCTAGCGACTTGGTTGACGTAGCGACTTGTCTCTATTATTTCTAGCGACTTGTCCTTATTGTTCTTAGCGAGTTGATCTCTAGCGACTTGGATACTTAGCGAGTTGCTCTTTAGCGACTTGTCTGCTTAGCGAGTTGGTACTATTAGCGAGTTGTTCTTTAGCGACTTGTCTACTTAGCGAGTTGATACTATTAGCGACTTGTCCTTCTAGCGACTTGTCACTCTAGCGACTTGTCTTACTAGCGACTTGTTGACTTTTCCCGACAAAACTTCAAACGGCCATAACTTTTGAACCGTAACTCCGTTTTCAGCGTTCTACCCATCAAAACGACCGTGAGAACGAGGATAATGGCACGCCGAATAAACTAAAGTTCCTAAACGAAAGTTTATTCAGGTCAACCTTCGAGGCCTAAATCCGCTCCGAACAGAAGTTATTGAGGTTTTTATGTTCTTTGACCTAAATTTCTCCGAAAAAACGGGGAATAAACCAATCCGAATCTCAACCAAACAACATCTCTGCTAATCCTACAAATAATCATAAGTCCTAACACACAATTATCTATCATTGTGTCGATCCATCAGTCATCTTAATACATTCTATTTGTTATTGATTAACGGTTTCGTCTTGATTTTAGTAAAATCCCGCGAAAGATTCTATTTCTCGGTTTAAATCACAGACTTGTAAAATCCCGTGTACACAACTACATCATGTCTTACACTCCTGACTCAGTAATTTCAGAAGTACTCAAACTGTATGATGCTGTTGACAACCATGAGAATATTAGTTATACTGAACGATTACAGATGATGGATTCAATCAATGAGGATGTAAGATCTTCATGCTCAGAGTCTGAAGAGAGCGAATTGCACCAGTCTAGGCTACATAATGCCATGCATAAGGAAAGTAGCATTGAACCTTATCAACAACTTCACTCACACCTCATGTTACTTCTACCTATTGGTATGGAACGAACGTGCAATGCTCTTTTCCGACAAGATTTATCCACATTAACGGGAACATTACTATTGAACTTAGAACAATTGGAACAACAACTTGATAAAGAAAAGGTTCAAAAGGATAGTTCCAGTGCTGCACTACAAGTGATCCACAACCAATTTCAGTCATTCATTAGAAGGGAATTTACATCAGATTGTGATCAAGACATGACTGAAATGTCTTTCAAGTGACACACTGGAATGGAAATTAGTGTGTTCATAGAGACACTTATCCATCTCATGGATAATGTAGAGAAGTATATTGTGGAAATTACTCAGAAAGATGAAAAAGTGGATGAGTGTCTAGTGCAGTTGAGAGATAGTTGTGATATGTTGGGTAATGTATCAGTTGAAGAATCGGGTGTTGCTGAATGCAGAATGACAAAGACAACAAATAATGATGTAAACAGCTATTCAGTTACTCATAACACACAAGAAGTAGATGCTGAAATCAGTAATGGGAATGAATGTCGGGAACAATCAAAAGATTGTAGTGTTGAGTCGGGTAAAGCACCAGATGATGGATCAGTTGGCACTGAATACAGGGGCTCAGAGACAGATAAGCTTGAAACAGCCAGTAGTTCAGTGATTCTTGCTACAGATGATGAGGATGCAGATGTCAGACCGATAAATGAACATATGTCAAGTGATGAGGTACCCTTAACTGTTCAACATAATACATCTGAAAATACTCTTGAGCAAACTGACCACATCACAGAACATGTTCTTGATACATGTTCTGTAACTGAAGCTGAGTCTGAGATAAAGTGTTTCAAAACTAATGATATGGTTGATAAGAAAACTTTTGATGAACTTTCAAATAAATTCTCAGAACTTGAAAAACATTGCATTTCACTTGAAATTGCAATCCAAAGAAAAGAAGAAAGTTTTCAAACTGTGAAACCTTGCAACAATCCAGAATTCCCTGAATTTCATGAATTTTTTGGAATAAATGATTTAAAAGCTCAGCTTCAGGACAAAAACTCGACTATCAACAATTTGAAGAAACATATTTCTAATATGCATGTGAAAAGTAGTTTGGTTACAAGTAATTCTGAGGTTAATACTATTGATAAAATTCAAATGAGAAATGATGAATTAGCAGTTTGTGTGGCCAAATTACTAAAGGAAAATGAGTCTTTGAGAAAGCATCACATAGAACTAAGTGACTCTGTCAAAGAAGCTAGTACTAAGTCAATGGAACAAACAAATTCTTTGATAACAAAAATTGATGAACTCAAAGCTCAACTTCAGGAAAAGAGTTTCACAATTGTTGCCTTAAAAAATGAGCTTAGAAAAACAACAGGGAATAGTGTGTACACTAAGTTTTCAAAACCATCAATCTTGGGGAAACCAGTTATTAGACAACCGAATGCGTTTAGATCTGAACGACCAAAATTTTCAAAAACGCGGTTTGCCTCCCAAGTTGATGCGAAACAAGTTTTGACAAAACCAGTCACTTCACCTAATTGCCTTGGAAAAATGCTATAAATGACTTGTATAAGAACTCTTATCTAGAAATGGCCAGAAAGAAGGCACAGATTCAAAAAAACGGAATTTTAGGTGCAAGACCTAGGGTGATGAATTCTTTGAGATTTCAAAGCACTGCTAGCAGTTCTAAACCATTACCTAGGAACACTAATCTAAAGACTAGGGATTGGCTTACATCTAAGAGTAGTTGCGTTTCGATTAAATCTATTCCCATAGCAGATCACTCTAAGAAATCTAGACCTCTTTCTGAATCCAAACAAGCTGTTTGCTCGAAGTGTCTGAAATGTATCTTTAATGCTAATCATGATAAATGTTTCACAAAATCCCTAAAGAAAGTAAATTCTCATGCAAAGGTACAACCTGATAAGTCTAGGATTTACACTAAGGCCCCGTTTCTTTTTCCTTTTGAACATCTGTGTGGGTAATATGGGTGGGTCCCTCAAATATATTAATGCTTTTTTTTTTGTTGGGGTCCACACAATTGGGTTAGATCATCTGTATGTTAAGGACATATATATGCTAGCATCTCCCCATATAGAGGCATTAGTGGACTTGGACCCACATGGACCCACATATACTTATATCCCTCTGAATCTAGAAGAAAAAAAAGAAACGGGGCCTAAGTCATCCACAGTGCATATGAAGCAAATGAAACCAAAAGCTTCACCTAGATGGTTACCAACTGCTAAATCTTTGGAAACTAGGAATAAGGATAAGTCTTCCACTATGCATAAGAAGCCTAACAATCCTAGATCTTGCCATAAGTGGATACCATCTGGTAGAATTTTTAAGGATGCTGGACTTAGGTGGATACCTACAGGAAAGATGTTTACCAATGGCAATCTCAAAGTTGACCGTGAAACCCCAAAGGGTTTGGATACTGATGTCACTAACCAAAATATATGCAATCAAGTTTGTAATATTAGTGCAGGTAGTCCTTACTCAGTTGCAGATACTTCGATCCTTCAATACATGGACTGGCTTAAAGTATGGATACAAAAGGATTGATATCTCATAACTCACGGGTTCAAGTTACTCAACATTGATATTCAATCGGCTATGACGTCTGTTCACATTAGTTCAGGCCTCGTACTTCATCATTATGGCGTCTGTAGATAACACTTCAGGCCCCGTTCCTCAAAGAAAAGAAAAGTGTACGCCTCAGTGCGGTTTATCTTCATAAGAAGAGAAATCTTCATTTTTATGACCATTCTCATCGACATTCTTCATCAACAAGCTTCATGTTTTTCAATGCTGATTCAATCCTCAAGTGGATCTTCGTTCATTGGTATATATCCTTATTCACTTGCTCAATCAAAAATTAGAAGAGTGAATATACTACATGTTGATGGATGCTTGAATCATGGTCATACGACTCTCCAACGCCTAATGTCTTCACTCACTAAGGGTAACTGGGATTTACTATTTGGGATTCATTGTTTTTCAAGATATGTTTGATGAGTACTTCCAACCTCCAACGAATGTTGATCATCCAGTTTCTGAAGCTCATGCTCCGGTTCCTACTGACTCACTGGTTCACCATCTAAGAAGTACTTATCGGAATTCTCAAGAAACAATCTCCAGTTATTCCTCGAGGCATTGATAATGACTATCATAATATTGCTGTTGCACTCATGAATAATGATCCGCTCTTTGGTACTCCTTTGCCAAATCTTCACGGATTATTGTTCCTCTCATTGTGCACGCTATAAATCAACCACATGAACATTAAAGAAAATGACTTCGGAGTTAATCATTTATCACTTATCTGAGATTGAAGTTGACTTTAAACAAAGGCGTGTTCTTATTTGATAACTTGCTCGGGCTTAAGATTTTGAGTTGAAGACTTGGTTTATCTAGTTACCAGTAGTCGGGGTGGTTGGTTGAAGACCTGGTTAATTATCACTATTAGGAGTTACGTTGTTCTACTCAGTGTCACATGCAGATGACGATGTGGATAATCTCAAGAGGTGTTAATGTCTCATACTTTGTTTGAGTAGTGAGTACTTAGATATTTGCTTGAAGCATAGATTCTCGACACCGTTCTTCCATCATTAAGTGCAAGCTTAAGATACAAATGCGGGGAATTCGACTTTAGTTTCAAGTTTGGTATATCGGGTTTTCTTCAACAGTGGTCACTTCAAATTGTCTGCATATGGGTTGATAAAGATAGTCAGAGAGAGTTTTTGTAGCAGTTGATTCTCACAGGATTCATTTGGGCTATTCGAGTTCTTCTCACAAGATCTCAAGTTTATGGGTATATTATGTTTTGCTGATTCTGAGGTATCAAAACCAGCAAGGGGGAAGGAGACATATATCTAAAATCACAACGAGTACACATGATGAACTTAACACTTCTACCTGATTGAAGTTATCCCGGAAAGACAATGGTCATAACCGTAGAGAAACTCAGTGTTTATCTCGTAGCCTTTGGTGTATTATTCCAACTATTTGGGGGAAGGATATATTATTCCAACAACTTGGGGGAAGGATGTATTATTCCAACTATTTGGGGGAAATGGTCTCTGGAGACTTTTGGTATGTGTTACTTCAGCGTTCAGTTGGAAGAAATGTGAGAAGAATATGTGGTACGTGAGATGATATTGCTTATCGACATCTTCTATATGATTTATGATAAAGTGCTTCCGGTTAGTGCTTCATGTACACAATGTAATGATGATTCCAATGAGATCGCAACCATCAGGGAAGAGATATGTGTACATCAGGGTCGCACAACATATTCACATGATCGAGCTTAATCATTTATTCCGGAGTTGACATCCGCAGAGAAGATCAGTGAGTCAACCAGTTACTGTGATGTCGTTGTCTCTACTCTGGTTGGGTACTTGTGTACATTATGGGCTGATTGGTTATATGGAAGATAACGGGAATGCACTTAGTAAAATGAAGATGTTGATATATTGTTCCCCTGAATAGACAACTGGTCAATCTCGAAGAGTAATGTGTACATCGGGGACGCACAACAGGTTCATGTGATCGGACCTCATCAGTTATTTCGGATTTCATAACTACTGAGACGATCAATGTTTCAACTTGGTACTTTGGTGTTCTCGTGTTCTTCGAGGTGCTGAGCTTCATTCAATGAGACCATTTTTCATTCATTTCTACCTCTTGGGAAAATGGTCTTTATTCTTAGTTTGTCGATTTGGGGGGAAGCTACCAAAGTCTCACTTTCTGTAGGCTCAAGTTCTGACGACGATTCAAGAGCCTCAAAAGCTTTGGTGGTGAAAGTTTAAGAGATGATGACTTCTATCTTCTACAAAGTGTTGTACAATATCCTTATCTCGGTACTCGTATCATCATCTTCTTAAACTATTTCTCTATCGTTGTAAATATTTCTCCAAAAAAAAAAAAAAAAAAAAAAAAAAAAAACCTACAAAACAGAATAGAAAAATATAAAATCAACAAAAGCCCATAAAAATCAAAAAATTAAAAAATACTAAAAATATGTTTTCTCAAGACATGTCTTCTGGTTTCGATAACATCTACGGTCTTAGAAATGTCATTCAATAATGGCACGGGACTTTAGATGAAGTTCGAGCAGGAGGTGTAAAAATTTCTTTTTTATCATGTCTCAAAATATGGCTTGCAGTTACTTCTGACTGTGACCCGCGCTTAAACAATGGCTTGCTATTATTTCCGATAGCAACCCGCTCTTCAAGGAAGGAAAGTGTTGCTCTAAACCTATTTTCAAATATTTCATGCACTTATCCTAAAACTAATTGAGGAAAGTATGTCGAAGGACTGCTGTTCCTACTCAAATATTTTTTCTTCTAAAATTCTTCAGAAAAATGTTTGTTTTAACAAAATGGTGGAAATGAGTTGCTTGAAAAATCAATCAGATTCTGAGTTGTTAAAATTTGCAAACTCAATCAATGACTTCAGCGCTTTTAAACTTTTCAAGAAAATAAGTAATTGATTGAGGGGGAGAATGTTTTCAAATCTATATCATCTAACGAGATTATCTAATTATCCTATATGCTTAATTGAAAATGATGTTAACCTACGTTGAAGGACTAAGTGCCTAGGATATGATTAGATGATTAGAGTTTGATAAACACATTATTACCATGCAATATATGAATTGATTGACATGTTGGATTGACTTTTATTAGTCGATTACTGTGTGGGTGATGTCGACCACCATATATTTGTTTGTGTCCACTAACATATGCAGATATCATGGTATATAAGAATGTTCCCGATTCGGATCCCACAATTGAAGATGATTGGATGCCGAAAGGAATGGGTAACTATATCTTGGGTTGACAAATGAAGAAGCGGAGCTTAATTTGACTTCTATGGAGAGTTGGCATGAAATATAACATAAGAGGTCTCACTGCATCAGCAGATGGTTTTCTTCATCAACAAATGAAGAAACGGAGCTTAATTTGACCTCGGTTGGCATTAAAATGCAACGTATGAAGTCTCACTGCATCAGCAGACGGTTTTTCTTCCAAGCCCTACAGCAACAACATAAGCTTCTCAACCACCTAACGGATCTTTGTGCAGGATACCATTTCTTAAACAATTTTTGAATAATATTGTTTTGAAAAATGGAAAAATATTGTTTTGAAAATTAATTGGACTTAATTTTGAAAATCACCGGACTTTATTTTATCAAAACCTAAGTCACTCAATCTTTGACTACGGTCATCGATTGAGGGGGAGAGTGATTTAAAATAAAATATTTTCAAACGATATTTCTTCATAAAAAGTCCGGTTTGTACAAAATATGTGGTGATCTACAGATTTAATGTTATGTCATGGTATGATTTTCTTTAAAACTCAAAGATCTTACAAAATGAAATTTTTTCTTTTCTTGTTTGATTGTGAAATTGTTTTATTTTACTTAAAGATCTCTTAAAAACTATTATACCTGACACTAACAATCTTTAATGTCTTATATTGATCCTTATCCATCATTTTTCAAAATCAAATCTTGCCACGTCTTTCCCCAAAAATTTTCTAAATGATTTAAATCAATTGGGATCACAAATCTCAATTGGTTTGAAATTTTTGATCGGGGAGAGATCGTGATTTAAATCTCAAATCTGTTTTAATGGAATTGGTTTTAGTCCTTCAAAGGCACTCCTGCCTCCATGTGCCAAACGATTTCAATATACATAATGTACATGTTGAGGAGGAGCATTTATCCAAAAACATGATGAGTATTTAAACCAGGCCACATATTCTCCCATGTTTTCTAAACCTTATTAAATCACTTGAGATCCAAAATCTCAAAGGGTTTGATATTTTTGATCGGGGGAGAATTTGTGATTTAATAATGAAATTTGATAAAAGGTGATTGTTTGATTCAAGTGTGCAGGCTGCTCTCTCATATGTGTTAAACGCTTTCGTATCTCGAAGCACATATTGAGGGGGAGCATTTCAAAAGAAAATAAACTATCAAGGTGCAAATGCTTTTATGTTTTAACATAAAGTACCTTGATTGAGTTTTGAATGGTTTCTTAATGGAATTCGTGATCGTGGATGTACTTCAAATGAACTCTTTCCTCTATGTGATAAAATGATTTCAAATATCCTACGTACATATTGAGGGGGAGAATTTACCAAGAAAATCAAATGGCTTTTTCTATGAAAATTGTGATCAAAGAAAATATTTCAATGTCCTCTTGCCTCCATGTGCTAAACAATTTCTAAATCATATTCACAGGTTGAGGGGGAGGTTTTCTAAATGATCAAAACTATTAAGGAACAAAATGCTTTGATCTCGTATCAAAAGTACCTTCATTGATTTTCCAAATGATTTTTTAGTTGGTTTTGAGAAGGAATGAACTGTACCAAAAGACCGACCATTTTACTTTATGCATGGATGATAACGCTACACGCGTCGTTCGGGGTCAAAGAAACTTCCTTTTCTTCGAGCAAGTTTTATAACACCCTAGGCAGTGAACCTAATCGTTGTAGTGTAGTAATTAGGGTAAGCCACGCGTATTGATATCGTTCTCTAGGGGAATAGGAATGCTAGTAAGGAGTTACTATGCTAAGGTTAAGGTTGAGGAAGATTATTTTTTTATCTTTTTATGTTTTATGAAAATGGAAAGGTACGAATCTCGGGTATTGGATTTGGGGGGTTTGGTATTTCTACCGATTACTCTACTATTATCTAATTATCTAATTATCTAAGCTAAGGTTGTGGGAGTCTATGTCTAATTAATGTGTGCTCGTATGATAGTTTAAAGATGTGTTTACTTAGTTTGTATTACTCCTTAATTATCTCCTATTGATGGTTGAGTGTCACGTCTTATTCCTAGTTGCGTTGTGTGTCTAAAGTTGTAGGGTATGCGTTTCTCCCTAACTCTTTGAACTTACCAAAGGGTCTTGTCTACAAACCCACTCGGGATTATAAACTCCTACTCTAAGGCGCTCTTTGGATGGTTTAGCCTACAACTACTCAGGTAATTATATTCTAAGGTTCACAAAGATGAATCAAGCATTAAGTACACAACAAATGACCTATCGCATTACTAGATCATTAATCAACTAAGATAAGAAACAACCAATCAATATTCAATAATTAAGTTTCATACTTCCTAAGCAAACACACAAATAAATTAGCCGGACATGGAGAACATGCAAGCATACACACAAATAATCAAAGACATAATTGAATTAATGAAGCAAAGACTTATCTTGATGTAAGATAGGGTTTAAAACCCTAAAATACTGTACAAGACACCTTAGGTTCGGTTTTAGGTTTTTACTCCAAAGACTCTCTACACAAAGACTGAAAAATTCGGATTCTATATATAAGATTACAATTGCGACGGCGTCACCTTATGTTTAGTGACGCCGTCGTGTCGCCGCCATTAGGGTTTCGTCTTGGCCACGTTAACCTTGCGACGGAGTCACCTTATGTCCATGACGCCGTCCTCTTCAGCTTTTGACGTCGTCTGGATTGCATCTAGGCCGTCTGAGTAGCGACGGCCTACTCTTCCACAACTAGACGTCGTCACTTGAAAATACGAGTTTTGGGTTCTGGATCGTCACAATAATTTTGGGAAGGCGTCGCCAATAGCACCTGACGCCGTCGCCTTCTACTTTCAGCAACTGTGAGTGTCTCGATTTTGACTTTGGCCATTTTCTTCATATATTCGCGCCTTTTCGTCCAAATAAGTGCCATTCCAGCATTTTGCCTTCACGAGACCTAAAAAGTGAAAAGGAACGATATTAAGCAATAACGGATACAAAAGTGATCAAATAAGGACTTAAACGACCCCTCAAAATGGTACCTTTTAAAACCTTATCAATGGAGTTATAAGGATGGTGAGGTTAGGTATTAGTTCCCACGATCCGCCAGAACCGGAGGGATCTACCCAGGGACAATCCACTAGATAGTGTAGAGTCCTTAGGTATATTGAAAAAAGGAGAAAAATGAGAATATGGGAAGAGTGCCGACTGAGATAGAGCTAGAACTGGAATAAACCCAACAAGGTTCTAGTAATGAAGTTTCGGTAAGCACTAAAGGGGTTGAAGAATGAAAAAGAAATAAATGTGAAAAAGGGTGAAAAGAAATAGCCCTCCAATAATTCAACCTTAGGGCAGAAACCGGGTTCAATACATATGCTACTGGTTGTTATTAAGGTAACACTGGTATTGAAGACAAGACGTCATGGACCCAGTGACGCACTGCACTAAACTTCCCAAGCTACTCAAGTTCCTCTTAAAAGGGCTTGTTTCATTCTCACGGGGAACCGACATTATCTATCGACTTTCTCTTAAAGATTGTTGATATTGAAGAAGGAGACCCTCTCCCTAGTCTCCGGCATAGGAACCAAATGTGCACATTTGAGTCTAGAGCCAAGAGATCATCCACAATATCTTATTAGGACACTATTCTTGAAGACTTGCTGTTTCACACAATGTGGAAAGTAAGAATATATTAAGAGTCCTACGCATTATCCTTGTGGTATTGCCAGAATATCCGAGTGATATGTAAAAATATTCACAATGAAGATGGAAATCCTTCTTGAGCCAACATCAAACAAGCTCTTGGTGGGTGACATGTGAGATCTTTTCTAAAGATCAAGCTTGTGACAACTGGATAGAAACGATGGGGCGATTCACTCTTGAATCAACCTTGGTCCAGGAAATGGATTGACGGATACCTTTGAAAAACCGGTTGATGTGCTCAAACTCTTTTCTATTGCACATCGACTGTGTATTAAGTTTTCAAAATTAAAAGGGTATTTATGATTGAAATTTGATTTTTCTTATAAAACCTTCGTCGTATTGCAAAACTCTCTCTTCAAGCAATACGCGATTATTTTCAAATCATTTTTAATCAATCAGTTAATCTCAATTTGCTGGTTCACTCACTCCGTGTTGTCTTCTTTGAGACGTTCCGGTTTAAGAACTACTAGAACAACTGCGAAACCCTGTCAAGGAGATTCTTCGGAATTATACCTGATCACAGGCAGTACTTGTACTGATCAACGGGGAACCGTGGGCCGTGTACCTCAATTCAACGAAAGTGATCAAAGACACTTTCTTGTGTTTTATTGCTAACTATTGTTTGCAGGTACATTTGGACGGTTGCAGCTGATCAGAATTGAGGATTCAATCCATAGCCGCATGCTCACACATCGCTTTCACAATCCAAAGAAATCATGATAAGTGCATATCTTCATCAACTGACTCTGATATTTTCAATCCATGCTTCTGCTACACTGCTGGAAATATTATGAATCAACAAAAGCTTCCGCAACTCTGATGAGAAGATATCATGATCTAAAATGTGAGCATGTCGGTCCGAAAGTCACAACTTCACATAATGGCGATGCTATAATGGATGAGCCAGAGATTTGATGTGGCTGATGATCTCTAACCTGTCTTAATGAATCACCAAACGTGGATCAGTTCAAATACCTCCACTAAAAGTACAAAGCATTCGGACTATGAAGAGTCACTGCTAAATCATAAAGATAGCGGACATTGAAGAATTGAAGTCTACGAGCTCGAGCATAAAGACAAAGATAGAATGCTAGGATTCAAAATGTAAATCATGGGGTGACCTCCCTTAGGGGGAGATTGTTAGGAATTAGAAATTCCATGGTGAAGTGTCGGTCACCCCATCTATAGTCTAGCATATGTTAGCTCGTAGACATATTGTTATTTACTGTTTTATTAGTTAGTTATTAGCCTAGTTTAGCGTAGTGTAACACCGAGGAGGAAGGACGGGTCTTTACCCACTGTATGCCTGATCCACAGTCCGAAGGAGGACGTGTAGTATGTAACTATAAATACCCTCTACCTCCCAAGGTAGAGGGTTGGACCTTTCATTCTAATCTAACCTTTTCTCTTTTATTTACTTTCTCTATCTAGAAAGGCTCCCATTCTACTTTCTCTCTCTAAAACCTCTAAACTATACGACCCTTATTGTGATTGTGGATGTGTTTGTGAAATCCAATATTTTTCACAACACCTATCCCAAAGGAGACCCACTCCTTATTACAACATCATCAAGGATATCAAAATCCTTGGATACAACCTATCTCTATTTGTACATCGATACACCATATTGATTGTACATCCATGGCATCTTTCATTAATGCCTTTGACTTGACTCTTTTGCCATCCTTTACTAATGCCTTTGACACGGACGTTGGCACCTTTCACTAATGCCTTCGTCTTGACTCTTTTGGCATCCTTCACTAAAGCCTTTGACATGGACGTTTAAGCACCTTTCACTAATGCCTTCGTCTTGAACCTTTTGGCATCCTTCACTAATGTCTTTGACACAACACTTCTAATGAGGAAGAAAGAACTATCAACAAGAGAACCTCAGTAGTCTTGATAATGACGAAGCATGGCAACTCATGGACTTGAGCTTGCTCGACTTCAAGAAGTGGTGATCTCCCCTATAAGAGGAACCTAGAGAATCACACAAAAACAAACACAAACAACTTAGAAAGATCCTTTGGATATGAGGTTAGAGAGTTTACAATACTAGGTGAAAGTATGTGCAGGAGTGATAACCAACAATGAAGAAATGACTCACTATTTATAGAGGAAAACAAGCTACTGTTCCACGGATCCCACAGATCCCTTTCTTGAGGGATCCGTCCAATGTAAACTAGGGGAACCGTGGGACACTCCTCTTTGCCCATGGATTTTGGGTCATGGGTCCTAGACTTTGGACCATAGGTATCTGATGAGTGTCTAAATACTCATCATTTTTGTACAATATAAACTGCAAAATCATCTGAAAACGCTCAGAAACACATCAAAATGATCAAAATATCACAAATAAGTGTTTTATGTGTTTTAAATGCAAAAATATCAAAATCAGATGAAAAACGTATCAAATTTGCAAAAATTGCAGTTTTAGTCCCCCAAGTTTCAAAAGTTGTCAAAAACAGTCCCTGAGCACAAAATTTCAAAAGAAAAGTCACCAAAGGTCCTTTTTAAATCATAACTTGTCAAATTTAGTCCTTTGGTGAAAAATATTAAAAGTTTGAGAAAATTGCAAAAATGGTCCCTCAAGTTTAAAAATTGGCAGAAATGGCCCCTGGAAAATATGAAAATGGCAACATTGGTCCTTGTATTTTTGAAGATTGTCACTTTTGGTCCTTTGAAACAAGTTTGATGAATTGGCAGCTTAGGCCCCTCAATTTTCAGATTTTACAACATTAGTCCCTATTGTTTTAAACCCTTTTAACTAATTTTGGACCCCCTGCCTATTCTGGACCCCTTGTCATAATACAATTGTGAACCCCCCTATTATTAACCACTGTTGGTCAAATCCTGGTCAATATCTTCAACCCGCCAAAAAGTCTTCCTCACCTGCTTTCCCTGAAACTTAGCTAAACCCATCCCCCCTCCTCTCCAATCACTCTCCCATGTTCCCTCACCTCCAACTAGCTTCCAAGCTACATTAAATGCACCACTATCCCCTCACTCAACATCCAATGGGCAGACAAGAAATTTGGCGCCAAAAATCATTTTGAATGGTTGAGATTAATTTGAGCAATCCAAAGGCTGAGAATTGGTGGGATTTCATCAGAAGAGAGAGAGGATAAGATTGGATATAAAAAAGAAGCAATGGAAGCAAGCAAAGAGAGTAGATTATTAGTTTTAAATTTCCTTATGTCGTTTTTATCTTTAATGTATTAATTTAATTTCAAAACTGTAATTTTGTGTTTGCAAATGTTAAACTCAAGTTGAATTTGCAGTATTACCAAGTTTTAATCATTAATTCTAAGTTTCATTTAGTTTCATGCTTATGAGCTTACTGTTGAAAATTCCAATTTCCATTTCATAAAACCAAGCTTCAATAAGCTTGTTTATCAGTTTTAATAAGCTTATATAAGCTTTTCATAACCTTCTACAAGCTTAAAAGTTAAGTTCCAAGCTTTTTGTACTCTGGTCAACAAAAGTCAACTGGAGGGCAAGAATTGGTAAATGCAGTTGGACATGGGTTGATGCAGGTGGATTGGGTTGGTTCTGATTCATTTGGGTTGAAGTTTAGGATAGTGGGTCACTGGTTTTTGTGCATGCCATTGTGGCAGAGGACTTTTGTAAGTTATGTTTAAGGTTTTATTGCATAATCTCAATTTGTAGTTTTAACTAGTTCAAAACTGGTTCTTTAGCTGTATTTAGGACTTAGACAAGTAGTTTGATCATTTATTTTAGTTGAGTAAGGGTTTAGCTTAGTTTCTATTACAAAACAGTTAAATAGGGAGTGTTTGGATTTGTAGTTTAAACTGCCCTTAAGGCCTAGTTAGTGGTTGCTTGCTGATAGTTTATCTTTCTTAAGCTCATTTGAGCATTCTTCAGTCTAGGTTTAGGTCTGCTATCACAGAAAGTCAAAAAATTCCTTTGCATCTGTCTCACCTGTTAACTGTTAGGATCAAGGAATTGTAATCACTTATTTTGTGATTAAAAGTCATAAACAAAGGTTGTAATAACTTCATTACATCATAACAAATCATAATCGACCATCAAATTGGATCCAAAGTTGGCAAAAGTCAAAGTTTGAGTTCTTGTTCAAAAGTCAAAAACTGAAAATCTGTTTTTGAGCCAACTACAAGGATTTTTCTTGAATTCATATTTGGGTCTTATCAAGTGAATCTTGGCATTTCAAAAAGTTCAGCTGGTGCTCTTACTTTTCATCATTTTATTTGATTTTTACAAATTTTATAAAAGCTCCAAATAAGCTCATCTTTCAGGCCCATAATGCCCTGCTCCACACTCAGTGAATGCTGAGTTTTTCTCAGATTTTGCAGCTAAGGCACAGGGCTTATTAGAGCTTACCATGGTCTAATTTTTGGTTTAAGTACTCTCAACCAGGTCTTTTATAAGTTCCAAGTGCTAGTTTTTATTTTGAGCTTAATTTGAAGCTTGTGCTTGTATCAAAAGTTGCCCCCCAGTCACTGTTTCTAGCTTAAACTCTCAATAAGCCAAATCTGTCTTAGCTTGTGATTCTGTGGTTTAGGCTTGTGAATCTTTGTTTCATTTTGGTTCTTATTGCATAAATTTGCTTCTGTAAACAGTTGGTTCACTTTGGTGCACTTTAGCTTATCCAAGTGCTTATTTCTAAAGCACTTTGCACATCAGATCCCATTTTCTCCACATAGCACCTTGTTTTTCCATTTTTCTCAGATTCCTTATTTAATTTTAGACTTTTCCTGAAATTTTCAGATTTTTCTAAGTTGTTTTGCTATTTTTCTTAATTTAAATTAGTTTTTAATACTTTTTAAATAGCTTTTAATACAAATTAATTAGAAAAAGCTTAAAAAATTATGTTTTCTATTTTCTTAGGTTAAGATAAATATAAAAAGCCTAAAAAGTGTTTTTCTATAATTTTCTTAGCTTAAAAAGTATTTTTTAGCATTTTAATTAGTTTTAAATAGTTTTAAATTAATAATAAATATATAAAAAGTCTAAAAAATTATATTTTCAGTTTTAAAATAGTTTTATCATATTTTAGATTTTTCTAAGTCTTAATTTTATTTTTCTAGTCTTATTTCCTAATTTCTTGTATTTTAGGTAATTATTAAATAGTTAAAAATAGTTTTTAATTAATAATAATTAATTAATTAGTTATAAAAATCATTTTCCTTTTCTATAAATTTTCTCATATCATTAGGTTTGTAAAAATGTATTTTTCATATTTTTAGGATTTATATTATATTAGTTTCACTTTTTATTTTGCACGTTTACGTTATTTTTATTTAATCGTACGTTTTTAATTTTAAACGTTCATCACTTTAAATATAGTGATAGCGTTTATTTAATAGATTTTATCTTTTTAATTTTCTTAATTTGCATTTAAGTCGCTTTATTTTATAACCTTTTTCAGTAGTGTAATTATTCAATCCTAATCCTTTCTGATCGCTATCATTAGTGGTCATTCTATCGTCTGATCAAACGTTTAACACACCATTGAGTCTCCGTGGGACATAACGACCCGGGAATTCATTGTATTCTCTGATCTTCATTGCATTTGTGTTTAAGCTGTTTTAAGTCTGTTAGACTTGACGGTTTTGCGAATCAGTATCCAAGTAGATACAATGTATCTAGAAGATGCAATGCATCTAGTCCATGGGTTATGGGTTAGCTCCATGGGTCATGGGTAATAGACTTTGGGTTTTACCCAACTACATTCAATGTATTTAGTCAATAGGTCAAATACTTAAACTTCTACCCATTATAATACATACTAATTATGTATATATCTACCCAATATGTAAACACTACTTGTTGTACATATATATTACTAAATTATGAAAACACTATTACTTGTTTAGTGTTTTATGTGAAAACGTAAGTGTGTTAGTAAACTATTGGCTCAAACCATTTACGTATTTTATTTGTTTCGTTAAAATGATTTTACGTTTGTTGTCGACAAAACATTAGAAGATCGTAAAATTTAAATAAACGTTTTTATGGCTAATTTGTATTAACAAAGTCCATCATATTACACACGCTGGAAATGAATAAGTGAAAAATACTTTATCTTATGCTTGTACTTTGTAAGATTGGTACGACGAGTAGCTATCTAAAATTGATCTATTCTTAGTCAAATATCATACTAACCTAATATAGACACAAAAGGACTCCATGGCCCAATGGATAAGGCGCTGGTCTACGAAACCAGAGATTATGGGTTTGATCCCCAGCAGAGTCGATTTTTTTTAAAAGGACTTCTCTCAAGACATATGCAACGGACGTCTCACGTGTCTTTTGCCAAAATCTATATATTTATTTTGCGACTTGATGCTTGTAAATTTTAGTTAATTTTAATTATGTTCTGGTCATATTTACTTTAGTTAATTAAAACTGACATTTACAAAGTTTTAGTTCCTCACGCGTTGCGATTGAGCTAAAATAATTTTGTGCCATAATTTATACAAATTTGATTCATTTGATTTTTGGTTTCTTTTATGTTTATTAAACCAAACTCAGTTGAGTATATGTGGAAATAACCATAATAATATACATAAATGTTGCAAAACCGTAACACTAAGACTAAATAGTTTAATAATAGTAGAAGGGATAATTGATTGTAAATGTGTCAAAATTGTCATTTTTTATTATGTTGCTTAACATTCTTTATTTTTTTTCCTATTAAATATGCAGATGTTGCTAATTATCCTATTGTGTGTGTTAAATGACTTGATTAAGTAAAAGTAATGATGTGACACGGTTAATCACTTTTACTTAACACATAATAGGATAATTAACATCTTATGCACATTCAATACGAAAAAGTGACAACTTGGATACATTTACAAACAACTCAGCTATGTTGGAGCTAAGACAATTCAGTTATGGGGTCCGGTATCCAAATTGATTTTCTTTATTACATTTTATTTCCCCTAATATCGACCTGTTTATGTCAGATTAGTTGTGTTTAAAAGTTCTGAGTGGTGAAATGTGGTAGGGGTGGCTCACCTGTAGAAACCTCTAGAGATGTTATCCGAAAACATGACCGAAGGTTGGTGGTCACATGCTTAAATATATACAAGTAGTTTCAATTTACTTGACGAATTTCTTTTTCCGTCTGAACCGATCATCACATTTCTATTTGCTTGATGAATTTATTTTTCCTTCGATCTTCCAACTCTTTAAACACTTCCATCTGAAAGCATATGCTATTCATCTTACACCATTTTACATTATTGGTTTGTCATAATGTGTGAGAAGAAATGATGAAGTGATTGCGAGTCTCGATTTTTGGAAATATGATGAGAAATGAGATGGGAGCGGGTCCTGTCTAAGTTTTTTGATAGAGTATCAATATTAATGATGCAAGAAAAATAATTATACGCCAAAGTCAAGCCCGTTAGAAAGCACGGTTACATTCTAAGGCTACACCTAGCGTGAGGAGACCTCTCAGGCATGTGCCAGACACACATGGAACAATTGTCTCCCAACTTTGCTAACGGTCAAGACATACTCTATGACATATGAAAATGCGAGACACATTGTCAAGAATAGAGGAAGCGGCTACCACCTGGTACAAACCAAGGAAAGCACACTATATGTCTTTCTTGTCTTCACCACGGATGAACAAACCAATGATATCGATTCACTCGAATTCTCTCTACACACTTTCGTATGATCTCACATAGTAAAACACACACTTAAATGATTTGTTTGAGTGTTACCCAAACTCTTGATTTTCAAACGTATTCTTGGGTCCTTACCATACAATACGAGAACGCGAACAACACAACCATCTACCCATCTCTAATTACGTTTTACATCACATACACAAACATGGCGCCAATTTGGTTATTACAACTGAATATTTTGGAGCTTTTACATGTTGGAACTGATCCATAGATACGGATATGGGATTCCCATGTAAGAAAATATTTTGTAGCGTCTTGCATTCTTTCAAGGGTTAAATGTTTGCAAATGTATTCAAGTTGTCACTTTTTCCTATTAAATGTGCAAATTGCTAATTATCCTTTTGTGTGTTAAGTAAAAGTTGATTAATTTTGGCACTTCATCATTTTTACTTAATCAAGCCATTTAGTACACACAATAGGATAATTAGCAAGTTATGTTCATTTAATAGGAAAAAATAAAGAATGTTACGCAACATAGTAAAAAGTGACAACTTAGATACATTTACAATCAATTATCCCATAGTAGAATGATAAATAATAATAATGTGAGATGTACCATTTCACCGGATCTAAAGATGAGAGTGAACAAGTTAAAGGCAATGGAGATAACTCAAACAGTAGTTTTGTGAGTTAAAGTACCACATTTTATAGTGAATTGAGTGTAGGGAAACGGTTACACTTTTATAAATAAAATCTAAATTACAATAAATAAAATTAACAGTAAATAAATAACAGAAAATTAAATACAAACAGAATGTAAGCAGATAAACGATAATTAAATAAAATAATAAAATAGTCAAAAGACTTACTTGATCACCAAATAGAGATCAACAAAGAAGCATTAAAACCCGAGGCACGTGTTTGACACGCTTCCCTTAAAACAGATTTGCCATCTGTTTCCCAGGGTACAACAGCCAAAACAGTAAGTTGTATTGTCGGACTTAACTAAACTGCCTGGAATTTCATCTTAAGAGATGCGTATTCCATATGTTGGAAATCAATAATAACTATTGATTTGATGTGTGTCAAACTTATGGAATTAGGGCCTCTATTTATACACAATAGACTCCCTCTAAGTTTACTCATCTCATCGATGTGGGATTGAAAATAAACTACTTTTCCTCTTTAGGCATGGTACCGAATGCCTAACTTTGAGACCCGATATCTCATTCACATCAACTCTATTTTGGACACATAAAGGCTTATTGCGAAGCTCTCTTCGAGGAGAACGCGAACCTACAAACTATTACTCATATATGTGACATATACATATAGATAATTGTGTCCAAAGTTGGTCAAAAGTCACTTTTGCCAACCAATTTTCCAACAATCCCCCACATGAATGGAGATCGATCGTAATACACAAAAATTACGATGAAATTCCAATAGTTGAATATTGCAAAGGATAGGTAGGTATGACCCTTTGAACCTTCCCTTGTGAGATGCACTTAGTCTCCTAGATCCGAGTAGACGCGATGTCCTTGAACTCAGCCTCTGTTTACGTAGACGACATTACACTTCACACAAGACTCTCCCTGACATTATCAAGTCCTCATAGTCATGTTCGTTATGGTCATGAACACTAGCCTGGTTCTGCAAGAGCTCTTAGGATTTGCGCCCCCACAATTCCTTCAAAGCGACCCCACTTCTCTCTCACATAGGTGATTTCATCTTGAATCATTAAAAACATATGTTTTGTGATTTCATCTCGAATCATTATGCTTTGTGATTTCATCCTGAATCATTAAAGCCATATGTTTAACCTCTCAACAAGTCACATTTGTTATAGGAATGGACTAGGAAGTTATAATGTTAAGTAACTCCCCCATATTGACGTGACTTCCCCTACATTTATATGATTAGGTTGTCCTATTGAACCCAGATCTTGGGATCTCCAGTCAACTGGGTTAGGTTTTCCTTCATATAAACTCATTCCTTTAAGGGCTTTAGTCCCATTCCTTTAGACGACTTACTAACTAACTCTCTGCTTAAGCCTTTCGTAAGCGGATCCGCGATGTTATCTATTGACTTTACGTAGTCAATCGTGATAACTCTAGTTGAGAGTAGTTGTCGCACCAATCAACGTCTATGATGGATATGTCTTGACTTACCGTTTTACATTGTGATATGAGCTCTGTCAAATTCCAATTGACTATCACACTTTATATAGATGGTCGTTACCGGTTTACGCCATCTTGGTATGTCCTCTACGAATTAACGCAGATATCCGCATATTCTATAAATTTATCTCAAATAATAAATTCAAATTCCATCATAGATTTAGCTATAAAATTCTGTTTGAAATACTTTCAAGATTTCCAAGACACAGCTTCCCACGTAGAGTCAATACATCCGCTCTAGTGGATCTAGATTCTTTTATGTAAGAATCCATATTTGCATTACTCTATCATTAGATAGCAGTTGGATATCTTCCAAAATGCAATATCGTAAGTATCATAGTACTTGTGTAATACTATTCAAATGGTCATCACTTGAATTACTGGTATATTTACTTAACTTGATTATAACTTCTAAATCAAGTCTTACACACGTCATTAGACACATAAGACGCCTAATATTCTCTGAGTATTCAGAATAGGCAACACCTCTACCTCTATTATAAAAAGATTTAAAAGATGTCATTGGAGTTCTAGCTAGGCCAGAATCCCCCACATTGAACCTCTCAAGAATATTGTCCTTATAGTGTTTTTGACTTCAAAACAAATCCATTTGGTTTCATATGATCTTAGTTCCAAGAACCATATCGAGCAGCCAATGTAGTTCATGTCAAATCTTGACTCCAACATTTCATTAGTGGATTTGATCATCTTTCAGTGATAAGTATACCATCTATGTATAGACACACGATTACATATATACCAGCAATTATTTCTTTAAACAAACATCCTTTATTTTTAAATCCACGTTCTGACATGACGTGAAAAAAAAATTGATGTCATTGTTTGGGAGCTTGCTTTAAGCCATATAATGACTTAACAAGCCTACAAACTTTGTTCTCTTGTCCAGGAGCCATGAAACCCTCGGGTTGGTTCATGTAGATTTCTTCTTCTAAATCTCCGTTTAGAAATGCCGTTTTCACATCCATTTGGTGAACTTTCAAATTTCTTAAAGCGGCAATAGCAAGTATCATCCTAATCGAGGTTATTCGCGTAACAAGCGAATATGTATCAAAGTAATCAAGACCTTCTCGTTGTCTAAATCCTTTGATTACTAATCTTGCTTTATACTTGTCAATGGTGCCATCGGCTTTTATCTTCTTCTTGAAGATCCATTTATAGCCTAGTGGTTTACAACCAGGAGGTAAATCCACGAGCTCCCAAGTGAGATTTTGTAAAATAGAATATATTTCACTTTTAATGGCTTCTTTCCATTGAGGCCCTTCTGAGGAAGTAACCGCCTCTCGGTATGAAGTAGGTTCATTTTCAACCATAAAAGAAACAAAATCGGGTCCAAACAATTTCTCGGTTCTTGCCCTTTTGCTTCTTCTAGGTTCAACCTCTTCTTCCTCAGTTTGATCTTGTCTCTCATCTTGGAGATCATTATCAACTCCTTTGTTGTCTCTTATCACGAACAACATTATCATCTTGATGTCTCTCATCATGAAGGACTTCATCATTTAGTTGCCTCTCATCATGGACAACTTTACCACCAAGCCTAGATGAACATACATTCTCCTCTAATAATCAAGGAAACACGGTTTCATACAATGAAAGTTTTCCTTGATTCGGTTATCGTATCTTTGTGTATATTTATCGTTTCCGAATCACATACAAAGAAATGATAAGCACTACTGTTATGAGCATATCCAAAATTATGCAAACCACAGTTTTAGGTCCAATATTTTGAACCTTGGGTGTCAGTACAGATAGACACCCCCCACATTCGTAAGTACTTATAGGATGGTTTTCTTCCCAACCATAGTTCATAAAAACTATCTTCTTTTCCTTACAGGGGATCTTATCTAAAAGATAAGTAGCCAATAAAACCACTTTCCCCCACATGACATGGCTTAAACCATGACTTTAACAACATGGCATAACCATATCTTTAAGGCACAGTTCTTTCCTATCAACAATTATGTTGTAGTGTATAAGGAGCAATAAATTTATGTCTTATTCCATGTTTAGAACATACATGAAATGGATACACATATTCACCTCCAATATCACTTCGAACCGCCTTGTTTTCGATAATAAGTTGATTCTTAACTTATTTGTATAGATCAATCTTGTCTATATCCTTACTCTCAAGTAAGTAAAAGTTGCAATATTTTGTGCTACCATCAATAATTACGATGAAGTACCTAATTGCTACCTTAGTAGGTATCGATTTCAAATCACATAAAACTATGTGAATCAAGGGTTCGGTTAATATACGGTCAACCGAGTGAAAAGACAATCTTGACAATTTGGCTTCAACATAAGTTTTACTTTTGTAATACGTGTTTGTTTATTTAATTAAACAACGTATTGAGTTAAAATTAACATGTCCGAGAAGGCCATGCTATACATTCAAAGGATCAAATAAGCTGAATTCATACTCATTTTTATTAAAACAAAATAAATAAATAAATAAATAAAAATAGATTCACCTTAAACATTTAATGAAGGGCATAACCCGTACCGACCAAAATTTTGTTCAATGTTAACTCAATTTTATATGATTAAAATAAAAATAAAGCCAAATTTATTAAGCAACCATCCAGACACAAGATTCCTACGAATCTCTGGCACATACAACGTGTTGGTTCACTTAAGCTCTTTTCCACATGTGAATTTCAACATCACATTTCTTTTCCCTTGCTATTAGCAGTTATAGAGTTGCCCATAGATTGCATCTCTCCATTTTCTGCTACTTTGAAAGAGTTAACCAAACTCTTATCATCATACTCATGACATGATGCCCAAGTGTTAATCCACCATTTTCTAAAGTCGGATCCCGCCTTGGCAACAATTTTCATTTCATTCAGGTCATGTAACCCATAGTTATGGCACATAAAATCTGAATGCTTTAAAGCATCTACCGTACACATAACTCGAGTATCGGTCTCCCTTTCATCAAGTTCGGGAGCAGATCCTTTAGATGTCACTCATGACATTCCGAACATTCTGTTAATATTCCGTTGTTAGTGTAACACTAAATTTGGAATAATTAACAACTTGCTATATCACAAAGTGTTTCTTAACAAACACGATAACATCAAATTTTGTTTAAAACACTACTGTTTTGTAAGATCCATTATACAAAACCGATTTTAAACAAGTATTTCGATTAAACAATTAAACAATATCGCATATTACATAATGTTTTTAAACACAAACAAATTTGTAATATGATTTTGTCAATCTTGTTTAACAATATCTTAATAGATCTGCATCACATGGTATAATTCTACAATGAAATTCGACAAGATTTCAAAATAGATTTACTCTTTCAAAGAAACTCAACAAGGTTTCTATAGATCTAATTTCAAATGCATAAAGTTTCAAGAACTATATTTAGTTTATATTTAAACTCAACCTGGTTTAAATAAGCTAAACAAGTCAAAGAAACTTTTCCACAAAATATGATAACAGCTTGTATATTATCATATTTTGTTTCAAACAAACTCATCCTGGTTTCAATAAACACGTTCTAGTAATCTAATAAAATAACAACTTGTATTTTATGATATTTGTTTCAAAGAAACCCCACTTGGTTTCAGTGAATCTGATTTCGTCATGATTTTTAACCATGTTAGTAACTGGCGCACCAATTACATTTGCAAAATTCACTAGGGTCACAACTTATGTTACCATCAGTTAACTTGTGAATATTTTAACACAAAAACAGTTAAAAAACTGTTAAAACAATATGGTATCTAATAAACTCGACATGGTTTATGTAAACTTGTACCAAATATGATTCAGAGAAACACAAGCTTGGTTTCAGAATCCAGATTTAAACAAGGGTGAAAGCTAAAGGTACGCAACGTACTTTTTCAGAATTACACATCTAGCTAATATATTTTGTGAAAGGTCAAAGCTAGCTAACATACTATCAAATTTCACTCGATCTAGCTAATATGACCTGTTAGTAGTAGGTTGCCAGGTCACCTTGGTGAAAAATTTGCGCAGTTAGTCCTCTAGGACTAACGACCGTTAGCTAGATGATAACGACCGTTAAAAAAAAAACTTTAAATTTTTTTTTTTAAAAAAACGTAAACTTTTTTAAAAAGAAACATAAAAATATAAAAAAAAAAAATTTAATTTTTAAAAAAAAAATTTTTAAAAAATGTAATTTTTTTTATAAAAAAAAAATAATAATAAAAAAAATAATAAAAAAAAAAAAAAAAAAAAAAAAAAAAAACGAAATTTTTTTTTAAAAAAAACGTAAAAAGTTTTTTAAAAAAAAACGAAAATTTTTTTTTAAAAAAAAACGTAAAAATTTTTTTAATTTTTTTTTTTAAATTTAATTTTTTTTTTTTTATAAAAAACGTAAGATTTTTTTTATAAAAAAAACGTAAAAATTTAAAAAAAATTTTTTTAAATTTAAAAAAAAAACGTAAAATTTTTTGAAATTTTTTTAAAAAAAAGTAAAATTTTTTTAAAAGTTTTTTTTTTTTTTTTTTTTTTTTTTTTTTTAACGGTCGTTATCATCTAGCTAACGGTCGTTAGTCCTAGAGGACTAACTGCGCAAATTTTTCGCCAAGGTGACCTGGTAACCTACTACCAACAGGTCATATTAGCTAGATCGAGTGAAATTTGAAAGTATGTTAGCTAGCTTTGACCCTTAACAAAATATATTAGCTAGATGTGTAATTCTGAAAAAGTACGTTGCGTACCTTTACCTTTCACCCTTTAAACAATAACATATGCAATAAACAAACTAAATAAATCAGTTTGAAAAAGAAACTCATCATGGTTTCAATAAAAACTGATTCAATAAACTGTTTTAAAAATCGTTTATAAATCTGTTATACCAAATCTGTTAATTAAAATTCGGTTTAGTTATAAAACTGATTTTCAAAGAAACACAATCTTGGTTTCAGCAGAAAAACAGTTTGTATAAAATCTGTTAATTAAAATAAATCAGATTTTAATAAAAAGTGTTTTAATTCTCTTAAACAGAATCTGTTTTAAGACTGTAGGGAAACGGTTACACTTTTATAAATAAAATCTAAATTACAATAAATAAAATTAACAGTAAATAAATAACAGAAAATTAAATACAAACAGAATGTAAGCAGATAAACGATAATTAAATAAAATAATAAAATAGTCAAAAGACTTACTTGATCACCAAATAGAGATCAACAAAGAAGCATTAAAACCCGAGGCACGTGTTTGACACGCTTCCCTTAAAACAGATTTGCCATCTGTTTCCCAGGGTACAACAGCCAAAACAGTAAGTTGTACTGTCGGACTTAACTAAACTGCCTGGAATTTCATCTTTAGAGATGCGTATTCCATATGTTGGAAATCAATAATAACTATTGATTTGATGTGTGTCAAACATATGGAATTAGGGCCTCTATTTATACACAATAGACTCCCTCTAAGTTTACTCATCTCACCGATATGGGATTGAAAATAAACTACTTTTCCTCTTTAGGCATGGTACCGAATGCCTAACTTTGAGACCCGATATCTCATTCACATCAACTCTATTTTGGACACATAAAGGCTTATTGCGAAGCTCTCTTCGAGGAGAACGCGAACCTACAAACTATTACTCATATATGTGACATATACATATAGATAATTGTGTCCAAAGTTGGTCAAAAGTCACTTTTGCCAACCAATTTTCCAACATTGAGTGGGTCTTGTTAAATTTGTTGGATCTGCTGACAGCCTCGACATGAAATTGAAATCAAGTTTAGTAACCAATCTCACTTGTGTATATATGAATATAACCATAGTAAATATGTGTAAATGTTACACCGTAGTACATATGGGTTAGGTGTGGTTAAAGTACCACATTTTATAATAAATTGAATGGGTTTTGTTAAATTTGTTAGACCTGCTGACAGCCCTAGGCATGAATTTGAAATCAAGTTTAGTAAACCAAACTCAGGGGTTGTTTATTTTTTTCCCTTAGTTAAGGGTTCAGTAGGTCCCACTTATGTTAATGCCTCTTGTTGGGGAAGTTCTCAATTTTTATCCCTTGTGGATATAGAGGGAATGAGGGATTTTTATGGGCCTTACTTAAAAAAGTAATAATATTAAATGGCAAGTGGGTCAAATCCCTTCACTAAAGAAAAAAAAGAAACACCCCTCAGTTGAGTATATATGGAAATAACCATGGTAAATATGTGTAAACGTTACAAAACGATTACACTGCGATTAAACAATTTAATAATAGTAAAATGATAAATAACGAGAGAGAGGTTCCCGTCGCGATGCGGCGGGGGTGTTTGCAGTTTTTTTTAATCATCTGTCAGAAGTAGTCGTTCAAACCCGCCTTGATACCTCAGTCTTGATGTCCACTTTTTGGCCATATTACATCATATTTCTCCTGAAAAGAAAAGAATAAAAAAGAGGTTAGCTAAAGTGAAACAGCTACAAACTCATCTGTATAGCTAAAAATTATTTATAAATAACTTGAAACAAAGGGGTAACTCACTTCGTGATGTGCCTAGCTGATGACAGAGCGCATGATAGAAACTATATTGATCTTCTTTGCGAAGTCCTTGATGCCAAACAACCATTTCGGTTGCTTGAGTGCGATAACAGCTGCAGTTGCTCCTATGAATATGACAGCAGCAACTCGACTGCATAAATAAGCTGCTGCAATAACTCTCTCGCAAGTCAATAACCTTCTGTTATACAAAGCATTTGTTCCAGTAGTTAATGCTAACATTTTCAGCAACTTTATATTCGTAATTATACTGAATTTAAACATTAATCAACTGACCCTTATACCGCTCCTGCTGTATCCTTTTGTCATTTACCGCGAGCTCCTTAAACTCCATGTATCGTTTTAGAAAATCGTGTCTTGGTTTCCATCCTAGAAAGCCTCTAGCACCTAAAGTACAACGTCTTTTACATGTTACCTGATAATGTAATCGTATAGCAGCTTAAACAATTGAAAAGACCATAGTTTAAGAAAGTATGTTTAAAGTAAGTGACAATCATGTTCTAGGCTACACATTCACAGAATCTATGTACGGTGTACATTGGAGTGCTTCCTCGTCAACTATATAAATACAAATAACTTAATTTACCTAGACATAGAGAAGTCTTGCTCCTTCATTCATGCCTCGCTTCTGCTCCTTCATTCACACCTAAAACAACAGTAACCATCAACATATTAGTATAAGTTTACTTGCGGCTCATATGAAAAAGAAGATGAAGTACCGGAAGCTTACAACCATACCCACACGAAAAAAATGAACAAAACCTTACACTTGAAGCTCAATACGAAATTGTTGCATATAATTGTGATGTATAAGGAAACACAAGAGTTAATTACACAAATGGTCACTGTGGTTTGTTGGATTTTTCACTTTCCGTCATTGTACTTTTTTTTACTGATTCAGTCATTGTGGTTTCTTGTTATTACAGATCCAGTCCAAATCCGTATGAAATGACCAAAAAGCCCTTGTCACCTTCTTTTTCAAACGAGTTATTTACATAAATGGTCACTGTGGTTTTCAAATGACAATTAAGTAACGGCCGTTAGTCCTTTATACTAATAGTCGTTAGAAAATATCCAAAAATTTGGTTTTCTTACGTTTTCGTCCATTTTTACACCTTATCGTCCGTTTTTACATGTTTTCTTCTGTTTTTACTCATTTTCGTCCGTTTTTACACGTTTTCGTCCGTTTTTACACGTTTTCGTCCGTTTTTACATGTTTTCTTCTGTTTTTACACGTTGTCCGTTTTTACATGTTTTCGTCTGTTTTTACACGTTTTTGCACGTTTTGGTCCATTTTTATACGTTTTCATTCATTTTTGCAAGTTTTCGTCTGTTTCACACGTTTTTACACGTTTTCGTCCGTTTTTACATGTTTTCGTCTATTTTTACTCGTTTTCGTATGTTTTTACACGTTTTCGTCCATTTTTACATGTTTTCGTATGTTTTTACACATTTTCGTCCGGTTTTACATGTTTTCGTCTGTTTTTACACATTTTCATTCGTTTTTGCATGTTTTCATCCGTTTAAAAACGTTTTCATTCGTTTTTACAAGTTTTCGTTTATTTTTACACGTTTTCGTTCATTTTTACACGTTTTCGTCTATTTTTACACTATTTCGTCTGTTTTTGCATGTTTTCATTCATTTTTACTATGGGTGAGCAAAACAAACCGGAAAAACCGAAACCAAACCGAAAACCGAAAAAACTGAACCCAAAAAACCGACCAAAACTGATGGTTCGGTTTTTACTTTTTCAAAAACCGAAAAATGCGGTTCGGTTTCGGTTTTCGTCCAAAAACCAAACCGCCAAAACCGAACCAAACCGAACCGGTTTTATATATAATAATATCTAATTAATATAATATGATTAAATAACTAAATAAATCAAATTTATAAATTCATATTCATTTTGTGTGTGAATTTATAATATATTTATCTAATATATTTATTTTAACGTTTATATTTATATGTATGTTTTTCTGTAAGATATAACTTTTCACATGCACATCAAACCATAACACAAAGTAGCATATAGATGGAATTCTAGAGAGAGAAAGTTAGAGGATTTAGGGAACTTAGTGAGAGAAAGTGAAAGATATTATTATGAGCTCCAACTCTCTACCTTGGGAGGTAGAGAGTATTTATAGTCTTACATAAATCGCCACACATCGGGCTGTGGATCAGGCATACAGTGGGTAAAGACCCGTCCGTCCTCCACGGTGATACTTAACTAAATACTACTTAACTTAAGAATTACTACGACTACGAGCTTTCTAACGATTACATATACTTGAGGTGACCGACTCTTTAATACCGGGAATTTCTAATTCCTAACAATCTCCCCCTAAGGGAGGTCACCTCAATCATGTACCAAAAACACATTGAATACAACCAGATAATACATTAACAATTGATCTTGCATTCTTGATGTAGTCCTTTGCTCCTAAGCTCGTAGTCATTGATTCTTCACATTGCATGTTTGGTTACTTCAAGTGGAGGTCTTTTACTGATCCACGTGATAGTCATTTTGAGCCATCTTTTGAGATCATCGGCTATCAACAATCTCTGACACATCCTTTGTGGTGTTGGTATTATGTGATGTTGTGACTTTAGGACCGACATGCTCACATTCTGGATCATGAAATCTTCACATCAGAGTAGCGGAAGCTTTTGTTGAATCATGATATTGGCAGCAGCGTAGCAGAAGCTTGGTGTGAAAATATCAGAGTCATTGATGCACTAATCATGATTTCTTTGAGTTGAATGTGTTAAGTGAGCATGCGGCTATGGATTGACCGCTCCATTCTGATCAGCTGCAAACGTCGGGTGTACCTGCATACAACAGTTAGCAATAAATCGCACGAAAGTGTCTTTGATCACTTTCGTTGAATTGAGGTACACGGCCCACGGTTCCCCGTTGATCAGTACATGTACTGCCTGTGATCGGGTATAATTCAGAAGAATTTCCTTGACAGGGTTTCGCAGCTGTTCTAGCTGTTCTCAAACCGGAACGTCTCAAAGAAGACAACACGGAGTGAGTGAACCAGCGAATTTTAAGTCCACTGATTGATGAAAAGAGATTTGAAAAAACAATCGTGTATTGCTCAATAGAAATTGTTTTTGCAATACAACGAAGGTTTTATTGAAAATCAATTATCAATCATAAAAATACCTTTTGGTTTGAAAAATGAGTACACAATCGATGTGCTAAAGAAAAGAGTTTTTAAGCACAAAGACCGGTTTTTCAAAGGTATCCGTCAATCCATAACCTGAACCAGGTTTGATTCAAGAGATTGAATCGCCCCATTGTTTCTGTTCAGTTGTCACATGGTTGATCTATATAAAAGATCTCACATGCCACCTACCAGGAGCTTGTTTGATGTTGGCTCCAGAAGGCTTTCCATCTTCATTGTGAATATGTAAACACATCACTCAGATGTTCTGGCAATACCACAAGGATAATGCGTAGGACTCAAGATATAATCTCTCTTTCCACATTGTGTGAAACAGAGAGTCTTCAATGAAAGTGTCCTAATGAGATTTATTGATGATCTCGTGGCTCTAGACTCAATTTGTGCATATTTGGATCCTGTGCCGGAGACTAGGGAGAGGGTCTCCTTCTTCAATATCAACCATCTCTAAGAGAAAGTCGATAGATAATGTCGGTTCCCCGTGAGAATGAAACAAGTCCTTTTAAGAGGAACTTGAGTGGTTTGGAAAGTTGAAGTGCAGTGCGTCACTGGGTCCATGACGTCTTGTCTTCAATACCGATGTTACCATCAGTAGCATATGAATTGAACCCGGTTTCTGCCCTAAGGTTGAATAAATGGAGGGCTATTTGTTTTCACCCTTTTCTCATTCAATTCTTTTTAATTCTTCAACCCCTTCAGTGCTTACCGAGACTTCATAGCTAGAACCTTGTTGGGTTTATTCCAGTACTAGCTCAGTCTTAGTCCGCACTCTTCCCATATCTCATTTTTCTCCTTTTAACATCATACCTAAGGACTTCTACACTAACTAGTGGATTGTCCCTGGGTAGATCCCTCCGGTTCTGGCGGATCATGGGAACATATACCTAACCTTATCATCCTTATCTCACCGTACATAAAGTAAAGTTGGTCGGTCTATTTGGTATTGTTCGTCTGCCATTGGATCCAATTGAAAACCATTTGAAAATCAATTCAGATACTTGTGATATATTATCAAAGCATTTTGTAGCTGAATTGTTTTTGATATTTTTAGAACGAGAACTCCCCCTCAACATGTGCATCAAGTATTTGAAAATGTTTAGCACACGGAGGCAAGAGACAGAATTAACTTCTTTGATTACCATTTTCTAAAAGATATCAACATCACTTCCCATATCAAATCAAGTAGATATAGTATTTCCGGGAAGGATGAGGTTTCCATAAATTTGCTCCCCCTCAATATGTGCCTCGAGGTTTGAAAAGAGTTTTGCACATACTAGAGGGAACCTGCACATTGGGATGAATGATCACGTTTCAAATCAAAGGTTTAAGATAGATGCTCCCCCTCAACATGTGCATTGAAAATTTGAAATCGTTTGTCACATGTGGGAAGGACAGCATGTACATTCTTATGAGACCATTTACCGAATTATCAGTTTAAATCCAATTTAAATCACACATTCTCCCCCGATCACAATTATCAAAACATTTGATATTTGTGATCTCGTATAGATTTAAATTGATTTTGAAAGCTTTTAAGGAGAATTGTGACTTGATTGTGAAAGCGTTTGAACTGATAAGGATCGGATTTTAAGACTTTAAACTCCATTGATAAAACATGCATGTATATCTTTTGAAAACAATTTAATGCCAAATAACTTTTTTAATTTAATTGAAATCATTCTCCCCCTCAATCAATGACATAGGTTGTTGATTGAGAGATAGAGATTTTGACAAATAAGTCCTGATGATTATCAAAAATGGAGATCGAGTTATTTTTCAAAGCATTTAGTTTTCAGCAGATAAATGTTTATAGAATCAGAGCATGGAATTTTGAAAACATGATAAAACATGGCTCTGTTCTTTCTTTTAAAACCGGGTTATTGCCTGAAAATGACAATAAACCATGGTTTCTCTTTCTCTCAAATTATTATTTTTTTTTTTTTTTTTTTTTTTTTTAATATAAAAATTCGAACAACATCTAAAGTCCCGTGTCATTCTTTGAATGACAACATCAAGACCGTAGATATTATCGAATCGAGAGAAACATGACAAAATGACAATATTTTTTGAAGAATTTTTTTTTTCGAATTTTTCAAATTTTTATGGATTTTGAAAGTTTTATAATTTTCTATTTGATTTTCGAATAGATATATACAAGAGATAGATGAAGAAAGACCTTTACTCCTCGTCTTCCTCCTGAAGACGTTTGAGAGTTTCTGGTTGAAGGCTTTTCAAGCCAAGTCGTGGAAGAATAAACTCAAAACGTTCTCTTGGAAGAGCTTTGGTGAAGATGTCTGCTAACTGATATTCAGACCTCACAAAATATAGTTCCACCACACCTTTTTCCACTTGTTCCCTGATGAAATGATGTCGAATGTCGATATGCTTTGCTCTTGAGTGTTGAACGTTGTTGCATGAGAGAGCAATAGCACTTTTATTATCACAGTACAGAGGGATTTTGTTGAATTCAAAGCCATAGTCAGATAATTGAGATCTCATCCATAAGATTTGAGCACAACAAGATGACATGGCTATGTATTCAGCCTCTGTAGAGGAAATAGAAGTACTCATTTGCTTCTTTGAAGACCAGCTCACAAGCTTATCACCCAAAAACTGAGCACCTCCTGACGTACTTCGACGTGTATCTTGACAACCTGCATGATCAGCATCTGCATAGGCCGTAAGTGACATACCGGTGTCCTTCGGGTACCATAGTCCCATATTGATGGTTCCTTGGAGATACCGAAAGACCCGTTTAACTGATTCAAGGTGATTTTTAGTAGGCTTAGCCTGGTATCTAGCACACATGCAAACAGCGAACAAGATGTCTGGTCTACTAGCAGTGAGATACATCAGGGATCCAATCATACTTCGATATTTAGTTTGGTCAATCATGATCCCTGAGAGGTCCTCATCTAGTTTGGTTCAGTCAATCATGGGGGTGTCAACAGGGTCACATGAATCAAATCCAAATTTCTTTAAAATCTCTATTGCATATTTAGATTGATTTATGAAAATGCCTCCGGGACTTTGTGAAATTTGTAATCCCAATAAAAATGACATTTTTCCCATCATTGACATTTGAAACTTTGAACTCATTTCATTTGAAAAATGATCACATTCCATTGGGTCTGTTGAGGCAAAAATAATATCATCAACATAAATTTGAACATGAATTAAATGTTTGCCTGACTTCCTGGTGAACAATGTAGGATCAACTGCTCCTTTGATGAATCCGGTTGATAGAAGAAACTTTGACAGTGTATCATACCATGCCCTTGGAGCTTGCTTTAAACCGTAAAGAGCCTTCTTCAAACGATAAACGTGAGTAGGATGCTCTTGATTCACAAATCCTTCAGGTTGGCTGACGTAGACGACTTCTTTAAGATCTCCGTTCAGAAATGCCGTCTTTACATCCATCTGATAAACTACCATGTTCTTACTAGCAGCATTAGCCAGAAAGATTCTGATTGCCTCGATTCGAGCAACTGGAGCAAAAGATTCTTCAAAGTCTATACCCTCCTCTTGACGATATCCTTTAGCAACTAATCGAGCCTTGTTCTTCAACACATCACCATGCTCATCAAGTTTTACTTTGAAGATCCATTTTAGAGCTATAATCATAGCACAGTCTGGAGCAGGTACTAACTCCCATACATCAAGACGATCAAACTCATGAATTTCATCTTGCATGGCATTGAACCAGCTATCTTCATTCATTGCAGATTTAACATCTTTTGGTTCGATCTTAGATAGTACAGAGTTGAAGAAGCACCACAAGGCATCGGTTGCGAGTTGTTTTCGGGTTGATACAGGACGAGAGGGATTTCCAATGATGTTGTCTAATGGATGATCGTGAGTCCATTTTATGAGGTGTTCATGTGGCAGTTGTTGAGGAACTGATGTAGCAGAGTCGATGTCTCCTGAAGAAGATGGTTCTGATGATGATTCAGGAGTAGCAAATATGTTTTCAAATGGAGCATCTTCAGGAGTAGCAAAGGGATTAACTTCATCATTGATGCCAGAAACATTTCCATGATGTATATTTGAAGAATGATGATTTGTTGATGAGACTGAAGGATCAGCAGCAGGTGCTTCTTGACTTAAAGATATTGAGACTGAGGGATTGACTTCATTCACTGGAATATGAGAATCCTCTGTTGTAGGGATCAGCACCTCATTAGTAATTGAGTCATACAGTTCATCAAACATAGGATCAAACAATTTCTTTACATCATCTTCAAATGGAGGTACATATGGAGTTTCTTGAGAGGAGTTTGGAACAAGGGATGAACCAATGGGACTGTTTTGAAGTGCGGGTCCTGAGCTGGAGTGTCCAGGAGCCATTTGACCGGTCAGCTCATCAAACGTAACGTGAATTGTTTCCATGATATTTCGGGTTCTTTTGTTGTAGATTCGGTATCCCTTTTTGTTTGATGCATATCCTACAAATACTCCAATGTCAGCTTTGGCCCTAAGTTTGCCTAAGTCTTGACCCTCATTAGTTGGATAGCACAATGCACCAAACACACGAAGGAAAGATAGATTAGGTTTTCTGTTGTGGACAAGTTCATATGGAGTTTTTCCATGAATAGTGTG
Source organism: Chrysanthemum seticuspe (assembly GCA_019973895.1). NCBI lineage: Eukaryota > Viridiplantae > Streptophyta > Magnoliopsida > Asterales > Asteraceae > Chrysanthemum > Chrysanthemum seticuspe. Next base: position 215,269,665 of record BPTQ01000005.1, read on the forward strand.
AATCAGGGAACGATTTTGTGTGTAGCATGCAGTGGCAATTGCTTCAGCCCAGAGAAACATTGGAACCTTTGAGTAGATCAGCATTGTTCTAGCAGCTTCAACAAGAGTACGATTTCGTCTTTCAACTACACCGTTCTGTTGAGGGGTTCGTGGAACACTTCTTTGATGGCTGATTCCAACGCTTTCATAGAATTCACTAAGTTGTTTGTTGAAAAACTCAGTTCCATTGTCTGTTCTGATAATTCTGACAGTTTTGTTTAGTCGAACCTGCAGCTGTTTGATGAGTTTGATGATGATATCAGGAGTTTCATCCTTTGTCCTTAAGAACTTGACCCAGGTGAATCTAGAGTAATCATCAACCACAACTAACACATATTTCTTCCCAAAGATATTCTGCACCCTCATTGGTCCACATAAATCCATATGAATCATATGAAGAACTTCTGTGACGGAGTTAGTAGGTTTGGGTTTATGGGCATACTTCTTGCTTTTTCCCAATTGACATGCTGAACAAAGATGATCCTTTTCATACTTTAGTCTAGGTAAACCTACAACTAAGTCCTTTCTGGAAAGATCGTTGATGGTGCCGAAGTTCAAGTGATTGAGACGACGATGCCATAACCATGACTTTGTTTTTGAAGCCTTAGATATTGGAGAGGCCCTCATCATGTCATCGATAGAGATGGTGTAAAGGTTTGAGCCACGAGTTCCTTTCAACAGTTCCTTACCATTAAGATCTCTAACAAAGCAGGTATGTTTTCTGAAGGCTACTTCTAGATCAGAATCACAGAATTGACCAACAGAGAACAGATTATGACCTAAACCTTCCACATAATACACTCTAGAGATGACACTATCACCAACAACATAATCTCCATAACCCATAATAGCACCGAAATGATCATTACCAAATCTAACAGTCCCGATGAATTTGCTCACGAAGTTCATGAGCCGCGACCGGTCTCCAGTCATATGCTTGGAACAGCCTGAGTCCAGGTACCACAGAACGATTTGAACGATCTGCAGTTGAACACAGACAAGAATGGATAACTGGATAATTGGGATCCCCATGCAAGAATGGGTTCCATTTGGTTAGTTACAATGGTTGGACCACCCACATCAGAAATAGAAGCATTCATATCAGAAAGTGAGGCAATGGAATCATTGTGACTAGATGCAGTACTAGTGTCTATATTAGCCCTGTTCACAGTGTGATCACTTCTTAAAGGAATAGTTCTACCAGTAGGCATCCATTTTCTAGTGGGCATTATCTGATTAGTCTTATGACCAACAGGTATCCAATAGAAGCCTATTTTACTGAATGTTCTTCCTGTGGGTTTCCACTGTTTTCTAACTTTCTTTCGTTTTTGCCTTTTAGCCTTCTTAGCATGAGTTTTAGCATTAACAATATGAACTGGACAATTAACATCATTAGGCAGAATATTAACACCACATTCATGTTTAGAGGCAGAATTCAAGCAGACATCAGTACAAGGTTTGCAAATAGTATCAGAATTCGAATTAATTACAGTACGCCTATGGCTAATACTAGAATCAACACGATTCGTTTTATTCGATTCAAACTTAAAGTTCCTAGATTGTTCTTCTACTCTTTTCCAGTGCACATTCTTAGCTTGTGAGGTCCTATCATTCCTTGTATTGTCTTGAGACTTTGACCTGCTCCCTTTAATGTCACTGATTACTCCTGTAGAGGGAATGGGAACATTAGTTTGTTTTACTACTCTTTGCACCACCTGTTTAGATGTGCTGGGATCTGAACTACATGCAGGTGCACTACGGTTCACATTCTTAAGACTAGAGGTACTGAGATTTGTACTCCTAGAAGGCACACTTGAGTTCTCTTTCTTAGCATTGACAGATCTAGAATCTGAACTGCTCAAGGGTACACTACGGCTCACATTCAAAACATTGGGAATCGAGTGCATATCATATTTGGCCTTAGGCATTGAGCATGGAATCAAAGGGTTAACTCTCTCACCTAATGTCTTTGGGCATATTGTGATCAAGCATTCTAAGATTTCTTGAGATCGTTTGGCATATAAGCATGCATGTCCAATTGCATTATCATGAGGTTTCTCTAGCTTATCCTCTTCAACAATCTCACGCAGGCATTCTAAGCAATCCTTAAGGGATGAGAAATATGTTTGAATGGCAAGTTTGTTGTTCCTTAGATGAGGAGGGACATATGTCACAGATAAAGCATATTTACTACAAGAGTGAACCTTTGATACAACATTCTCCCCATTGGTCATTGGCTTTTTCCCTTTTACCTGACCCTTCAGATTCTCAATTTCCTTTTGCAATGAAGCTATTTGTTCGTTGTTTTTGTTACGAGTGACTTTAATTGATTCAAATAACTCATTGAAATGACATTTAACCTTTTCATTTTCTTCTAGAAAACTTTCGTTTTCCTTTTGTAAAGCATTTACTAGGTTTTGAATATGAAACGTTTGAGAATTCTGAGAATCTAAAGGAGGAGGCATTTGGGAGCCTGTCATATTGTTCGTTTGACCCTTTAATTGAGAGATTTGGGCTTTCAACTTTCTGATCGTGTTACACTGAGCTTGAATCTGTTCATCACGTTTGTTAATTTGAAAAACTGCATCAAACTCTGGAGCATCTGAAGATGTCTTGACATTTGAAGTTTTGACATTTTCTTTAAGATGTTGATATTTTAGTTGTAAATTAAAATGCTCAACTTCTAGTTTAGAAAAATGTTTAACGAAATTGTCGTGATCATCCAGTTCAATTTTCTCGTTTAGTTTAGAATTAGTTTTTTCAAGCTCAATGACACGATCATGGGAGACTTTCAGGGCCACAGATAGTTCATGAAATTTGGAAGCATTAATAGAGCAATTTGAAGCAGTGAAAAAGACATCTTGAGCAACACATTCAGTAATAAGATTCTCATTTAATGTATGCAGGTTCTTTCTCTCAATCTCATTATATTTCAGTGCACGCTCATAGTCACTAACTTCAACAACCATTGCATCAAATTCCTTTTCCATACCCTTAATATCAGTTTCTACCCCCTTTTTAAGACTCTCAAAGTGATCTTTTAGAAGTTTAAAGAAGGGCATGACCTCAGTTAAATAACATTCTTTCATTTGTTCAAAACCTCTTTCTCCTTCAGTTATACCAGTGGGTGTGATCCTTTTCTTGCAAGTTTTCTCAAAATCAACAAATAGTTGAAATATAACGTATTGGCTAATTAATGTCTTGCTTTTAGTGGCAATTGTTCTAGGAACAAGATGCATTGGTGTATTAGGAGGATACACAGTCGCTCTAGGCATTTTCCAAAGGGGAGGGTTTGTTTCAATAATATTTTCCGCTTTCTGCTTATCTAAATCCTTTTTCCAGAAGACTTGTTCGGGAGTCAACAAAGTCTGAGGCTTAAACTTGTTCAAGGAAATCCAGTTTTCCTTCTTGTAATCATGAGGAGAGATGATTATGTTTTTCTCTTTGCATTTGGGATCATTTTGTTTCTTATTCATCTTTTCCCTAGTGATTTCATTTAATATCTTATCTTCCTCAGTGCACTCAACGCAACTAGGTTTCTGCCTAGGCTTAAGGACTTCATTACCATCATAAAGCACCTTATGAGCATTTCTAGCCTTTTTAATTACCTCTGGATTTGGTTCCTCAACAAGGGGAATGCTATGCTTATCGCTTAAGACACGATGTTTCGTGACCATGTGAGCAGTCTGAATGGTGTTTCCTTGTATGTACAACTTGTTTTCAAGTTTGTTTTTCAAAGTTTTCAGATTAGAAAAATCTCTCAAGAGTTTTGATTCCTTTGCATTAAATTCTTGCTTAAGCATTTTCACATTTTCTTGAAGTTCTTGTTTTTGCTTAGCTGTTTTAGAAAGTTTTTCTTGCAAGGAATGTAATTCTTGTTTCAATACTTCTTCTCTAAACTTACTTTTTCTAATTACTGTACTTACTTGGTCATCCATTTCCTGCTCACGAGTGGTCAACTCAAATTTTGCACGTTGTTCATAAATAGCAACACGTTCCTTATAGGCATTTAGTTCAGAAATTACGGAATCATCAGGAGCACATGCAGTGTATTCATCAAAGACATAGTCATTGTTGACTGCAGAAGATGCATCACTTGGTACAGCTTTACTTTCACTTTGTTTCACGTATTGATCGTATGGGACAATATTGTTATTACCCATATTTTCAACATTTGATTCAATAGTTTCAGTTGATTGTACTTTGTCATGCATCTGTTGCACATCAGCATCATCGTATAGTTTTAATACCTCTGAGATTAGTTTGTCCTTGGATGTGCCAGCTTGTGGTGAAGAAGAGACCTTGGGAGAAACCATTGGAGAAATGCTAGCCATGAAAATTGTGTGTGCAGTAGGTCCATCATCTACATCAGAGTCGTATGCATCACAGTCAGCGACTTGAAAGGCATTCTGATGATTGTGACCTATCTCCTGAATAGGCTGCTCATCCACATCTGCATCATAGGTCTTGGCATTGCCCTCAGCAAGAAACAGCAATTCCTCTTCATCCAAAGCAGCACCATTGTCCTGAGCTTGTGCCAGCAACATCTTATCTCTGAAGTAATCAGCATTCTGTGGACGCTTTGGAGATGTGCAGTTCCTTGCAATGTGTCCTTCACCCCCACAGTTGTAACATTTGATTGACTTAGCTTGACCTTGGTTACCATTTCTTCCTCGATTCTGATTGCCAACATAACCTCTCCCAGCTCCACCTCTTCCCTGATCATACTGTCTTTCCTGAACTGGTTGCACCACGATCCTTCCATCTTTAACAGTGGCTTGATTGTGTGGGTTAGATGCAGTTCTGAGGTTGTTGTTGGTTTGTGGGAGAGAATTCATGTTTTGACTAATGAGAAGAGCTAGTTGATTAATGAAGTTACCCACGTGAGCATCAGCATCAGCTTGTTTGAACATAGGATCAGGAATGAGTTTGTGATTACCATTACCCAAGGGTATGACTTGTGATGCTTTGGTTGTGATTCCGATGTTTGAGTAGAAAGTTGTTGAGTCATTAGACGAGCTTGTCTCTCCCTGGTTGGTTTTGAACTGATTGAGAATCAATTTTTCAAACATAGCATGTCTCTCATTCTGAAGGAGGAAGGCATAGAGTTGCTCATAGTTTGTATTCTTCAATCCTTTAGTGAGCTTCACAGCTGTGACAAACTTGTGCCATTCGGGATTCATGTTGTTCACAAATTTTGAGTTCAGCTGAATGTTAGGCATAGTCATTCTGATGTTCCTCATGTCATTCACTAACTTATGAAATCTCACATAGTACTCATAGACACTCTCATCTGGTTTCATCTTGAAGTGCTCAAATTCGTCATAGAGTTGGGATTCTCTGTCTTCCATAGTTAATTCTGAACCTGAGAGAAGCATCTTAACATTATCCCACACTGCCTTTGCTTCAGTGTTATGATTGATCAGCTTGTAGATGTCTTTAGGAAGACCTTGAAGAACAATGTTTGAAGCCCTGATATCTGCATCAAATCTCTTTTTATCCTTATCATCAAGCTCATCATACATCTTAGGTCTGTCCATTCCGTAAACAGGAGTACCATCTTCATTAGTATCAAGTATGTCTCTAGTCGTCTCAACTCGATATGGTCCTTCATCAATGGATTTGAGAATGTTGACACCATTTTCCTTTCCAAGGCAATACAATCTGATTCGTTGAGCCCAAGAATCGTAGTCAGTTCTGTCAAGCATGGGTGGACGAGTATCTGAGCCAGCTGCTTGTACATCCTCGGCAACAGTGGAGATGACAGTAGGGACGTTGGTAGACATGTTAACAGATTATACGAGATTTTATAACTCTATGATTAAACCGGGAAATAGATTCTTTCACGGGATTTTACTAAATCAAGAGAAAACCGTAAACAATCACTCAAGTCGCTAGAAGATAATGCACTAAGTCGCTAACAGATAATGCACTAAGTCGCTAGAAAGTAATGCACTAAGTCGCTAACACTTAATTCGCCACCAAGCTAAGTCGCTAGAGTTCCAAGTCGCTAACCAGATGTAAGTCGCTAAGTAGTAACTCGCTAAGCAGTAACTCGCTAACACTCAAGTCGCTAGCAAAATTTCGGCAGCAATTCGCTACACAAGTCGCTAACGATGCAAGTCGCTAAAGAGAAACTCGCTACAGACCAAGTCGCTACTCGTAGTGGAGAGTCCACTACTTGTACTTTAACTCGCTAGATCTAACTCGCTAGCTCCAACACTGTAAGTCGCTAAGAAAATGTGAAGCAAGTCGCTACCAAGAAAATACTCCGTGAGCTAAGTCGCTAGCTTGAAAAACCATATAAACATCACTTTTCAATCCAAAAACAACCCAACCAAGATGATTCAAGCTTACCAAATGAAAACCTAAACACTTGTGATGATTCTAAACATAAAAGTACCAACAAAATTCAAACTTTAACACAAGAAATCAACCAAATGATGCAAAAACCACTAAACTTTTTCAAACTCAAAAACCACCTAAAAACCACTATAAATCCAAAGATGTGCAAGATATGATCTAACCATGGCTCTTGATACCAATTGTAAGATATAACTTTTCACATGCACATCAAACCATAACACAAAGTAGCATATAGATGGAATTCTAGAGAGAGAAAGTTAGAGGATTTAGGGAACTTAGTGAGAGAAAGTGAAAGATATTATTATGAGCTCCAACTCTCTACCTTGGGAGGTAGAGAGTATTTATAGTCTTACATAAATCGCCACACATCGGGCTGTGGATCAGGCATACAGTGGGTAAAGACCCGTCCGTCCTCCACGGTGATACTTAACTAAATACTACTTAACTTAAGAATTACTACGACTACGAGCTTTCTAACGATTACATATACTTGAGGTGACCGACTCTTTAATACCGGGAATTTCTAATTCCTAACATTTTCGTGTCGCATTTTTTGTGTGAATATATCAATAAGTATTTGATAATGATTATACTACGTGTATGTTCACTTGTATGTATATGTCTCATTTATATTTTCTAATTGTAGAATTATGCAATAAACATTATTATGCTTAGATTGAAAAAAATAAATAAGAATAACTAATTTTGTATGTAAAATAAGTTTGTTGGTATAATTTGGCCATCCCCAAATATTAACGGTTAGAAACCAAAAACCCGAACCGAAACCGATAACAAACCAAAAAAACAGAACCGCCAAAAATCGAACGGTTTTGGTTTTGGGTTCTAAAATACCGAACATTGTGGTTCGGTTTCGGTTTTAGCTAAAAACCGACCCAAACCGAACCGTGCACACCCCTAGTTTTTACATGTTTTCGTCCGTTTTTACATGTTTTCGTCTGTTTTTACACGTTTTAGTCCATTTTTACATGTTTTCACCCGTTTTTACATGTATTTACACGTTTTCGTCCATTTTTGCACGTTTTCATTCGTATAAAAATGTGTAAAATCAGACAAAAACATGCAAAAATGGACGAAAATGTGTAAAAACGAAAAAAAAAAACGAGTAAAAACGGACAAAAACGAGTAAAAATGGACAAAAATATGCCAAAATAGACGAAAACGTGCAAAAACGGACGAAAGGCTTAAAAATAGAGGAAAACGTGTAAGAACGGACAAAAACTTGCAAAACGAATGAAAACGTATAAAAATAAACGAAAACGTGTACAAACAGACGAAAACGTGTAAAACAGACGAAAACATGTAAAAACAGATGAAAACGTGTAAAAACAGACGAAAACAGGTAAAAATGGACGAAAACGTGTAAAACGGACAAAAACGAGTAAAAACGGAAGAAAGCGTGTAAAAATGGACAATAAGGTGTAAAAACGGACGAAGACGTGTAAAAACGGACGAAAACGTGTAAAACTAACGAAAACGTGCAAAAACGGACGAAAAAGTGTAAAAACGGACAAAATGGACGAAAACGTGTAAAAACGGACGAAAACTTGCGAAAACTAATGAAAACGTATTAAAATGGACGAAAACGTGCAAAAACAGACGAAAACGTGTAAAAACAGACGAAAACATGTAAAACAAACGAAAATGTGTAAAAACAGACGAATACATGTAAAAACGAACGAAAACGTGTAAAAACGGATGAAAACGTGTAAAAACGGACGAAAATGAGTAAAAACGGACGAACCGTGTAAAAACGGACGATAAGGTGTAAAAATGGAAGAAAACGTAAGAAAACCAAATTTTCCGATATTTACTAACGATCGTTAGTATAAAGGACTAACGGTCATTACTTAATTGTCATTTGAAAACTACAGTGAACATTTATGTAAATAACTCGTTTGAAAAAGAAGGTGACAAGGGCTTTTTGGTCATTTCATATGGATTTGGACTGGATCTGTAATAACAAGAAACCAAAATGATTGAATCACTAAAAAAAAGTACAGTGACTGAAAGTGAAAAATCCAACAAACCACAGTGACCATTTGTGTAATTAACTCGAAAAACAATGTTTGTAAAAAGGTCTCAATATAAAAGTTTAAGCCACCTCTTGTATCAGTAGTAGTGATAGATCATATATGTCCGTAAGCATTGTGTTGGTCACACATCACCATCGGGTAATTTTCCTATTTTAATCTAAAACATAGAAACCACAAAACTGATATAGTAAATCGTTGGGCTTAGATTTGTAAATGGAGGATGTCCAAAAATATCATTGTTCCGCCATGGATGCAAAGGAACGCGGTTGCGCAACAGCAAGTATGCTATCACGCCATCCGGTCATTGCCCCGCCAAGTTACGGTTCATACCTCCAATGACCGATATCATTTGAATCAAAGGACATTGATTAATCATCATAGCCCATTACTATAGCTCACCGAAACAACCAAACAAAAAAGCGCCGAAAAATGCCAAAGATAATCTGAAGATGCAATAACCAAACACCTTTTTAAAAACCAACAACCTGTAATGCCAATCATGCCATTGGACAAAACACTATATACCATTCAAACCCGGTAACTGTATTCTGAGAGAGTTAATATAAAAAATTGACACCAGGCTAGGGCCCATTAGGAGAACCCAAAATCGCCCAAGAGAACACATAATATGAAACAATATACGCTTTCTTATAATGTTCTGTGATTTCAAAATCAGACAAAAGTGTTTATGAGGCTTTGACAGGGCGGGGATCAAAAAAAGTATAAGCATCTGCAACGACTTCAAATCTAGTGATTTGCCATGCCAAGCTGTGGACGGTCACTACTATATTAAAATCGGCAGAGATTCTCACAGCTTCTCATAATCAATATTGCGCCCATTCTCATCATACATACCGTCAACAGTGGAACAAAAAGATGAGGCAGAAAGAGAACGTCTGCCATGGCTGCAACTTTAGTAAGTTGCCACGCCAAGATGCAAACGGCCTCATCTAGTCCTCCCACCCCCTACACTCATCACTGTCTGGTGTATCTCAGTCTCAAGTCGACAAAAAATGTTGTCGGTTGTAATATAACACAACATATACAATGCTGAAAACCATCATATATATACACGTTTATCGAAACGTTAACAGATTTCATGCTCTATAAGCCCAGAATCAGCAAAGGATGTCGTAAACATAACAAACAGATCACAGTAGGTCTTTGCACATAGCCATAGCTAACAGTAGATGACAGAGGACACGTCCGCCATGGCTGCGACCATAATAGGTCGCCCCGCCAAGATACATATAGTCTCATCTTCATCAAAACCATGCAGAACACTCTCAGCTTATCATTATTAACTTATCCAATATATATGTACACTAAAACAACTCAGATCGGTTATCCAAATCTGTACAGTGACAATAACTTTCAGCATTCCAGGTTTAACACAAATACCAAACAACAATTGTTGCTCGTATCGGCTATAAGAGATTTTTTTTTTCAAATTTACTAAAATGGATATGAATATTTAAACCATATATACATAATCAAGATAAAAATTGCCACAAACATACCAGCGACACCTTCAGCAACAAAACCCCATAAATTGGGGTTTTTAACCATCTCTTTCATAAACAACAATCGACACCACCTTCCATCAAATTCTTGTCACAACTAACCCAATACCAAATCAAAACCCCAATTTCATAACGGATCATCTGATAGTAAATGTGTTCGATAGCACCTACGATTACATGCAGTCGCAAACCCTGTTGATTAAAAACTTTATGGGTTCGGATCTAGATTATGTGTGTGTAGTGCGAGAGACGATGAGTGATGATAGTAACTTCTGGAATGTAAAATATGTATGTATATCAGTACATGTGTACATCAACGGCCAAAAGAAAGACGGGCCAAAAATACTCGCATAGTGGGCTTCAGTTCTTACCCAATTGGTAGTTGTATTTTATTAGCAACTGATGTTAAATCCAAAGATCTGGACTCAACTAGGGTATGAATAATATTGATTGATTGAAACAGATCGGAATGATAAGAACACAATCAACATTACTAATAAGGCTTTCTTTATTCAAACATGATTAAGAAACTAATACATAAACTACTAACTACTAATATACACACGCTATCTTCGTGTGTCTAGACTCTCATTGGGAGAGTTCTATGATTTCTAGATCATGCAGTAACCTAGACGCCACCCTCTTTATATAATAGAGGGAGGTTACAAGAAAACCCTAGCTTACTTAAAAAGCTAACTAATTATTACATATTAGGCCCTCATTGTTTCTTCTTTTCTCCATCTCAGCTTGTGGGTTTTGTAATCATCAAATCTGTAATTCCTAAAAATCTTCCCCTATTTGATATTACAAAATAATTTGCATAAAGAAACAATGTTAAAACATGTCATCACAATAATAAGCTGCACATCATGAATCTTCTTCCCCTTTTTGTAAACATCTAATAGGGGTCTTGTGCAACTCGTAAATGCTTCCCCTCAAGTGATGCATGTAGATGGTAAGTATATGAACAATAAGCTTCCCCTTAAAAATATACTAACCATCTCTTGAATCTCGGACGATTTAGGCTCTATGTAGTGATTACTGATGAAGAAAACTGAGTATAACGAATTTGAGGAAGAAGTTGAATTTCCCAAACTTGCGTCTTATATCTTGTACTATCTACGTGACTCCAAACTCATACTCCTATAAAGTATAAGTAGACCTCCACCTCTTGATAAGCCCTCAACTAATATGAGACACTGAGCACTACAACGTAACTCCTTAAAGTGATAGCAAATGTGAGAATTAAGCACCTTCAGTTTGTAGATCTCACCTCTTCGCTAGATTAATCAAGTCTTTGTCAAATCATTAACGCACGAACAAGTTACCTCCTGATACGATACAAGGTATGATAAGACACGCACCTGTGAAACTCAACCACAACATCAAATAAGCAATATGCAATTGTCTTCATAATCACATCTTCTCATAATCTCCAAAACGAGCCATAAAATAATAAGCATCAAATGAAAACATCTAAGTGCAATAACATCATCATCTCTTATGTAACTGTTGCCTCTGCCGGCGATCTACCGTATTCCTTATCTGTATCGTTGCCTCACGTCGGCGATTCTACGAACACCAAGGATACTCTTGTCACATAATTGATTAAAAAGCCAATGCACCAAATACGTTTCATAAACATGCCATAAGCATCACATCGTCTAAAGTCCAAGGGCGTCAATGGACCTATAATATGTGTTGTCCAATATCAATAAACACTAGCTGCACAAACAAGAAGAATCGGACAACACTAGCAGCAATAACAAAGGCTAGCAGAAGAAACCGTAAGCAGACCAGTAGGAATGATATAACCAGTGGTAAGTCATAACCACTAGTAGGAACCAGTAGGAACAACTCAATATGCAACCAGTACGAATGGAGAACCAGTAGGAACACCCAACAGTAGGAACCAGTAGGAACTCCCAACAGTAGGAACCAGTATGAATCAGAATATGCAACCACTAGGAACACCAAATCAAGCCGAAAACATGTTAATTACTAGGGTTCATTGTTGAATAAAAATTCAACTCACCAAGACTAGTAATCAAGTAACAGTATAAACTTTAGACGACCATAATTAAGTTCCCACGCTGCCAGTTTTTATGACCAGTACTAACCCCTTGACCACCAGTATTAATTCATCAGTAACTTCCCATTATTGTACGAAAAGTATTAATATTCGTTTGATCTTGCGTCACCAGAAACGAAACGGGCCCTTAAATGGCGGCTTAGATGTATGGGACCAGTACCAATGGTCACGTGAAGTCTGGGTTATAAACCACACAAACATAGGATACCTCTATTTTTACGTGGCCACGTGAAGTCAGAAAGAAAAAACAAATCATGAATCAAGTGAGATCAAATCAAGCATCACAGCCAATTATAATTCTCACCACGTGACCTCAATTGTGTCTTTGTTGCACCAATTAAAATGATATCCCATACGCCGCAATTTCTGACATTACAACAATTCAACCTCGTTTGACCAAATTAACAGAACAGTACATAATCACCGTCCCACAATAATGCATAGACCAATCAAAAGTCAATACATATATCACCAGTAGCCCCACATCCGAATCTTACAAACGAATTAGTCACAATTGAAATAATTTGTGGCACGAGGTATACATATTGATAAAAGTCAACACCTTAAAACAAATTTGATCATCTGAATGACTATCCCTTTTTGCCTGCTGCCTCTTTTCTTTTCACATCTGCTGCTATAGAAGAATTAGGGTATAAACCTTAATTACAGGAAAACCTTATAAACCCTAGATCGAGAGCCACAAGGCTCTGATACCAAATGTTAAATCCATAGATCTAGACTCAACTAGGGTATGAATAATATTGATTGATTGAAACACATCGGAATGATAAGAACACAATCAACATTACTAATAAGGTTTTCTTTATTCAAACATAATAAAGAAACTAATACATAAACTACTAACTACTAATATACACATGCTATCTTCGTGTGTCTAGACTCTCATTGGGAGAGTTCTATGATTTCTAGATCATGCAATAACCTAGACGCCATCCTCTTTATATAATAGAGGGAGGTTACAAGAAAACCCTAGCTTACTTAAAAAGCTAACTAACTATTACATATTAGGCCATCATTGTTTCTTCTTTTCTACATCTCAGCTTGTGGGTTTTGTAATCATCAAATCTGTAATTCCCAACAACTGACGTAGAAAATTAATATATATATATATATATATATATATATATATATATATATAGGGTAGGGTTAAAATGAAAAGTTTCTTATAATGAAAAGAATGAGAAGGCATGTGGAGGTGACATGTGTCACCTTTGCCACATCACCATGCCATGTGTCACCCCCACCCCCCCCACCCCACCCACCCACCCACACCCCCCCCCCCCCCCGCGCAAAAAAAAAAAAAAAAAAAAATTCCCGCCAAAAAAAATTTTTTTTTTTGGCAATTTTTTTTTTTTTTTTTCCCCGCCAAAAAAATTCCCGCCAAAATTTATTACTGCATCACAGTTATAAAAATACTGCATCACAATCATAATTGTGATGCAGTAATTTATAACCTTAATGCACTAAAATCATAATTATGATGCAGTAAATTTATAGCCGTGATGCAGTAACTTATAACCTTAATGCACTAATAAGTTTTGGTGCATCTTTATTATAAGTTACTGCATCATTCCACAAAAGGTGTAGATTGGCGGGAACACCCTGACCCCGGTTGCCTTTTGGCACCAGCCATTGTCCACCCCACAAGGAATAGCTCCGGCAACTCTCCTGGCCTAGTGGGGCACCAACTAGAGTGAGCACGAGCCAAGACTCGGACCCCTAAGCTCTTATTCCACAAAGTCTCTCCAGTGTGTCCACAGGTTTTGCGGAGGTGGGTACCTATATGAAACAAATGCCAAGGATGGGACTTGATCTTGGGTCAATTGACTCAAGCACAAGTGCTCCAACCATTGGACTAATGCTCCATTGGTAAGTTACTGCATCATAGTTAATAGTTCAGTGCATCAACTATGATGCACTAAAATCAAGGTTATAACCTTAAATGCACTAAAATCATGATTGTGATGCAGTAACTTTATAACTGTAATGCAGTAAGTTATAACCTTAATGCACTAAAATCATAATTGTGACGCAGTAACTTATAACCTTAATGCACTAATAAGTCTTGGTGCATCTTTATTATAAGTTACTGCATCATAGTTAATAGTTAAGTGCATTAACTATGATGCACTAAAATCAATGTTATAACATTAATGCACTAAAATCATGATTGTGATGCAGTAACTTTATAACTGTGATGCAATAACTTTATAACTGTGATGCAGTAATTTATAACCTTAATGCACTAAAATTATGATTTGTGATGCAGTAACTTTATAACTGTGATGCAGTAAAAAATTTTGGCGGGAAAATTTTTGGCGGAAAAAAAAAATTTTTTTGCCCCAAAAAAAAATTTTTTTGGCGGGAAAAAAATTTTTTTTCGGGGGGGGGGGTGGGGGGGGGCGGGGGGGGTGGGTGGGGGTGGGGTATGGTGATGTGGCATGATGATGTGGCAAAGGTGACACATGTCACCTCCATATGCCTTCTCATTCTTTTCATTCTAAGAAACTTTTCATAATAACCCAAACCTATATATATATATATATATATATATATATATATATATATATATATATATATATATATATATATATATATATATATAGAAAATAATGAAGTGAGATGTTACCATTTCATAAAAATTAAAGTTGAGTAGTAATAAGTAGTAATTCGTTTGTAAAATAATATTAAAGGAAGATTTTAGACAAAGCCGTATACGAGGGTGTGCGAATTGTGCTATCGCACAGGGCCTCAAATTTTTAAGGGCCTCAAAGTATATAACTCGTTATATATTTGGGGTCTCGTAATTCTCTTCCAACAAAAATTGTTAATGTTGTACAATTTTATGTTGTAATTATCTGTTAGAACCAAGGTTGTCAAGATCGGGATCCTACTCAGGATCGTTTTTGTCTTTGCAAGATCGTGATCGTAAGATCGGATCGGGATCTTAAGATCCTACTCTAATGTTATTTCTTAATAGTTTATGTAATTTTATACAAATCTACAAATTCTAATACATTATAACCACAAAATACTATGAATGTTTTATATAAATGTTTTCATAAATTATGATTATCAAATGTTTAAAAAGATTAACATGTTGTTTTTTAAATTCTACAAACAAACAACCCAGAAATTTGTAGTTTTTTAGTTTGTAATCCGAGAAGAGTAAGATCGGATCGGATTAGATCGTAAGATCGTATGGTCAAGATCGGGATCCTATAAGATCTTAAGCTTGCAAAGATCCTATGTAGGATCCGGATCGTTTTTGCTTTACAGTATCGTAAAATCGTAAGATTCTAAGATCAGGATCGGGATCCTGACAACCATGGTTAGAACTTAAGATAAATCATCAAAATACTACGGGGTATATTTTTTTGGTATCAATAGTTGATGTAATATATAATTGACCATCATGTTTAGTTATCGTAAAACTTTCGTACTGGGCCACCATCATATTTAGTTATCGTATAAACTTTCGTACTGGGCCACCATTCGCTCAGCTACTACACTGATTTTAGACAAAAAGAATACCATTTGTACCTATCGGTGCACTTTTCTCTTTAGAAACAACAGACTAGGTTGGAATGAAAATGAGAACATATAAAAATATAAAATGTTTAGAGTACATATTGATATTGAAAACTATAATTGTAACGAGGACTATTTTACTAGCATTTCGCTGCGGGACACAGGTTTTTACGTAAAAAGAATTTAGTTACACAAAAATTCCCTATATTTAACTTAATAATCGTTTCTTAAATTGGTAGATAGCTACAAGGACCAATGTTGCAAAAATCGGTCAACTCGGCCGATTAATCGTTAATCGGCCGAGTACCTTGTCGATTTTTGAAAATCGGTCGAAAAATCAGCCTAGGATAAAAATCGACACTAAGCAGTCAAAAAATCGGCCGAATAGGCCGATTAATCGGCCGAATCAGTCAAAATCGGCGAAATCGGTAAAAAATCGGCCGAATCGGGCAAATCGGTCATTTTAAAAATAGTAATAATTTAGGCATTATACTTAATTTGGGGATCGTATATTTCACTTATAACGCACAATGGGCATCATAATCAGAATTGAAGCCTTTTATTGAGGTTTGGAAACATAGCAGGCTTGGAATCAGTTAAGATTTTTAGTTTGGTCTTCAGAAATACCAAAAAACTGCAGGAAATGCCAATCCAATTAATCACCGATTAATCCCGACTTGACCGATTACTCGATGCAGGGTGGTCGACCGCCCGACTACCGATTTACGATTTTTGCAACATTGACAAGGACTATTTATGTATTTTTTT
Source organism: Chrysanthemum seticuspe (assembly GCA_019973895.1). Classification (NCBI taxonomy): domain Eukaryota; kingdom Viridiplantae; phylum Streptophyta; class Magnoliopsida; order Asterales; family Asteraceae; genus Chrysanthemum; species Chrysanthemum seticuspe. The sequence continues at coordinate 215,286,059 of BPTQ01000005.1, forward strand.
CTTCACACAAACAGACCCTAGATTTAACCTAGGGATTGTGTATATAATCGCAAGTGTTCGTTACACAGACATTCCTTAAATTTAACCTAGGGACTACTTCTGTAATCGCAAATAGCGAGAGGATTTTTTTTTTTTTTTTTTTTTTTTTTTTTGCACATTTATGGACTTACAGTAAAACTTGTATAAATTAATACTCTATAAAATAATAACCTCGATAAAATTAATAATTTGTCTAGTCCCAACTTGGGACCAGTGTAAATTTAGACCCCAATCGATAAAATAATAAGATAATAACTTTTTTGAAACCCTGGTTTATATATATTGTCCCAACAAAACTATAAATAATAATTACTAAAAGTTTCCACACATATATATATATATATATATATATATATATATATATATATATATATATATATATATATATATATATATATATATATACTAGTTTTCGAAGCTCGCCCAATGGGCGGGCATGACTTATAATTATTTGTTTGTTGTTTTTTGTTAACTTAAATACATTTTTTAAAATTGTCAAACAATATTATAAGGCAATTTTTATTTTTTATTTTTTTTTATTATTATTATTTTTTTAACAATTATAAATCATTGTATGGTTTGCGTGGATGGTTAATAACACAACATAAATAATTTTTACAACATTATGAATTTTATGTATGTTTGTAAAGTTGTAGATAATGAAAATGTATTAAAGTGATATAACAGTTAACTTAAATTCTAAACAAAGCTTCTTTGTAGACAACGATTCGTATATTTGTTTGGAACATAATAAAAACTTCGATAGTACACACAAAACAATACTGATTAATGCATCAAATATAATAACGTGGATAATGGATATATCCTATACATATAAATTGTGAGAGTTGTAGCAGGTTCTCCATATAAGTGTCTGGATATGTCAGATAATATTTTTATAAAATTTAGTTGTTATTTGCTGAATTGAAGTTTAATTTCATTTCTATGACAACATATAGAGATTCAACACCAAATACATAGAGATCGAAAGAAAAAAAATAGTATGATATCATACAAGGAATCGCTATTTGTTGTAACCTAGATCTGAAATCACGTGACGTGGTGAAAGTTTATCAAAAAACTCTATTTATTTGGTAGCATGTCATGTTGTTTCACCAGAAGATGGTCAATTCAGCGCACAAGCGAGGTAAGGCCGTATTCAGCATAGAAGAGCTACAACATATACAAAGGATTAATTGAAACCAGATCGAGATAAGTGAAACAAAGAAAATAACAATTAATGCAGAATGTTTGACGCTAGAATTTACTTATAATAATGTATATCTATAAATAGCGCTAATATTTTGTGTACTTACTTGCCAAAGAAACATATACATCGATTGAACAGCTTCCGTGTTTTTCAAATCGACTGATTTTGCACGTATCCAAAGTATTAATGGCATCGTAAGATGACTAATGACCTATACCAAGAAAAAGAATGGAAAAATTAATCACCAAATCGTCTACTCATTGTGTGTATTAATTGAAACATATATATTACTAAAGTATCTATATTACTAAAGTATCTACAAAGCGGTAGTTTGTAACGATACTCTGACTTGAATGACTAAGCCAGTAACGTAGTTTAAAAAGGTTAGATTTCATGAAAGGGCGTTGTAATAATATGAAAATGGATCACTCACGTCTACATGTTGCTTGTGTACTCACTCTTATGATGTTAGTTGTTGAAGGCCCAAGTTCAGAATCTTGTAAACCTACAATGATTGGAACATAAGGCTATTAGTAACTCACCCATTACTCTAACTTCAATGACTAAGTTAGTAACGTAATTTACGAAGGTTAGATTCCATGAACAGGTGCTGCAGTATTAGTCATGTACCCGCTCCTACGATGTCAAGTATTGAAGGCCCAGCTTCAGAATCTTGTAGGTCTAAAATGATTGAAAGATAAAGAGATTAGTAAATCACCCCCCGAGAGGAACGCCGAATATGACAACATTTGTATATAATATTGGACAAAACCTGTGCGCCTCTTAGTGAACCCCCTTTTTCCACCAGCATATTGTGATCCTGTAGGTCGTGTCTCACTTCTTATTGTTCTCGGAGTATCCTATGTCTCTGATTAACCTACAACAACAGTTATATAAGATCCAATAATAAAAGTAATGCAAAGCGTACCAACATTACACGATGTCCTTGCAAGTTACGTTAATTTAAAATGATTATTTGAAAAGGTATATTACAAAGCTGCAAGGCAGTAACAAACTTTGGAAAAGGGCAAGCCTAAACCGTTGTCAGTGTCAGGCATCTGGAAACTGTGATTACGCACATTCTGATAGGCTTTTGCCAAAGGATATTAGGGTGCTATTATGTACAACCATTGTCCATCTTCCTTTTGTCGTTTATCCGTCTCTTTCTTTTCCCACATATTTCATACAATTAACTCCGTGGGACAAAGGGAGTACATAATGGAAAGAAAAGCGTTAAATATGATAAATGGAGCAGATAGTTTTTTTTAGTCTTTTTTAAAAAAGGAATAAACTTATAGAAAAGAAATTTTAGCTTTTGCTCACCATCGTTGTTGCAGAACCTGATGTGGCCAGCAAGGCATGCTTTGAGCAGCTTAAGCTGCATTCGTCACTGTATCTCCAAATTGTTTAGTAAAAGTATCTGTCAACACAATTCAAATAGCGCAAACAGATTAAGATAAACAATCCAAAAAAATAAAAAGTTGGTTGTAATGTACGTGGGCATAACTGGTATGCCTTTGGCTGTTTCTAAATTTTTTCCTAGGACATCTAGATATGTGATCTATTTAATTTTCTGCTAATCATAGCTATTATACATGATTAACTTCATAAAATTAAAGTATTTTAAGAAAATAACGCAATGCCAATTCTCTTTAACCTAGCAGTGGCACAAAACTTCGACGAAATAAGATTTCAAAATGACTAAAAATGATTTAACCATACTGCAACTTTACCATCCTTTCGCTAGGATAAGACATGGTCAGTGTGAGATCAAACTATAACTTCCTAACAGTGGCGGGAGTAAGTTTTCATCAGTAAAAGTAATCATTGTTGGCATCCTGTAGATTATCTAAACTTGAATCTTATATTTACTAAGAAATAATAAAAAAATTGGATGCTTGATGGCTACTATTACAGGAAAGGAAAAAATAGGTTATACGATCACATTTGACTAACCTTTGTGGCTCTTCTGGTTTCCATCAACTTCACCTTAGCTTCTTCCCTCTTTCAGATGAGCAAATCCATAGCTTTAATCCTTGGTGGCGGCTGACTTGTCCACTCTGTAGTTTTTAGCATCAAGCCATCACACAGTACCTCATGCAACTCCAAATATCTCCCCAAGAGCCTTCAATGTGACCTACATCATGATGAAAAGTAGCAGTATAATATTTAGACCAACTAATATATTTTAAAAATGGTCGAATTAAACTAATCTTTTTAGATCTGTTGTTCAATACTCTTTGAGCATAAAAAATTAGCAAATAAGTAGCTTTTCCGCACATCCAAACAGCCTCTTAATGTGACCATTGGATAGGATTTCTCTATATTAGCTATGCTACATCCTTTCAAAAAGAAAAGATACATAAAAATAATTAATCATGACAACTATATATCATATTGCAAACTGTTTGTATGATTACTCGACGATATAATAAGATGTTCTGAACCATCAAGTCTAGAGCCGCTCAATCAAAAACTTTTTATCTGATTATTCCATTCAAATGACCTCAACTTACAATATCTAACACAAAAAAATTATAATTTGAATACCAAAAGTCAACAAAAGGTCATGTATTTCGACCAAAAGTCCAACACTCATAATTTTCCATAAACCATTTTGTAGGTCAACATTCATGAAAATAGCGAAAAAGGTGCAGTAGAGCAATTCACAACAGTTTCTACATTAGCTCCACCTTGATATGTGTATAGTCGTTTAAACCATTCGGTGCCATTTTCTGTGCGTGCGAATACTCCTCCTCCAAAGAAGTCTTTTCATTGGTTAAAATACAAAATGAACATTAAATCTAGATTGTTGCTGACTTGATAACCTCACTTTTCTTGTTGAATGGTGATGGCCGCATCGACATTGCCTTCTTCCCGGTGATCCTCCTGGTGTCACTGGTCTGGAAATCAACCCTCCTCATGAAAAGCATATGTTTAGCAAGAAAGCATGTATTCAATACCATTTGACCACCAATCTAAGCAAACCATCAAACATTACCCTTAGTTTTTAGGAACATTACCATGTGAAATTATATAAAATGCATCAAACATAATAAATTATTGCTGATATTAGTGTTTGTCTAACTGAAAGAAATGAGATTAAGCATGTGAGATATGAATCTGTACCCTGGAACAACTGCATAAGTAGTGACACCCCATTCATTCCTGGTCAAATGAACATTTGTATGTCAGATTCCAAAATACAAAACGTTTAATCTTCAAATAATAATCCCTGATGTCTCTTTATTTATTCTAAACCCTAAGTAGTGTTGTCAAGCTCTGATCTTATACTCACATCTCAAACAGATTGGATGTGTAACATTTCATCAGTATATGTGCAATATTCCACTGTAAACATAAGCTCTAAACAACTTCCCTATGGTTAAAAACTATTCATGGACTTATCACCAATGTATTTCTTTGTGAACAGGCACGAATATCTGATTAGAGCTGATATCAATAAACATGGAGAACACATATAAGTACAAAAAGTTCATGTAATGCAAAAGCTAAACCTTGTCACAGTTATCAAGACCGTAGCCCAACTTTTTCTGAGCAGTCCATGTTTTAACAGACTCATAATCGTAGCCGGTCCTAGTCATTTCACCTACTAACTTCATATATAAATAAATAAAAAGTAAATGATGCACTGTTTTAGCTTGAGACTAAAAAAAGATTGAAAAATTACGGGGCTAAATGTTAATGACCTGCAATAAGGAAATCATCAGTGATATTTTGCATGTATACATGTGGATTTGATTTGAAATTCAACAGTTAACAGATACCTCATCATTTAACCACGCATGAGGTCTCAAACATTGCAAAGCTTCCCTTATGACCTGCAAATTTACTGCCAAATGGCTTGGCGGGGTGGGAGTGAGTAGAACGGATGAAGACTTGGGCACGATTCTGGCCGAAAAAGTAAACATGCATGCTTCTTCCTTGTGGAAACTTGAGTACAATAAACTCTTCTCAGCGGAGTATCCGTACATTAAGAAGATTGTTGATTCTTATCAGCTTCCTTTGGGCGACATCATGAATATCTGCCCTGACGTCCCAACACCAGAGGAAACAATCGGATCCTCCAAAAAACCTACAGAACCAGTTGTTGAGACCATCCAGTCTTTTGAAATCTCTCTTTTCAACTTGCCTGGATCTGAAACTCGCCCTGCCGTTGAAAATCCTCCCGCTACCTTTTAGTCTTTCTATGATTCTGTTGACAAAAAATTTATTCTGTCTTGGTTGGTAGACAATGTATCACTTATTTTTTGGGCTGCTGGCCGCATGTATTTGCCTAACTTATTCGGTATGTGGGCCATGATATAATGTTTGGCCATATTTGGACTGCTGGCCATAGAACACTGTGTACCCCTATTTGGGTCCTTGTCCACATATGCAACGATTTGATATGTAATGTTCTTATGTTACCATTTTGACTCATGTGTTAATTGTGGATTTTAATATGAAGTGATTTAGCATCCGGGCATTTGTATACCTTTCGGTGAATAGCACCTAGGTCTTCCAAAGTGATTTAGCACTCGGGCATATACCCTTACGGTGAATAGCACCTAGATTGAAACCTTTTTCATACACGCAGATAAGAAAATGTTATGAATGTATCAAGCATGCTTTGACATACCAACGCTCTCAGTACTTTCTTATCAGTTCCTCCAAGTGAGTCGAGATACTGAAACTTTTTGTCTTTTTTATTGATGACAACCAAACACCAATGTATTTCTTTGTGAACAGGCACGAATATCTGATTAGAGTTGATATCATTAAACATGGAGAAAACATATAAGTACAAAAAGTTCATGTAATGCAAAAGCTAAACCTTGTCACAGTCATCAAGAGCGTAGCCCAACTTTTTCTGAGCAGTCCATGTTTTAACAGACTCATGATCGTAGCCGGTCCTAGTCATTCCACCTACTAACTTCATATATAAATAAATAAAAAGTAAATGATGCACTGTTTTAGCTTGAGACTAAAAAAAAGATTGAAAAATTACGGGGCTAAATGTTAATGACCTGCAATAAGGAAATCATCAGTGATATTTTGCATGCATACATGTGGATTTGATTTGAAATTCAACAGTTAACAGATACCTCATCATTTAACCACGCATGAGGTCTCAAACATTGCAAAGCTTCCCCTATGACCTGCAAAGAATACTAAATTCTGTCAATACATATCTTTAATACTATTTCAATCAAGCTAGAAACACTCTAAAACTTACTGGCAGTAATAGCATAGCTGCGCATGTTCACCCGTGATAAATTTCCATCCGTTCATAAGCGGATCAGAAGTAAATTCATTGTTTGTACAATGAAACTTCATCACATAAACCTTTAATCAAGTTCAATGCATAGAGACATAGACGGATTATACAATTAGACAGTTGCATAGATACTTAGGTAAATCAATAGGTAAAGAACATTGGAATGTAATACTTTCTTTACCTCACATACTCCTCTATATTGCTGCTTAAAGACATTATATCAGTCTCGGTATCTCTGCACTGGATTCAACTGGTGATACAATAATATCTCTGATCCAGAAACGATCATTAGATGAATGAATATTAGGGTTTTTGAGAAAAAATATATTATGAATGAACCGTATATAATTTTTTATGTATATGTTTTGTTTAGGGTTACCTAAGTTGTAGGATTCTCCTACATTGCATACATTTATAATTTTGGACTTGCAAGATATATTCCAAAAAATCATGTTGCCTTAGTGGTAAACACACATGTTATTTATCCAAATGACCAAGGTTCAATCCTTGCAAGGCCCCTTTTTTATAAATAATTTTCAAAAATATTTATTAAAAATCTGAAATTTACAAAAAAAATTATTAAAAATCCGAAATTTATATAAAATCTAATTAAATAAAAAAAATCCGAAAAATAAATAGTATTGCTTAGGTGGATGAAAAAATTGCTTAGTTCGACCAATAATGCTTATGTGGCATGAAAAATGATTATGTGGCATTGCGGTGGCATTGAGGTGGCATTAATGCCAAATGACTCCTGTTATATAATATATATATATATATATATATATATATATATATATATATATATATATATACACACACACACACGTAATTGGAACTTGTACAAATTCAATTAAGGCTATACGTAATTAGAAATTGTCCTGACGAAACTAACTTTTTACGTATTGAAAAACAATGAACTTGTCAAATTCAATTAATTTGTGAATGTCAATTCATAAAATGCTAATTGGAACTTGCTTTTCTAATATTTTTTCATCTCTAAATAGTATACATTGTAACTAGTATATTGGACTTAAAAATTTAAATGTAATACGTAAAAAAAATTTAAATTAATAAATTATTAATTTATCGATATAATAATATTTCGTTAAATTAATAAAATATCTCGGTCCCAACATCATTAATTTATAGAGGTTTTACTGTATTTTGCAACGCACGCAAACCGGAAAGATATTTATGTAATTTTTGTTACACATACAATCTCTAGATTTAACTCATGGATTGTTTATATAAACAATAGGGACATTTTTTGCAATTTTTTAATGATTATATTTGTAATCGTAAGTAAACCACGTGGACCACTTTTACCATTTTTGTTTTTCTTTTTGAACTTTTTACCATTTTTGTTTGATAGGCGAGTACTCGCGACTAGCGGCAGCGGTTCCTAGCGGCAGACAATTAACGATATGTGATATTGTCATTTTAATTTGTTTAACGTTAAGTATAGTTGTGATTTTTGTTTATGTGATACTTTTCCTGCAAGAGTTACTTCTTGTGTGATATTTTAGGGGTATATTTCGTGTTGTTATTATTACAAGACAAAAATAAACATTTAATACAATTGACCATTAAAAGTGAATACCTTCCAATTTGACTTAGGCGTGTATTAACTTGTGAAATTAATAGTGAATATCTTCCAATTCAACTTTCCTGATGACGTATGGCATGCATGGTTATTGAGTTTCAATAGGTGTTATTAACTTTCAAGATTCAAGTTTCAATATTCCCTTTGACCATTTTTTTTTTTTTCTTTTAGATTAGATAGTTAAGATTAAGATGTATAAGATTGAGTAAGGATCAAATGAGAAATAAAATTGAAATGAGAATGATGAGAAGAAACAACAACGCACATTTCAGATGCATTTACAAAACCCCAAAAAAAAATTATTTGAAATGTATAACTTAGAATATTTCTCACTCTTCTCATTTTAATTTCTCTACTCACTAGATCTTTACCCGTATAAGATTTATAGTAAAGACAAATGTTAATATTTAAAATTAAAATTAAAGTTAAAATAAAATGAGAAATATGTTGCGACAATCTAGAAGCATTCTAGGGTTGTTTCATGTAACAAATCATAGCCATGTTAGTTAACCAAAAATTTATTTATAACTGAGAAGGTGTGTATTTTGTTTTATAAATTTTAGCTAATTGAAAAGTCAACATAGTGTTAAAAAAAATAGGTTGATAGTTAATTTGTTACTCCATAGCCGGGACAAACCAACTCACAATTCACACACAAACCGCATCATGCTCTTACAATACCATGAGTGGTCGCAATGCTCCAATTAGCCTGGGCAAAGATGAGGATAAAGAGTAAGGATTGAAGCTCCTTGCGGCTTACGAACCCAACATTTCCACCGAAAGAAAGTCGCTGTTTCTTCTCTGAAGCAGTAACTTTGCAAACACGTCTTGTTAGTAACATTTTTACCACATTGTCTAACAACTAACAACTGGCACATCACCACATTGTCTAAGGTGTCATAATAGAAATGGTAATCATTTTTTTTACCAAAGAATGATCAAAGGACATGTCAGATTTCATTAAAAAATAGAATTAACTAGGTACAATATAACACAATCCTCTAGATTTTTATGCTGAACTTACCAAGTGAAAAAAAGAAAGAAAAGGAAAATATGAAACAGATGCTAACCTACAACCGTATAAAACACAATGACCTAATGACATAGAAGACGTGTACTAATCAGGCTAAAGCTTAATGGTTCTATAATTGCTCTATCGACTCGGAACCAAATGTGTCTAAAAATGTTATAAGAGTGTCCCAAATAGGGTTGCACATAATCATCCTGCTTTTGATGTTCTTGTTACATGTGGAAGTACAACAGAGTTAAGGTCGGCTGGATAAGGTGACCACAACCCTAATCCTCCACGGGTTTCTTTTAAGCCACTACTGTTTCCTTTAAATTGGTCCAAGGATTTCACCCACTCGATTTTAGAGGAATGCTCACGAGTGTGTGGATGCAATATAAAGATAGCATTATACTCGCAGTTTGGGAACATGAAGAACTTGAAATTACCCTTTAGTCTGTAGACGACAAAGCCGAAGCTTAACTGATCTCTTGGAGTTAATAAATTTACCTCGTTGAACCACAAGCAACTAAACAAGTTATTCAGTGCAGTATGTTCACGTATGATTATGGCCCCTTCCGGCACATCTGGTTTACAATAAGAAATTCATTAAAAATCAGAATAACGCATGCTAAAAATCCTTTACAAGCAACATTTTAACCATGTGGTCCAAAAAAATGAAAAAGGTTTCCACTCTGAGAAAGTTACAATACAACTTAACAACACTGACTTTGTCCACAATTTTGTCTGTTTTGACTGACTTTTTAGGCGCAATACAACATGTTTGGTGAAGAAGGGAGTGTGAACTATTTTACGTTGTTAAAACTAGAAAGAAACTATTCTGTTACACTTTATTTTATTCTTTTTTGGGAAGAAGAGACTAATTTCTTTGGATTAACCAAGGATGTTATTTGAATAAAGGAATGCTGAGATCCATTTGTATTACCAGATTCTCACTCCTCAAAAATCAAAATTGCCTTTTTACCAGTTGGTAAACACTGAAAAAAATATCGCATTTCATTCGTCTTACCCATGAAAATTGCAACATTCCCTTTTCTCTTGTTAATTTGACAGAGTAAGCTACTTATTCCCGTTTAAGCATTAAAAGAGTTATGAAATTGATCAGGTCCTTATAAATTTCCCTATTGTGTTGTTGAAGGGTAGTTTAGGCAAGTGGTCAACTATCAGAACAATTTCTAACCTAAGTTCATGATCAGACATTGCAAGTTTCATGAAATAAGGGTGTAAGATAACAAATTTAAAAATTAGCAGCGGTTTACATCTTACCGCTTTTGGTTTGCTTCAAAGGGCTCCAAGGTTCCAATCCCTCATAACGATATATTTTCATCTGATGATCAATAAGAGGCCGAGCATACCGCTTCCTTCGCTTGTTAGAATCAGCCTCCTCATAAATATTCTTATGATGCTTGTGCTGAGCTATAGCAAATGTATGCTTCCCACGCCATAAGTATCTGCACCAAAAAAAGCCGAAGTGTTAGCTCAAATGTACATCCTACAATAACAAACTTCAATGTCTGCTACATAACAGCATACATTAGCGAGCTGATAAACATGTCATCACAAGAAATGAAAAAGATAGATAAACACCATAAAAGATACGGTCACTACTGTTGCCAACGATCTTCTTTAAAAACAGTATTGTTATGCTCCTTCAGTTCTGTGAAAATAATGACTGTGATCCCAGCTTCAGAGATGACAATTTTGACTCATTTGCTTATAAATGGGTTATTTTTTGTTGTATTTTTATCTCAAAAAAGTCAAATTAGTCAAACTAAACAGTTTATTTAAACTAGGAATAGGTCAAATACAAATATTGCGTCCCAAAGTCTATTTTAAGCATATAACCTACTAAATCATTTATTCAAAAAGTTACTGTTATTGTAATCATATTGATCTCTAATTATAATAAACACATGAACGTGTTTCATAAAGAAATGGACAAGAAAGTGTTTGTGGATCGACCCAACCCGACCTGTACTAAGAATGATCCATTTTAACCTGAACCTATTCTAATCTGTTACCTAACCCTTTCTGACTCTAATCCCAACAGAATTTTATAAAACTGTTAGGCTGAATAGCTCAAGAGGCGTCGACAAATTAGAGAATCTAACACTCTGTTCGCGAGTGTAAAACAGTAAGAACAGAAATGGAGAGGATGAAGAAGAGAGAAAAGAAGAGGAGGGAAAATTTCTGATTTTTAGTTTTATTTCCCAAGGTGGAAAGAAAAGAGAAGATATAGAACCGAATTAAGCATAAAATTCCACTTCTCTCCAAATCATACCAATTTGGGAAGAAGATTAGGAGGGGGAATTTGGCATAATTTCCTTCCCTCTTCTCTTCTCTCCAAAAAAATCTCGGGAACATGATTATCCATTTCACTTCTTTTCTTTCCAAATAGAAACTCTGGAACATAGTGTAAGTGGACCAAAATCAATAGTCTGTAATGCTGAGTATAGAACTAACTTCATTTTTTTGGTAAAAATAGTGCATAAAACAATTGCACCAATTAATAGTGGATAAAAGTTAAAATTCCATTTGTTTAACAAATTTGTTCACTTGCTTTCAATTAATGCAGTTATCAGTGTAACATAATCAACGCGGTCAATTTTTGCAATTAAATTTAACATATCGCTTCTCTATATATGTAGGTCAACCAAACGATCTCCCTTGGTGTTTCTTATTGTATGTACAATACGATAATGTAGAAGTAAAGGTGGCAATTTCAACCTACTTACTACGACCTATGAACCCAGCGAGCGGTGGCAATTTCAACCCATTTACTTTTGAATGGATCAATTTGTGTGTATTATCTCAATCGGGGCATATTAACAAAATTAGGTAAAAGAAGAACAGATCAAATGGGTCCAAAAGTATTCCAAAGCCTATTTTAGTTGTCAAGGCCCTAAAGGTTTGCATTTATTTAGTTTCGCAAAACTTTTCTTATCTACTTTAATTTCCTGAAGATTATTGTTATTTCGTTTCCCTTTATTTTGGGGTTTGAACAGCTGTGTTATAGACATGTTTAAGGGCATTCAGAACATAAAGAGTTCTAACATTTTCCTTCCAATGATTTTCTGCGTCAATATAACCTCCAGAATGTTTCTTTTAAAGATGTAGATTGTTATTGTATTAATAGCGTTTCTGTAATTATATCCAACACATCGCTTCTCTATATACGTAGGTCAACCAAACGATATCCCTTGGTGTTTCTTTTTGTACACAACTACGATAGTAAATAGAACAATCACGTCTATCATGTATTGACAGTAGATAAAAAGCTTTGAACCTTCCATTTCTTTTCTCCTGTCAATTAGTTGACATGCTTCTCTAGATTATATCGTACATATCCAAGAGGAACCCAATGGCATGGTGAAATTTTTTAAGTACGGTATAACATAATTAATATGGTCAGCTTTTGTAATGTTTCAATAACTTTTGTTGTTTCAAATGCTACTGCTTAGTTGTAAAAGACAATAACAAATAAGACTTGTAGAATACACATAATAGAAGACTATACCTTTCCAACATTAGCAATGGATCAACAAGTAGCTCCATCTTTCCATCAATCCAGATGCTGTAAAGAGCTTGAGGAAAGAGCCTATGAGTCAGAATCTTAGGAACCTTCCCGTTCCTTCTGGGCTCATCATACGGTGGATGCTTAAGCAGAATAAGGCGCCACATACCTACCCACTGTCCTCCATCATCATCTTCTCTGACAGTAGCATTTTGCTTGATAGAGTTTAGAGATGCCTCATCCACAGCCATAAGAAAACAAAATAGCTTCTTGGATCGTGGGCTTACATTTGATGGCTGATGAGGTGTATCATATCCATCAAATATTCCTGATGCAACCACAAATTTACATTTCTTTACGTACTCGATGTCTTTGGCAGACATTTCTGCACCACCATTTCGCATAAAGCCACAATGTACCTGACAAGGAAAAGAGAAAATTCACCCTCTGAACTGAATCAATCTAAAAAGAATACCATACATATACACAGACACAATAGTAGTAAAAAGGCATCTCACACAACTCCTATACTACATATAAGAAGACCTTTTTTTTGGGTAACCGTGGTTTCCGACCTTTTGGCAGACTAATCCACGGGGTTTGAGCCCAGATATATAAGAAGACTTGTCAACAAAAAGCAGATAGCGCCACCTAGGTAGACCTACACTGGAATCTTGAAATAGATTTAGGGGGCGTTTCTTTTTTTTGTTTAGCTAAGAGATGTGTGGGGCCTATGTGGGACCCACCTCTATTTAAGCCACTTAATGGGGATAGCATTATAAATTTTGCCTTGTGAATCTAGACCAACTAAGAGAAACTGTGGGTCCCATTTAAAAAATTAATACTATTAAATTGATAGGTCCCACTATCCCTTCCCATACAGAAAAAAATGAAATTTTGATTCAGAGGCATCTTCCTAAAGAACGACTTATCATGCAAGACATCTACAAACTCTTTGTTTTCAGGTATATATTTGTGTCTGCAAGTTTGAGTTTGATTACAGTGCACTACATCTAGTCATCTTTCTCCCATTCTAGATCCCTTTCTAGTAAACTTTCTTCACAAACATGACTCTCATCTTAGTACATAGCCCCACAATAAGTACTAAGTGCAGGTGACAGGAAATCGTCTATAGGTGTATATACTACCAAAAGCTATGTAGCACCTATACTTGAGTCAGACCACCGTATCCATACCAGCAACACTAATTTTAGAATTGCTATAGATTTCATACGGACAGTATAAATAAAATGATTAAAAAAAAAAAGTAAATTCAAAGACTGAAAAGCGCCATTCAAACATCCTACATATAAGAAGCATCCATCATTTCGAACCGTCTTCCATAGTCACAATAAATTGTCACTGAACTAGCTTTACTCCATATAGGGTGTCTTTGTTGATGTTTTTGTTGGGAGAGCGGTGAGACTCAAAGATCAGAGAACAGGGGAGTTAAGCTAGTTTCTTTTTAGGTCAAGATACACTGCATTGTCTCATTGTCCATAACTCCATTTGTCTTCAGGCTATGGAACATGCACATGGAAATGTAAACTCAACAACTAAGGTTGATCGAAAAATAATATGAATATTCCGCAATAACAGAGTGGGACCAATGTAAAGACCGTTAATATGATTTTCACGATGGTATAACTACATAAAAAATGAAAACAGAAACAAGTACTCGTAAGTCGTAACAAGCAAACATTTTCACTCATAAGTAAGGGGATCACCATTCATTATGAGCTATTAAAGACTGACAACAAAGATAGACGGGTCATTTACCTTCATGGTTGATTTTAGCTTAAAACTATCCTCTCTCTGTTTCCAGCTTTGATGCCCTCCAAATAGTGGAGAGGAATCTGATCCATTTGTGTTTGGAACATCCTCCTCAAAGTAAGATAAACTTTGAACATACTTCGAAGGAGACCTTTTCTCTGGAATAACTACTTTTTCTGGATCACTCGCCAGGGGAATAGAGCAACCTAAAACATATTAAAAATCTATATCAACCTCTCTATGATGATTAAGAGATTTCAAAAAAGGTGATATTCAACAGCCTTACGATGTGGTGGTGTTACTAGCCCCATTGTGTGTAGCATATGAAAGACTGTGCTGTCTTTATTACAGATAGCTGCATAATAATAAAAAAACGTAAGATACATCAGTTATATAAAACTACAGCCAAATGGGACAAAATGTAAAATCCAGATATAATGCAAAGATTTTTTACATTCAAACATGACTGTTCCAATCAACCATTCCCAGTGGTAATATACGTTATTCTCATAAACATTGATTATCATTGAACAAAACCGTTGTATTATTTTATTTTTCAATATTTAGTGAATAAAAAATCTCTTAATTCCTTGTTCGTATATGTTTTACTCTGTATGAAATCCAAATATCAAACAGGAGCTAGATACTAATTTTCACATTTTCCTAAAAGGGAAACCAGATAGATGATTGTATGCCTGGAAGAAAACTTAAACCTAAGAAACTACTTAAGGGTGCTAGGAAAAAAAAATATAGTTGGTTAAAGTGTGTATTACATGTTAGATGCGGAAAATGAGGTTTGCCAGAAGTAAAGTAGGTATTAACAGTCTACAATAACAAAAAAACATATTATATCTATCCCCAATAGATTGGTAGCAATAAGGATAAACTATCATAATAATGAGTTTAATAATCTTCTGGTTGCTTTAACTAAATCATTCGGATGTTTAAACCTAAATTTAAATCAGTTATTGACTAGTCTCATATAAAGACAGCTTTATTCCTTGGGTCTAGTATGCACGATGAGTAGCTCATATCACCAAAAAGTAAACTTCAATCAACAATTAGTTTCGTCACAAGAATCTATATTACCACAAAGAAAACAACTAAAAGAACAGACCCCTACACATAACATTGTTTCAACCTTTCTTTATACTATTAAGTGACTGCATCAATAGTGATATATACGCAATGATGGAGAATGAAAATTTCCAATTAAGCATTTATATATGCAGTATAAGCAATATTGAACTTCAAAAGTATATTAAAATATGAAAAGAGAAAAAAACATGCATACAATACCTGAGACGAAAACAAGAGAAGACTGACAAGTCCATATATGAAATAACAGTACAACAAGAATGAGCAGCATCCATAGAATACCACCCACTAAAAGCAAACGAACAAAACCCCTTTTCCAAATTATCTTAATCGGGTAGTCCAACGATGATTTATCAGCATCAAAGAAACCATCATCTCCATCTGCATCCACCAAAAGTTTAAAACAACATCACTTTTCATACCGATGCCCTTTCAACGTATTTACACTCTATAACAAGCTATGCATAAAATCATGATCTTAATCCTCTGCATATCATAATCTTGTGGTTCCATAGTATTATGATAACACTATTAACACAACTTATTTGTGGCACCACTCATCCAATTATTTATAATGTAAATCGACCTACTCAAAGTTTGATGAGAGCCAAATCATAGGCTGATGAGTACCTAAAATCTTCTAGAGATACATGACGAGCCACTTTTACACTTATATAACTTTTACACTTGTTCCCAAAGTTCACAGCGGCAATACTCGTAAAGTTTTATGGAAGAAAGCAGCAACAGAAATTATTGTTGCCCATTCCATTTCAAGCTCGCCTAAGCTTCAATGTATGGACATGCTCCTAAAGTTATATGGAATAAAAGGGTGCTTGGATAAGCCGTTTGGATACACCAAACTGCTTCTACTTTCCGATTGAAGTAAAATAACTTTTTACAGTCATATCTAACCTAAAACTCTTTTAAAATGAATCCGATTGACACCTTTTTTATATCATAAGCAAATCGAAACAGTCAAGTGCTTAGAAAAAACAAGCAACCTCCCTGTAATGAGAAAACTAACAAGATATACATTCCATAATTAAAAAGAATATGAATTAAGGGGCGTTTGTTTTGGCTTATTTAAACTCATGTTAGTGTTTGGATGAGCTTATTAA
This sequence comes from Chrysanthemum seticuspe, assembly GCA_019973895.1. Lineage (NCBI taxonomy): Eukaryota > Viridiplantae > Streptophyta > Magnoliopsida > Asterales > Asteraceae > Chrysanthemum > Chrysanthemum seticuspe. The sequence goes on from BPTQ01000005.1 coordinate 215,302,725, forward strand.
TCATGATAAGTCATAAGCTTAGGTTAGAATAAACACAAAATTGAATGATAACATTACCTTGAATATCCAAGTTGGTGTGATTAGGGCGACGGCTGGCCCGTAACGATACAGACCGGTCTTTATCCATGCTTGTTTTCACTTCATTCAAGATCTACATAAAAGGCAATTGATCGATAATCAAAACAATAATAAACAACATAATGAATGAATGGATTTCAAGTAATGACAATGTTACTCCGTACTCAACATTTCTTGGATCAACGATGTCGGAGATCTGCTATTGATTTGTTTGTTTGGTGAAATAAGTGATGTGATGATGGTTGATTGGTGGTGGTGCTTTATACTAGTAGCAGATAGATACTGGTGATTGATTTATAAAATTTTACAAACAGAATATGGTGACAGGGATGAGGGGTGTTTGGTACTAGAAAAGCGTAAACGAAAGACTGGTTGGTTGTAATAAATTTATAAATGTAATGCTAAAGCAAATGATTGAAAAAAATATCATACTTGTCATTATTTTTTTTTGTGGGTAGCGAACAAAATTTTTTACTTTTGTGTGTACTTTTCTTTCAAATTTATCATTTTTAGGGTATTTTGCGAATTTTTTTGACATTTTTGCCCCTCTTAGCTAATAGAAAAAAAAAATCCCGAAGGGCAAAAATGTCACATAGTACCCTAAAAATGATAAATTTGAAAGAAGAGTGCCCACAAAAGCAAAAATATTTGTTCGCTACCCACAAAAAGAAATGATGACAAATATGATACTTTTTTCAATCATTTGCCCTAATGCTAATGATGACAGCATTTCACATTCCAAACATATCGCAATTAGCTTCTTATTTATCTCTCTCCACACTCCCTCTTAACTCGTCTCAACGTTAGACAGTGAGGCGTCGGCAAGCCTCAGTCACGCGGCAAACAACTTTGGAAGGGAGCGTGAGGCGATGGCAAGAGGTGCGAAATGTGAAGCTTTCATCTTTGATAAACCGTGTACATGTATGACTCATTTGCAAAGTTATCGTTTAATTTGTTAAAAAGATATAATGATCATAAAATAAAAATAAAAATAAAACTTAAAAAAATTCTACCCTATTTTCTTTCCATAAAACACTCCCGAAACACAAAACGGCAACAATAAAACACTACCCGAAACAATCCCCAGACACCCGAAAGAACATTCAATCTCGGAAACACTCCACCGTCAAACCAACTTTAGACCACAAGCACACTTTCATAACCAAACTTGCCAGAACCAACCATACTGAAACTCATACTCTCAACAAAATGCGTTTAACCAATACTCCCAACAAAACGCGTTTAGCCAAAAAAAAAAAATTGAACATCAATACTCCCAACAAAACGCGTTTAGCCAATTCTCGCAACTAAATTACGACAATCAAAACGCGTTCCATTCAACAACCCCATTACGGCTCACAAACATATATGGGCGGTTCGTCGTCACAACCAAATATAAACCAACCTAGCTACGTCCCTCATTGCGCACTTTAATCTCGACGAAATGTTTTCACCTCAATTTTCGGAAACCATGGCTCCCGTTCGTGAGAAGGCTTTCGTCGAATAAGCGTTACCAGTTGTGAAGAAGAAGGTGACAAAAAGACGTCAAAAGAATGTGGTTTCAGATTCCGATGATAATAGGTCTACTGCATGGACAGCTGAAGAAAAAACTGCATTATGCAGAGCTTTGGTTCGTATATCCGAAGATAACATTGTTGGTAATGCAAGAATGGATGTTGGATTTTGGAATGCGGTTTTAGAGCGTATGAAGGAAATTTGTACTTTAGCCGAACGTTGACGGTGCGTCCAAGAGTTGTTGCATTTTGTGGTGTGTACAATAACATACCTTCGATTAGTGGAGCCGGAGATGCGGATTACCTCAAAGCGGCACTTTTGGAATATGAAGTTGAATATGGAAGCAAGTTTACACTTTTGCATTGCTGGGAGGTGTTGAAGGATAGTGAAAAATGGAAATGTGGCACTTCCGAGGTTTTTAGCGAGTAAACAAGGAAAGATCAAGAGCTACAAGTCTTCGGACTCTAGTTCAGGATTCAACACGTAATAGTATGTGCAGGATGGTTTTGATTTGAATATGCAAGATGAAGACGACCAAGATGAGGATTTGCAGGAAGTTCAACGTCCAGTTGGCAGGGACCGAGCAAAAGCGCTGAAGAAGAAAGGGGGGCGTCATCGGCAAGTGCATGATTTGTGAATGAGGAAGAGTTGGTTAGGTTGATGGTCAGCGAATCTACATCTTCCACTGAGACTTTAAACAGCAAAAAGCTATAGACCATGGAAGCGTTTTTGGAGCTCAAGCGAGAAGAATTGAGACTTAAAGAGACGGAGCAACGTCAAAAAGACAAAGCTTTCTATTTTCAGCCGTTACATAACTTGACTCTAGAAGAACGCGAAGAGGTAGAGATGCAAAGGAAGTTGATAAAAGGCGAGGTGAATTTCCCATTAAGTTACATGTTTTGTTATCTATGTAACATTTATGTTTTTAATTCCGTACGTTTTATGTTTTCAATTTATGTAATGTTTTTATAAATTTAATAAATAAAAGTTTTAGTTTTAAATAAATAAATAAAAAGTGTTGAAAGTTGAAGTGGAGTGAGATAGTTGAGAGTGAAAAGTTAGGTGGTGGTGAAAGAGAGAGAAAGCTGATGTGGCGCTGATGTGGAAGGTGAAGTGGTGTAAGTGTTGGGTTGGGACTAGCCTTAGACTATCTTTATCAACAACTCATCACAACCCGATCTCTTAATAAAATATTATTTTCTTTTTCCTCCACCTACACAACCAATCTATATTTTTACTACTCCCTCCGTCTCAAAATTATTGTCACCAGACAAGAAGCACATAGTTTAATAAAAGTGGGACCCCTATAAATTTCAACCACTCAAATAGAATATTCCTCCACTAAATTCTCTTTTTATTACCTAAAATAGAAGGTGGACAATTATTTTGAGACACCCAAAAAAGGAAATATGGACAATTATTTCGAGACGGAGGGAGTAACATTTATCAACAACCCAACCTAACATTATAATATTATTCCTTTATCCACTGTATTTAAAATAGTGTGTAAGAGAGAGAAATGCATGGACCATTCTTATGATAACAAATGGAAGATTGGAGTCGAAATCATTAAATCACCAACCGACCAAGTCGCTTGCATCTCTTCCATTTAATAATGAATTTTTAATATAATATTCTTTTTTTGGTCTTTTTTGTCCTTTAATCGATTAGCAATCTATACCAATAAGGCTATGTTTATTGGGTGGGTTGGCAACCCAATCTTATCAAAATACATACAAATATGTTATTTTTATAATAATGTATACAACCAACTTCCACAACTAAGATCACTTGGCAACCCAAATCCCCAACCCACGATCTGCATTTTTGGCCTTTTTTTTTTAATATTTAGTATTTTATATTGTTATAAAAAGATAAAAAAATTTATATATCAAAATTAAATATAAATAAATAATATTATATATTAGGTTGGGTTGTTGATAAATGATAAAAAAATAGAGCTATACTACACCCACACAAGTTTTACACAAAAAAATCCACAAAAATAATGTGGCATGCCTCTTGGCCACTCATGTTGGAGCATTAGTTGGCCAAGTGAAAGCATTGAGTGGCTAAGAGGCATGCCACATCATTTTGTGGATTTTTTTGTAAAACTTTTGTGTTTGTAGCAAAATTCAAAAAAATATATATTTGTTGTATGTATTGGTTGTGTAGATGTAGGAAAAAGAAAATAATATTTTATTAAAAGATTTGTTGTGATAGATTGTTGATAAAGATAGTATCAACAATCTACCACAACCCAATTTCTCATTAAAATATTATTTTTTATTACTCCTCCTATATAACCAATACATACAACGAATCTCAACTTTTTTACCATTTATCAACAACCCAACTCAACCCAACCTACCATATAATATTATTTCCTAATATTATGCCTAAACTAGGGTGTCACTTTTTCATTGGTTGTGTTGGAATCACTCCTAAACTAGATTACAAGTGTTAGTAATTAATATGTAATAGTTAGTTTAATTAGGCATTTATGTTTGTTATTATGCTAAGGCTTATGTAGAAGGCCCATAAGTCTTGGCCCAAGCCTAATAAGGAAATGAAGGGAACTTGCATGTTGCCCTAGTTCCTTCCTATAAATACCTCATGTAAACCTTCATTTGAAGGTTGGTTGTTCACTTTCACATTTATCCTAAGCATAATCTTTCTTTCATCTTTACGCATAAGTGTGTGTAGTGTTCATCTGATCTTTCTACTTCTCTATTTCTTCATATTAATGCTTGTGTTACAAACATGGTGACCTAACAGTGGTATCATTCGCCAAATAGTTGGGTGAAACGATTTTTGTTTTTGAAATTTTTGGTTATACGCGTAAGGTTCGGTACACAAACTTTCATACGCATAAAAACTCATTTTTTACACTTTCAAATCCAATATTCTTGTACTCTCAAGGTTATTAGGTGTTAAAGTTTAAGTTTTTGGCAAAAAGTTTCAAACTTTACGTGTATTTCATTGTTTTTAAGCTTGGTTTTCATCGTGTGTTCATTTATACGCGTAAGGTGATTACGTGTTTTGGATCATCAAGTTTCACACTTTTGTGTTATTTTGATGATATTGAAGCTGTTTCATCATAAAAATCTGGTTTAGAAACATTTTTGGATAGAAATCTCAGTTTTGGCAAAACTTACGCATAAGAAAACCCTAATCTTACGCGTAAGCTCCATATAGTTTGATCTTCAGTGTTCTTGGTTTACTCAGTGTTTTCTTGCTTGGATAAGCCTGAAAACACTTCGACTTTGGATATCTTCTACACTGGATAAGTGTAAAGGATTTTTGGGATAAAACCCTAGTTTTACGCCTAAGCAAGGTACTTACGCGTAGAATCTCTTTCTGCCTAAGCATAAACTTACGCATAAGAACAGTCTTACGCCTAAGCTAACTTACGCTTAAGAATTCTACTTCTAAGCCTTTGTTTACGCATAAGCTAAGTTTTTTACTCAAGCTTACGCTTAAGCTATCACTACGCGTAAGTTCACTCTTTACGCGTAAGGATTGGTTTTACGCATAAGGTTTCTCTATGCTTAAGCTATTTTCTACGCCTAAGGATACTTCATCAACAACGTTTCATTCGACTATAAAGATCCATTTTTCAACACAAGTTTCAAGATGTCTCAACCACCATACTCTAGCTACTTCCCTCATGTGTATCCTCAACAACAACAACAACAATTTTATCAACAACTACAACAACAACAACAACAACAACAATTTCCTCAAGGAGCAATTCAACCACAAATGATTCAACCACCCCCTAGTCTTCAAGTACAACCTTACACAAACTTTCACAATCAACATCCATCCAGGAATACTATGAAGGAACCGTCTTGGTTTGCAAATATGTGTGAAGCTTTAAGTAGCCAACAATCCATTCATGAGGCTGGATCACTTGATAGACCTCCAATGCTCACTCTCGGAAACTATAATCAATGGGTGATAAGGTTCTTTAGGTTTTGTGATCTAAAGAAGCCACATGGAAAGTTCTTGAAGAAGGCTATCCTGGAAGGTCCATTTCAGATGCCTACTGTCACTGTACCCGGAGATCCAAATGCTAATCCACCAAGAGGTGATGTCACTAACATTGCAAGTCTTAATGACCTCTGATGAGTGTCTAAATACTCATCATTTTTATACTGTTAGAATGCCAAAAACATCTGAAAACACTCAGAAACACATTAAAATGATAAAAATATCACAAACAAGTGTTTTATATGTTTTAAATGCAAAAACATCAAAATCTGATGAAAAACGTATTAAGTTTGCATAATTGGCAGTTTTAGTCCCCCAAGTTACAAAAGTTGTCAAAATCAGTCCCTGATAATTCAAAAACTTGCAAAATATCATTTTAGGTCCATGAGATTCAAAAGTTGTCAAAACAAACCCTTTAAAGTTAAAAATCACAAAATGACAACTTTAGTCCTTTAACTTTGAAAATTGTCAAAAATAGTCCTTGGTTAATTTAAAAAATGAAAATTATCAAGTTTTAACCTTGTTCTATTTATAAATGACAAAAATGGTCCTTATGATAAAACTTTTTGAGAAATTACAATATTGGTCCCTCAAGTTTTAAACTTGACAGTTTTAGTCCCTGGATTTGTAAAAATGGAAATTAACAACAAAGGTCCTTGTACTATTATTACTTGGCAGGTTTAACCCTTGTGAGAGCTTTGGAAAATATTCAAGATCAGCCCTTCAACTTTCAAAGAATTGCAAGATTGGTCCTTGTTGTTAACATAAGCCAAACGGATCCAATATAACAACCCAAGCCCAAATCCAGTCCAAACAGTACCCGGCCCAATATTTGAAAACAGATAAACCGCCTACACTGTTCACCTTCTTCACCCACCCCTGTAACTCAAAACCAGAGGTGGTTTTATCACCTCCACCTCACCATTTCCACTTCATCCACCCTTTCCAGCTCACCCCCTCCTCTCATTAGCCCACCTTGCATTTAATGCATCCCCACCATTGAACATTTACTGTTTATCTCACAATATCTGTTTTCTCTGAAAAATCAACCTAAACCCATGCCTACTTCACAAATTGTCTCCTACACCTCACATAACACTCCAAACTTCTTTAATTGGTTTGAAACTGTCTCAAGCTACCTTATCTCAATTTTGGCGCCAAAAGTAAGTTTAATGGCTAAGATGTGTTTGACTGTTTCAATGGTTGAGATTGTTGGTGGGATGTGATCAGAAGCTTGTGGAGTATCTCAAAAAGCTATAAAGAGAGAGGAAGAGGCAATGGAAGAACATATCTAGTGTAATTTTACTTTTTAATGTCGTTTAAGCTTAACTTTTAATTCAAGTGTATCTTAAAGCTTTTAAATCTTGTATTTCATGTTTCCAGTGTAACATAAACCTTTTGATATCATCAATTTCACTTTTAAGGTTTTATCTCATGTTATGCAATTTTTACGAATTCAAAGAAATCTCAATCTGTTAAAATGTTGTTAGAAATTGTTACTTTGGACTGAGAAGCACATATAAGCTCCTTATAAAGCTTATTAAAGCTTTTAGACACTCTTAAAAGCAGTTTATTAGAAAAAATCAAAAATTCACAAAAATACTAATTAAATAGCTTAAAAATAAAAATCCATGGTTCAAGGTTCTAGCAGGCTGGAGCAGGATATATAATGGATGGTCTTGGGTGTAGTGCTTATTGGTAAGCTATAGGATCTGTTACTTGGTCCTAAGTTCTCAGTTTTCAACTAAAAGCCATTTGTAAGCTTTTGCTCATTTCTTGCATTTTACTGTTTAAATCAGTCATTAGTTGTAATCTCTGTTTTTTATTGTTCACTAGCTCTAGTTAAGTCTAATTAAGCTTTAAAATCAGTTGTTTGTTAATTTAAATTTATAGTTTACAACAATCTCATTTTCACAGTTAATATTGCATAATCTTCAATCCTTGGTCTTATGTTGTTATTGCTGTCATTTAGTGTTTCTTTAGTCCTAGTAAGTGATAACTTAAGGTCTGCAATTCATGGCATGTTCTTAATCAGTGATTCTCTTTGAAAATCCTCAAAACTGTCACATAAAGGTCTGTTTGGTTTTGTGTAGTTGACTGTGTTAAGGGTTGTTGCAGACCTTGTTTTTGGTTGTTCTAATTTACATTAGGTCCTAAGAACTCATTTCAGCAAGAAAAACTAGACCTCAGTTAGTAAAAAGTCAAACTTCTCTTTAATCTCACCTAGTTTGATCACTGATAGATTTTAGCTTATCAAACTCATTACAGTAGATTAATACCTGTTAATTTAGCTTAATTCCATCTCACTCTAGCTTAAAATTACATAACCAGTTAGTAGATTCAATTCAAAGTTCAATAAAGTCAACTTGGTTCAATTTCTTAAAAAGTCAAAACTGTCCCCTGTGCACCAGTTTTACTAGTTCTTTCACAAGCTCACACAGAGCTTAATAGTTGTCCATAGCTTGTGCTTTTTAGTTCTTTGGGAAGCCAATCTGGTCCTTTTAAAGTCCCAAGCCTTAATTTTCACCTTGAAGCTTGTTTGACAGGTCTGCATTAAGCTTGTAGCTTTGTCCATTTCTGAGTTAACTGCTTAAGCAGTTATCTGGACTCTTTTTCATAAGCTTGTAAAAAGCTTAATTTTTGGTCAAATATTTTGATACTTGGTTCTTTAGAAAGATTTCCTAGCTTACTTGAGGTCCCTAGCTTAATCTTTCATTTTCTAGCTAGTTTAGTAGGGCTGCACTTGACTTGTACTTTGTCCCATTTTCTGTTATAACCAAACAACCCAGTGAACTGGTCATATCTTCATAAGCTCTTCAAGAGCTTACAAGTCAACTTAAGCTTGCACATTTTAGCTTTTTGAGAAGCCAACCAAGCTGTCTCAAGGTTCCAAGTGTCATATCTCACTTTGTAACTTATTCACCAGGCTTGCAAGTGATTATCATTTTGTCCAAAATAACTCAGCATACACTGAGTTTTACTCAGTGTTTTGTCAAGTTTTGAAAAAGCTTCTCCCAAGCTCATAAGAGCTTATCATTAACTGAGTTTTGGTATAATTAGTCTCAACCAGGTCTAGTACAAGTTCCATTCTTTGCTTTTCAGTTTTAGCTTAATTGGTGTTCTGTGCATAAGCTTAAAGTAACCCTCAAAAATCTGTTTTGCTTATCATACTCAAACCTCAAATCTGTGTTAACTTGTAATCCAGAGGTTCAAGCTTGTTGATTTTGGTTGAATTTGAGTCATTATAGCATATTTTAGCTTCTGTATCAAGTTGGTAGCTTTTGGTTATCATTTGGCTTTTTCTAGTGCTTATTAATAAGCAGTTGCCACTGCAGTTGCTTATTTCTCCACACAAGCCTATGTTTTTCTATTTTTCTTAGATTCTACATATTAAAATAGACTTTTCCTGAAATTTTCATTATTTTTCATAACTGTTTGCTATTTTTCTTAATTAAAAACAGTTTTTAGGTATTTTTAAATAGCTTTTAATACAAATAATTTATAAAAAGTTCAAAAAAATGATTTTTCAATTTTCTTAGGTTAAGATAAATATAAAAGTAATAAAAAGTATTTTTTTCATAATTTTCTTAGTTTAAAAAGTGTTTTTTTAGCATTTTAATTAGTTTTAAATAGTTTTAAATTAATAATAAATACATAATAAGTCTAAAAAATATATTTTTAGTTTTAAAATAAGTTTTATCATATTTTAGATTTTTCTAAGTTATAATTTCATTTTTCTAGGTTAATTTTGTATTTTCTTGTATTTTAGTGCAATTTAAATACTTAATAAATAGTTTTTTAAATAATAATAATTAAATAAATAGTTGTAAAAATAATTTTCTTTTTCCAATAATTTTCTTTTATTATTAGGATCGTAAAAATACCATTTTCATAATTGTAGGCCTTTTATTTCTTAAAACTCACATTTTATTTTTGTACTTAGACGTAATTTTATTTTAAACGTAAGTTTTAAGTTTTAGGTTTTAAACGTTCATCAACTTTAAAAATAGTGATAGCGTTTATTTAATAGATTTTATCTTTTATTTCTTTTAATTTGCATTTAAGTCGCTTTAATTTGTAGATTTTCTCTTTAGGTATAATTTTCCATCCAAAACCCTACTGATTGCTATCCTTAGTGATCATTCTACCATCTGATTAAGTGTTTTAACACCAATTCATCCTCCGTGGGACTTAACGACCCAGGAATTCCCTATATTCCTCTGATCTTAATTGCATTAGTGTTTGAGCAGTTTTTAGTCTGTTAGACTTGACTGTTTTGCACAGATCAACCTCACTACTGATGAACTTCTACACTTTGAAGCCGATGAACTAGCAATGCAATACATCCTTTTGGGATTACCCAATCCGATCCTTCGAAGTGTTGATGCTCAAAAGACTGCTAAAGCAATGTGGGAACATATTCATCTTCTCATGGAAGGCACTGAACTCAATCAAGAAGACATGGAATCCAAAATCTACTTGGCTTATGAACACTTCATGATTGAACCCGGAGAGACATTAGATTCATATCATCATCGCTTCTTAGACATCATCAATGACTTGGACAAACATAACATCATCATGCCAAGAATTGCAGTCAACACTAAGTTCCTGAGTAGTCTTGGTCCTGATTGGGAAAAGTATGCCATTTTCATCCGTCAAGCGAAGAACCTTCATCATGCTTGTAGGATCGTAATATTATTGTGTTGATGATTCGGGTGGTCTTGGATGATGAAAATACATGTTTGCCATAGTGAGAGAGAAAGAGATGAGAGGGAGTTTCTTGGTAGAGACTTGCTTCACAAATGTAAGGAATGTTAGATTATGAGAAAAGCTCCACCCCTTCCATGGATGGAAGGGGTATTTATAGTTACAAACATAACGACCTCCTATCGGCCTGTGGATCAGGTATACAGTGGGTAAAGACCCGTCCTTCCTCCACGGTGTTACTCTAAACTAAAGTACGTTACTAATTAACTAATTAACTACTAAATAACGTAACAAACGATATGTCTACGAGCTAACTTATGCTAGATAATATTTGGGGTGACCGACACTTTACTTATGGAATTTCCAATTCCTAACAATATCCCCCTAAGGGAGGTCACCTCATGAAATACATTTTGCATCCTAGCATTCTATTCTTGACTTTGTTCATGAGCTCGTAGACTACAATTCTTCAATTCCGCAATCTTTGTGCTTTAGTAGCGATTCTTCAAAGTCCGCATTGATTTGTACTTTTAGTGGAGGCCTTTAACTGATCCACATCTTTGAAAATCTTCGAGCTTTCATTGAGATCATCAGCCACAGTAAATCTCTGGATCACCCTTTATTGTGTTGCCATCATGTGAAGTTGTGACTTTCGGACCGACATGCTCACACTATTGGATCATGGCATCTTTCCATCAGAGTAGCGGAAGCTTTACTGGTTCATGATATTTGCAGCAGCATAGCAGAAGCATAGTATAAAAATATCAGAACCAGGTTATGTAGATATGCACCAGTCATGATTTCTTCAATTAAGTGTGGATGCTGTGAGCATGCGGCTTTGGATTGACTCCTCAATTCTGATCAGCTGCAACCGTCCAAATGTACCTGCAAACAACAGTTAGCAATAAAACATACGAAAGTGTCTTTGATCACTTTCGTTGAATTGAGGTACACGGCCCACGGTTCCCCGTTGATCAGTACAAGTACTGCCTATGATCAGGTAGAATTCCGAAGAATCTCCTTGACAGGGTTTCGCAGCTGTTCTAGCTGTTCTCAAACCGGAACGTCTCAAAGAAGACAACACGGAGTGAGTGAACCAGCGAATTGAGATTCACTGATTGATGAAAAATTGATTTGAAAACAATCGCGTGTTGCTTAGAAGAAAGAGTTTTGCAATACGACGAAGGTTTTATGAGAAAGATATTTTCAATCAAAAACACTTTTTTGTATTTGAAAAGAGTACACATTCGACGTGCTAGATAAAAGAAAAGATTCGCACATCGAACGGTTTTTCCAAAAGTATTTTTTCAATCAGAGATACTTTTTGAATTTGAAATATGAATACACATTCGATGTGCTAGAGATAAAGAAGATTTGCACGTCGAACGGTTTTTCCAAAAGTATTCGTCAATTCCTTTCCTGGACCAAGGTTGATTCAAGAATGAATCTCCCCATTGTTTCTATCCAGTTGTCACAAGCTTGATCTTTAGAAAAGATCTCACATGTCACCCACCAAGAGCTTGTTTGATTTTGGCTCTAGAAGGCTTTCCATCTTCATCGTGAATATATTTAATATATCACTCGGATGTTCTGGCAATACCACAAGGATAATGCGTAGGACTCTTAATATGTACTTACTTTCCACATTGTGTGAAACAGCAAGTCTTCATTAACTTTGTGTCCTAATAAGATATTGTGGATGATCTCTTGGCTCTAGACTCAATTGTGCACATTTGGTTCCTATGTCGGAGACTAGGGAGAGGGTCTCCTTCTTCAATATCAACAATCTCTAAGAGAAAGTCGATAGATTATGTAGGTTCCCCGTGAGAATGAAACAAGCCCTTATAAGAGGAACTTGAGTAGCTTGGGAAGTTTAGTGCAGTGCATCACTGGGTCTATGATGTCTTGTCTTCAATACCAGTGTTACCTTAGTAACCACCAGTAGCATATGAATTGAACCCGGTTACTGCCCTAAGGTTGAATTATTGGAGGGCTATTTCTTTTCACCCCTTTTCATACTCATTTATTTTTCATTCTTCAACCCCTTCAGTGCTTACCGAGACTTCATAACTAGAACCTTGTTGGGTTTATTCCAGTACTAGCTTTGTCTCAGTCCGCACTCTTCCCATATCTCACTTTTCTCCTTTTTTTCATCATACCTAAGGACTCTACACTATCTAGTGGATTGTCCCTGGGTAGATCCCTCCGGCTCTGGTGGGATCGTGAGAACGAATACCTAACCTAACCATCCTTATAACACCATGCATAAAGTAAATTGGTAGGTCTTTTGGTATTGTTCTTTCCTTCATGAAACCAATTGAAAAATCATTTGGAAAATCAATCAAGGTACTTGTGATATAAAATCAAAATATTTTGTACCTTAATTGTTTTGATCATTTTAGAAATGATCCCCCTCAACATGTGCATATGATATTGAAATTGTTTGGCACATGGAGGCAAGAGTTCTTTGAAATAATTTCTTGATCACAATTTCCTTAGAAAAAGCCTTTTGATTTTCTTTGGTAAATTCTCTCCCTCAATATGTGCATAGGATATTTGAAATCATTTTATCACATAGAGGCAAGATTTCTTTTGAAGTATATCCACGATTACAAAAGCCAATATAAACCATTCACTCCCCCTCAATATGTGCATCGATATACGAAAGAGTTTGGCACATATTAGAGAGAACCTGCACTTTGAATCAAAACGATCATCATTTATCAAATTTCATTATTAAATCACAAATTCTCCCCCGATCAAAAATATCAAACCATTTGAGATTTTGGATCCCAAGTGATTTAATACGATTTGGAAAACATGGGAGAATATGTGCCTGATTTAAAAGCTCATCTTGTTTTTGGATAAATCCTCCTCCTCAACATGTGCATTGTGTATTTGAAATCGTTTGGCACATGGAGGCAGGAGTGCCTATAAAGGACTAAAACCAATTCCATTAAAACAGATTTGAGATTTAAATCACTATCTCTCCCCCGATCAAAAATTTCAAACCTTTTGAGATTTGTGATCCCAATTGATTTAAATCATTTAAAAGATTTTGGGGAAAGACGTGGCAAAATTTAATTTTGAAAAATGACTGGTAAGGACCATTTTAAGACATTAAAGATTGTTGGTGTCAGGTATGATTGTTTTAAGAGATCTTTTAGTAAAATAAAACAATTTCACAATCAAACAAGAACAAAAAAAATTTCATTTTGACAGATCTTTGAGTTTTAAAGAAAATCATACCATGACATAACATTAAATCTTTAGATCACCACATTTTAACGTACAAACGGACTTTTATGAAGAAATATTGTTTGAAAAATAATTTATTTTAAATCACTCTCCCCCTCAATCGATGACCGTAGTCGATGATTGAGTGACTTGAGTTTTGATAACATGAAGTCCGGTGATTTTCGAAATTTAGTCCAGTTTATTTTCAAAACCAATATTTTTCCATTTTTCAAAAACAATATTATTTGAAAATTGTTTTAAAAAATGGTATAAAATTGCCTGCACAAAGATACGTTAGGTGGTTGAGAAGCTTCTGTTGATGCTGTAGGGCAGGAAGAAAACCGTCTGCAGATGCAGTGAGACTTCGTACGTTGCATTTTAATGCCAACTGCGGTCAAATTAAGCTCCGTTTCTTCAATCACTTAGAAGAAAACCATCTGCTGATGCAGTGAGACCTCTTACGTTGCATTTTTCATGCCAACACTCCATAGAAGTCCAATTAAGCTCCGTTTCTTCATTTGTCAACCCAAGATATAGTTACCCTTTCCTTTCGGCATCCAATCATATTCAATTGTGGGATCCTGATCGGGAACATTCTTTTATACCATGATATCTGCATACGTTAGTGAACATACATACAGATATACGGTGGTTGACATCACCAAACAGCAATCGACTAATAAAAGTCAATTCAACATATCAATCAGTTCATATAAAGTATGGGAATAATGTGTTTATCAAACTCTACTCATCTAATCCTAACAATCATATCATGGGCACCTAGTCCTTCAACGTAGGTTAACATCATTTTTAATTAAGCATATAGGATAATTAAGATAGCCCGTTAGATGATGTAAATTTGAAAACATTCTCCCCCTCAATCAATGACTTATTTTACTGAAAAGTTTAAAAGCGCTGAAGTCATTGATTGAGTTTTCAATTATTATAAAAACTCTGAATCTGATTGTTTTTAAAGCAACTCATTTTCCACCATTTTGTTAAAAACAACAAATATTTTTCTGAAGAATTTATAGAAGGAAAAACATTTGTGTAGGAACAACAGTCCTTCGACATACTTTCCTCATTTTGTTTTAGGATAAGTGCATGAAATATTTGAAAAATGTTTAAGCGTAGCACTTTCCTTCTTTGAAAAACGGGTTGCTATCTGAAATAATAGCAAACCATGGTTAAGCACGGGTTGCAGTCTGAAATAACTGCAAGCCATTGTTTTGAAGACATGATTTGGAAAAAGAATATTTACACCTCCTTCTCGAACTTCATCTATGGTCCCGTGCCATTATTGAATGACATTTCCAAGACCGTAGATGTTATCGATACCAGAAGACATGTCTTGAGAAAACATATTTTTGGTATTTTTGAAATTTTCTGATTTTTATGGATTTTTGAAGGTTTTATATTTTTCTATTTTGTTTTGCTGGTTTTATAATTTTGTATTTGGTTTTTTGAAAAATATTTACAAAGATAGAGAAGATGATATAGTTAAAGAAGATGATGATACGAGTACCGAGATAATGATATCGAGCAGCCCCGTTGTAGAAGATAGAAGTCATCATCCCTAAAACTTTCACCACCAAAGCTTCCGAGGCTCTTGTATTGAAGAAAGAAATTGAACCATCTGAAAGTGAGACTTTGGCAGCTTCCCCCCTAACCGTAAATCTTCTTATTGAGCAGATTCTAAGCTTTCTTTCAAGCTTGCCTTAGCCAGATGCACAAAGACGCACACCATATCATCGATCTTGCTGCTCCATATAAGAAGGATCATTGTAAGTCTCCGTTTGGGGTTATATCATCAAGAAGAACAACAACGTATCATCCCACTCATAAATAATCTTCTCAAATTTCATAACCACTGAAGTCTGAAGTGATGCATCCCCATAAGGTGTCAAGAGACCACTTCCCCCAAGTAGATGAATAGATGCAGTCAGTCTCTTAGACTAGAGCTCACGAACCCGAATACACATACCCGAGGACAAAGAAACTTATACCATCGAAGTAGCAGATTAAGTCCAATAGCCAAAGAATAACCCCGATGTATACTTTTCTCTCCCCCTGAAGAAAGTGTATGAAGCTTGTAAATCCCCTTTTATCACTTATACCTTATCACAACGTTAGACACAAACACACGTATGGCAAAAACGTGAAACACAAACTGATGATATGCGTAAAGAAGAAAGAATAAGAACGTGGTGACTTGAATGATAGATCGTGTATGTATTTAGAGAGATAAAGGAAAGAAGATGAAAACAATAAGTTGTATATTGCTTCAAGGAAAAACACACACACACACACACACAAGCACACCCCTCAAATGAGACTTTGAGGGGTTTATATAGTCCAAGGGACTTGATGCCCTAAAAGGCTTTCCATGGGCTCGTTTGGGCTTGGGTTGGATTACATCATACATAAGGCTAGCTTAACTTAACTTATAACCAATTAGCTTAGCCCAAGTCCACGAGCCCGTTGACTATTCTATCACGATATCTAACACACATTACAAAGTTCCTAATCGTGAATGACCATCACTTCTAATAAAACAATTAAGGCTAACAATCTCCCCCTAAGGGGTGGTCATTCAAATGATGCTCCACTTGATTAGGTCTTTACTTTTCTCGAGCTTGAACTTTGCGTGTAGATATAGAATAGTCTTAATTCTTTGTTCCTTCATGCTTTGTGATCAGATAATGTGGTTGTCTGCCGTTGTCAACTTCGTTGGTTAGGTGTCTCCTCGTCTTTCTCCACCATGCTCACACTTCTATTTGTCTTTTGGTTACCAATGATGTAGTTCTGGAGTCTTTACACTTTGTAGATTCTTTGACATTGACGAAGAATCATTTTTAACTTTGTGTTTCCTTTGATTATGATGAGAACTTTCATGTGTTGTTGGTATGAGCATGTGTAGAATCTGCACGATCAATCCGCTCCGGAGCTTCCATAAGAAGAAAACATAAAACAGGTTAGTAATCAGCGGATTCCGGCACTTACAAGTTTGAATTTCGAGGGTGTTAACAGCATAGTGTGAAAACACATATCTTATTCTCACAAAGGCCGTTCCTGAACTGGAGTCCCACAAGTGAGATAACACGATATACCGAAGTACATCTACAATTCAGATGAGTCACTGAGGTACACCGAAGCATCACCCCACGACTGTAGACCGTTTGAGACACACTAAGCGTAATCCACGGGGAGTTACCGAAGTGACCTGCTGTCAGGGCTGCTTGATGTTGACCCTGGCAGGAGTTTCCATCCAATCACTGAAGATCACAGATGTGAAACTTCTCATAAATGTTCTGGAAGATTGCTAAGATCTGCGTAGGACTCTATAATATATCACTTGTGCCTTATTGATGAACAACAAGCGATGTCATGTCAAGTGTTCCTATGAGATCTTTTGATGAATCTCGTGGCTCTAGACTCGATTAGTGCATTTTGGTTTTCCTGAGCGGAGACTAGGGAGAGGGTCTCCTTCTTCAATACCAACAATCTCTAAGAGAAAGTCAATAGATTATGTAGGGTTCCCAGTGAGAATGAAACAAATCCTTTTAAGAGGAATTGAGTGGCTAGAAGGTTTAGTGCAGTGCGTCACTGGGTCCATGACGTCTTTGTCTTCAATACCAGTGTCATCTAGTGACAACCAGTAGCAGATGAATTGAACCCGGTTTCTGCCCTAAGGTTGAATATGGAGGGCTATTTCTTTTCACCATTTCTTTTACTTTTCTTTTTAATTCTTCAACCCCTTCTTTCTCCTTTCTCACATTACTCCTTTTTTCAATCATTCCTAAGGACTTCTAATACTAACTATTTGTGATGTCCTTGGGTAGATCCTTCCGGCTCTGGCGGATCATAGGACGAATATTCCTATCCTTAGTCACCTTATAACTCCATGACTGTCCTATTGTTGCCATAAAACCATTTTTCATGAAAATCTCTCAGAATGTTTATGATAGAAAACATGTTTGGAACACTCCGAGAGTTTTATATTTTCAGAAACACTCCCCCTTCACATGTGCTTATAAGTTTTGACAGAAATCTGCACAGTGAGAGTAGAGTTCGCACTTTTTGAATTGATCGACTTTAAATGAACTAGACCGATTCGAGACACGTTTACATTACTAGAGAACTAGCTTGAAATTATTACCCATCCTGGTCAAGTCCATAGAAAGTTTCTCGAGATGGTACATGATTCCTCGTCAATTCATTGGTTTCATCTGAGTCGAGCTCTTTTGAGAATCAAACAACGATCATTAAACTTTTTTGATCACATTTTAATCACGTCTCCTCCCCCTCAAAAATAGCATATTCGTGATATTGTTTATATCAACGGATTAAACAACATTTTAGAATCTTTTTGGGAGACAAACGGATTTGATTTAAGCATGAATTTGGAACATTTTGTTTTATACTCCCCCTTTAATAAAGCATAATCAATTAAAGGGTTTTAGAGGGAGTTATCTTGAGCACAAAATATTTTGAAAGATTTTGAAAAATCTTTTTGAACAATCTTGAAAAGGTGCTCTAGATGATGATGATTTCTCACCATTTTTAAATGTAGTGCACTGAAGCGTACACTAGATTTTTCTTTAAAAAACACGAGTTTTGATTTGAAAATAATCAAAAGTCATCATTTTAGTCCGGGTTTCGTACTGAAGTATACGAAAGCCATTTTATTAAAGAAATATTGAGAAACGACATGTTTTGGAAAACATTTAAAGAACTCTCGCTCAAGCATCTGTACATGCCCGTATCATTGTTGAATGAGATTTCTAGAAACGTACAGAATATCGATTATACGAGAGACATGTCGTGAGAAGAATATTTTTGGATTTTATATTTTCTATTGTTTTTGAATTTTTTGAAAGTTTTATATTTTTATATTTTGTTTTTGTTGGTTTTTCAAATTTTGTATTTTGTTTTTCAAAAAATATTTACAAAGAAGATTTGAAGAAAGAGAAATTAAGTTGGGACAAGTAAAAGTGGAGATAAGAGTGGAATAAGAAAAGGATTTCCACATGCGAAATTGGCATAAAGTTCTTCTTTACCACACGGGGTATATGAACCTTCAATACTTTTACAAGTACCTGCATCCACAGAAGAAGAATTTTCACAAATAACAGTGTTAGAAGTACATGATTCCTCACGGTGAGGGTGATCACTATCAACGGTTGTAGTGGATCTGACTTCCTTATCCGAATGATTGTCACTATTATCTGTGTTGGTGCAAGTATCAAAAATCTTTCCAGTGGGAATCCATCTAAGACCTATTTTGTTGAAAACTTTGCCCGTGGGAATCCACCTAAGGTAAGATCTAGGAGTTGTTTTCTTATCAGATGCAGCGGAAGACTCATTTTTAGAAAAACTACGTCCTGAAGAGATCGTCCTATTAGGTGTCTTTTTGTTTGTCTTTTTATCAATGGGCTTGTTTCTATTTGGAGTCTTAGTGGATTGTGCCTTGGCACGAGAATTATCTTTCTTGAGATATTGTGAGACACATGCATGATGATTAGCTGAAAAGACACATTTTTTACATGTAGTACAGACAAATTCAATATTCTTGTTTAAAACAGCAGCTTTAACTTTGTCACTACAGTCTTTTGGAAATTGAATCTTGTTCGAAAAAGACTTAGAATTCCTAGTGTTGTTTTCTAAGGGCATAGCATTTTCTTTTGCGCAACTACTCTTAGATGCAAGCCAATCCCTAGTCTTTTGTAAAGTGTTCCTAGGTAATGGTTTACTACTACTAGCAGTGCCTTGAAATCTTGTAGAATTCATCACCCTAGATGTTGCACCTAGAATTCCGTCTTTTCGAGTCTGTGCCTTTTTCCTAGCTTCTTCTAGATAGTGATTGTTGACCATGTCGTTAGAACCGACAGATTCTTTAACTGGATTTTTGGTCACATTCCGTGTACTATTCCTAGAAATGCCAGGTGAAATCACTTTAGGTTTTTCAGCAACTGCTTTGTCTTTTTCAAAACCTTTGATAATTCTCTTTTTAATAGTCAAAGTCTGTGGAGTGACTGTTTTTGACAAATCATGTTTCTCATTGACTTTTGGAGGAAACTGAGAAATAGACATTTTTGGTTTGAAAACCGATTTTGGAACATTTGTATTCTCCTCAGTCAATGGTTTTGCAAACTTAGTATCCATAGCCTTTTCTTTTAGACATCCCAGCTGAGCTCTCAAAAGGTCATTTTGCTCTTGCATGTCCTTGTAGGCACGCTCATACGACAGTTTGTCATACTTGCATTCCTCGGTTTTTCGATCAAGTTGTTTAAAATATGATACATTTTCTTTTTCAAGTTTTTCAAGAGCATTTTCATATTTTGAAACAATTGTGGAGGTCTCAGACTGGAGTCTTTCATGATCTTCAACAGAATATGTTTGTAAAATAATGGACATGATATCGGTAGTCATAACATCTTCGAAGAGAGAATCATTTAGATTTTCCAAAACTTTGATGTGTTCAACACTTGCATTAGCTTGCTTTACCAGGGATTTATGGTCCTTGACAAAGTCAGCTGTTTCTTTCAAAAAGGCTTGTTCAAAATAAATTACCCTGGAGTTGATGTTATTCAGCTGAGGGGCAATTTCAGTTTCAAAAAACTTTTTTTGTTCAATATCAAAACTATTAAACCAGATGTTGGTTGTAATATGAGTTTTAGTTTTAACGGTCTCTTGAAGTCTCCCAATTCTAGTTTTAACATCGTCTAAAATGCTTCTGGCATCACTTGTGTTAAAAGGATTGTTTGAAGACATTTGTTCGATTTTCGAAAAGGATTTTGAGACAACTACAGGAGTTGCAACTGGTTTTGAAACTGGTGTGATGGAAAACTTTGATTGTTCTTTATGTGAAACAAACGAAATACCATTAATTTTGTTCCATTTGTTATAATCAATTGATTTGATTTCCAGATGTTTTTGTTTCATTCTTGATCTACTCTCCTCAGATAGTTCTAACGTTTCAAGATAATCATGCACAATTATAGGTTCATGCAAAGGTTTTCCATTGTTCAACACATTCTGAGATTTCTGATCTTTCTTGAGGAAACAAGGAGGTGAGTTACCAAGAGCCATTTTATGTGTCGTATGAAAAATCGGATTTACTTGATTAGAAAGCATCTTGTTTGTTTTAGCGGAATGACCCGTTGTAAGAAGTAAATTATCCAATTTTTTGATAGTTTCATTTTTATCCAGAATTTCATCAAGAAGAGATTCTTCTCGTTTTGAAAAATCAGCAATCAACTGTTTCTTCTCTTTTTCAAGATCAGATTGCAGTGTTTTTTGTTTAGAAAGTTGGTCATTTAGTTCAGAAATTTCCTTGTTTAAAGATTTTAGTTTCAAGTTCAGATTCACATAAAGTGTATCATACTTGATTTGCAATTGTTTTTCTCTTAAAACAGAATCTCGGTAACCAATTTCTAATTCTCATATTTTGTTTGTATGAAATTCATAGGCTCTGGCATTCTCTTTGTAACTCTCAAGCTCAGTGGTCAATTTAACATTCGCGGCCTTAACTTCGCGATTGACCTTACTCACTTTCTCAATTTCAATGCCACAATTATTGATTAATGATTCAAAATAAGCACGTGTTTCCTCATCAGTATCAGTATTTTGTGCCACACAGCCTCCACTAGGATCCACATCTGGAGTTTCGGAGTTAGTATTGCTACAACTCGGATTGTCCAGGTATGTATCATAAGTAGGTGCTGGCGTCACAGAATGTTGTTCGTCATGAGTAAACACATCAAATATGACATTGTTATAGCATGGATCAATGATTGGTACCTCAGATACTGCGTTGGCGTCATAGACAGGAGGTGCGTCAGAGTCAGTGTCGTACTTAGTCTCCTGAAGATTTGCCATGAAGATGCAGTTTGCATTGAGTTCCTCGAGGTCTTCCAAATCATCCACAATAGCAAAAAAATCATTTTCCTCAGCACTCAACTGCATCCCTGCTTCTTGCTTCTGTGCTAACAGCATAGCTTTCCGAAGAAACTCAGCATTCTTCTTGTGCGGTTTAGTGGGACAGTTTCTTGCCATGTGACCCACTTCTTGACAGTTATAACACTTAACCTGATTACCCTGATTCACATTTCCATAATTCCCAACGACTGGAGCTGCAACATTCCCATTCTGATTACCCACTGCTCTATTCCCAACATTCTGAACCCAACTGATTACCCGGATTCGGAACCGCCTGATTACCCATTCGAAATCCAGTAGCATATCCCTGCTGATTCCCAATAACTCCAACCATTTGTCCTTGATTACCCATATTCACACCCGGCTGTGCAATTTGCCTGTTGCGAGTGTTTGATGAAATCCGTTGGTTGTTGTTAGTTGGTGTGGAATAGCGACCTCTAAATGCTTTACCCAATAAAGAAAATACTTGTAACAAAGCTTCTTCGGGTTCCATTTCAAAATCAGTGATTCCTTGTTCCTGGTAATGTTGTTGTTCTGGTGGATAGTTTTGTTGTTGAGGGATAACAGCTTGTGGTTGTGGAATGTATTGCTGCAAGTTGTTGTTGTTGGAAGATGATGAAGACTGATGTTGTGTATTCACTGAAGGTTGAGTCTTTGCAATAATAGCCAATGGATCATGATTCTTTGCCAATCTTTCTTTCCTGACTTCATTCGCTTCAGCTTGGTTTTGTTTCAGAAAATCGTTTAGTTGATCAAAGTTCACCTGATGTAAATCTTTTGTTTGGTTGACAATAGTGACATATCGTCCCCATTCTTCTAGAAGATTGTTCAGGAACTTGATGTTTTGAACGATAGTTCTGGGTGCTAGCTTGTTTCTGATTAGCTCATTCATCAAAGTGCAAAACCTTCCATAGTAGGATTCAATGGATTCTCCTGGAGTTGAAGTAAACTTTTCCCATTCAGTTAGCAGCTTGTTCTCCATGTCTTGTTGACCAATTTCTGTTCCATGACAAAGCCGTCTAACACGTTCCCACATATCGAAAGCAGTTTCACAACTGTCTACCGCAACAAATATGTCTATTGGTAAACCCAGTTGGACAATATGAATTGCCATGTCATCTGCATCGACTTGCTTCTGATCCTCTTCAGTGTATTCTGATTCAGTTTGAGTATGATAAGATGGTGGGACGTCAGGAGTTCCAGGGTCTAGGATTTGTCGAGGCTTGAAGGGTCCATTCGTAATGGAGTTAATCATGAGTTTTCCATTAGGTTTGGTCTTGATGTAGCGAAGCATACGACTTTTCCATTAAAGATAACCACCTTTTGCCAACATAGGAGGACGGTTTTCGGCACCGGCTGCATGAATGTCTTGTTGAGTTGCCATTGATGAAGGTATGATATGATAAAGTTGATGTAGGATCGATTCAACGATAAAGGAGTTGTGGTTGATGAAGATTAAGCTCGGTTGAGGTTTTTCTGAAAGTCGTACTCGTAACCTTGGTTCTTAGGCGTAAAAAAATTTCCTCCCAAAATTTGAAATTCACTATAAAAATCAATTCTAAGGTCGTATGAAAAATTTG
This sequence comes from Chrysanthemum seticuspe, assembly GCA_019973895.1. NCBI lineage: Eukaryota > Viridiplantae > Streptophyta > Magnoliopsida > Asterales > Asteraceae > Chrysanthemum > Chrysanthemum seticuspe. The sequence goes on from BPTQ01000005.1 coordinate 215,325,782, forward strand.
AGTTATGACAATTTTGACGCCAAATTTGACCCGAAAAATTTGAATTTAGGCCCAAAAATTTGAATTTTTGACCAAAATTTTCACAGTTAAACCAAAATTTGAATCTCGCGTAAAAATTGAACGTTTAGTCTCCTCAAAAATTTGATTTTTTTTTTAAAAACCTTTATGCGTAGAAAGAGCTTAGGCGTAGACAACAGAAGTTACGAGTAGGATATGGTTACGAGTAGGATGGCTTAGGCGTAGGATTCCTTAGGCGTAGGAAATGCTTATGCGTAAGTTTAAAGTTAGGCGTAGAAAAACTTATGCGTAAGATTTAGTTATGCGTAAGACAAGCTTAGGCGTAAGAAAATACTTAAGCGTAAAGTGTTCTACGCGTAAGTCTAAGCTTATGCGTAAGATTAGGGTTTTGCCCAAAAATCCTTTACACTATCACAGTGTAAAAGATATCCAAAAGTCGAAGTGTTCCACAAACTTATCCAAGTGAGGGAAGCACTGAGTAATCGTTATAGCTCGAAGAATCTGCATCAAAAGCTTATGCGTAGACACAGGACGTTGACTTTTCTTACGCGTAGAACTAGGGTTTTGACCTACGCGTAAAAAATTTCCAGCGATTCAAACAATTTCTCTTGCACAAACAGCCTTAAAAACACTCGAATAACACAAAAATGTTGACCTTTTTCACCCAAAGTGCTTAGAAAGCTTACGAGTAGAAATGACCAACGAACCAAAAACGAGTTCAAAAATGAAGAAAAACACGTAAAGCTTCGAACTTTTTCCAAAAAACTGAAACTTTAGCACCAAATAAACCTTAAACCACAAGAATCTTGAATTTTTAAGTGCAAAAATTAAAGCTTTAAGCGTCGAAATATGACTAACGAGCAGTACGCGTAACCCTTCAAAACAAACACAAACACTCCTAAACCATTGTTAGGCGATTGATACCAATTGTAAATCCCCTTTTATCACTTATACCTTATCACAACGTTAGACACAAACACACGTATGCATAAAACGTGAAACACAAACTGATGATATGCGTAAAGAAGAGAGAATAAGAACGTGGTGACTTGAATGATAGATCGTGTATGTATTTAGAGAGATAAAGGAAAGAAGATGAAAACAATAAGTTGTATATTGCTTCAAGGAAAAACACACACACACACAAGCACACCCCTCAAATGAGATTTTGAGGGGTTTATATAGTCCAAGGGACTTGATGCCCTAAAAGGCTTTCCATGGGCTCGTTTGGGCTTGGGTTGGATTACATCATACATAAGGCTAGCTTAACTTAACTTATAACCAATTAGCTTAGCCCAAGTCCACGAGCCCGTTGACTATTCTATCACGATATCTAACACACGTTACAAAGTTCCTAATCGTGAATGACCATCACTTCTAATAAAACAATTAAGGCTAACAAAGCTCAAGAACCCGAAGTACCCGAATGCCCAAAGAGAGAATAACCGATAACATTGAAGAAGCAGGCCGAATCACTGATTATCTCTGCGGGTGACAATCTCTGCGGATGTCAACACCGGAATAAGTGATTATATCTCTGAATCACTGATTAAGCCCTCAAGTAAAACAGCTGAGCATCCCCAATGTACACAATCTCTCTCCCCTGATGATTGTGATAACATCAAAATCATCACACACTTGTGTACCTCTTTCATTTTCAGAAACTAACTCTTCCATCTCTTCCCCCACATAGTTGGAATTAGAACACTAAATGCCATGAGTCAAATATTGAGTTTCTCTGCGGTAATGACCTTCGTCTTCCCGGGATATCTTCAATCACTTAGAAGTATTAAGTTCATCAAGTTTACTCGCGTTTAGATGCTTGTCTCCTTCCCCCTTGCTGGTTTTGACACTTCAGAATCAGCAACATCTTATCAGCCCAAATACTTGAAATCTTTTTGAGAAGACCAACATATGCTCAGATGTATCTGTGAGAATCAACTTGCTGAAGAGTGTGAGCAAGTCTAATTGGGGATTAAATCAGACATTTCACTCTCCCCCAATTAGTACTCTCCCCTAAACCGATAATCTGTTTGATAAATGCCCATATTAAGAAGAAGTCTTTAGATAATCAAATGCAACTCGTCTTTTAGTCTTCTAACATGTATCAGAAAATGTAGAACCGACTGTAGACTCGACCTTCTTCAAGATTGTCCAGTTGGGGAATAGATAGTTAACATCTTCATCTCACCAAAAAGCATCCCAATTAACTTACCTCTTGCAAATCCCCTTAACTAAAATCCCTCCCAATCAAACAAGAACAGAAAGATGTTCATCAAGGAAATTAGCAATCAGCCCGCAACGAACACACGAAATGGTAACACCAAGCAAACAATCACATCAAACAAGAACAGAAGGTTGTTCGGAATCATCATGTTGATGTGCACGTGAAGCATTAACTGGAAGTACTTTGTCGATAAACTCATCAGTCCATATGAAGATGTCAACCAACGGCTCTTAAAAAGAAACTCCATGTAAAGATGACCCGACAAGAAGAAGCTCGTTTCTTACATGAGTTTGGAGCCGTTTGACCATTTATTCTCAGAAATCAATCAACCATGCAGTAAATTCACACTTCTTCTCACCCTCAAGAATTGCATACGGAGATGCCATTCTTGATTAAACAAGTGATTATCATCCAAACGTATTCTATTCACACTTCTCCCCCACAAAATTAGCACATGATGTCGCCATCGTCATTATAGTTGAGCAAGTGGAATAAGAAAACAATCAACAGTAGCCCGGTTCACTTGATGATTAAGCGCATGGAAAAAGCATGAAGCATGTTGATGAGAATGGTCATAATAGAGAAGATTTCTCTTCTTCAGAAGATAAAGCGCACTAAAGCGTACACTTTTCTTTTCTTTAGGTACGAGGCTTGAACTGTTGTGTTCAAACGTCATAAGAAGATTTCTCTTCTTCGGAAGATAATGCGCACTGAGACATACACTTTTCTTTTATTTAGAGAACGAGGCATGAACTGTTATGTTCATACGTCATAATCTCTCTCTTTTCATCTACTCTTGGCAAAACATGTAATCATCACCATTATCATTCAAGTAGGCTCTTTTTCGTGACAGTTGATGGAGAAAACCCAATATGATGAATTTGACCCTTAAGTAAACTACCCCGAACTCGTGACTTAAACTTGCACATATATAACAAAGAGCGGTGTCGAGAATTCATGCTCCATTGAATCTCTAATTACTCTATACTCTTCAACCAACCAACCATCAAGTAATAGACGTATATCACCTCTTGAAAATCCACAATTAAATGGGACACTGAGCACTACAATGTAACTCCTTAAAGTGATAGTTATCTTGTGGTGGTAAGAGCCCAATTCCCCCAAGTGGTAAAAGAAAAGGTAAAGTCACCCAACAATAACTAGATTTCTAAGTCTTCGTTTTTTGATAATAAGCTCGAACAAGGATCTTGAAGAATCTTCATCCAACCATCCCCGATACCTTCAGATACTAAGTACACTCACCCCATGATATTTCACTTCAACCTAAATTAGATAATACTGAATTAACCCCGTTGTCACATCTTCTGGTTAAAAGCTCAACTCTAGCCTCCTTTGACGTTTTAAGTGAACTCTGATAATGGTTTCATCCCGACCATGGTTAAAAGCACATCACCCCGTAAAACCATGTAATAACCAAACTGCCATGACGAATATCCAAACATACATCCAATTCATGAAGTACACCCTTTTATCCGTTCTTCGAAGTAGACACCATAGCACCAGCATCAAAGAAGATCCCGAAATATGTTTCCCTTTCTCCAGGATGGTTCCATCATTATGGGATTTTACAACTCTATGGTTTAAACCGAGAAATAGTTTCTTTCGCGGGATTTTACAAAACCAATTACAAAACCAAGATAAATCCGGAGATGCACTTTACAAGGATGTTTCCATTGTCACGGGATTTTACAAGTCTATGATTTAAACCAAGAAATAGATTCTTTCGCGGGATTTTACAAAAATCAAGACAAAACCGTAAACAATATCAGTTTGAATGTTTTATGACAACTTTGATTTCGGTGAATATCTGTTTTAGGGGAACATGCAGCGGTTCATCAACGATTCATTATCTAACACCAACAATAACATCAATCATCCAATAAACACTTTGGTAAACACATCATTCACGCATTCTGACGGCTGTTGCTGTGACCACATGGTGAAGTAAACCCGATATGTTAAACTTGATCATGAAGTGAACTTCCCCATATTTGTTACTTAAACTTGTACTAATCCTTGTGAAGAAGAAACGGTGTACCCAATGTACAAAACCTCTTGACGTATCCTCAACTAAATAGCCAAGTCTTTATCACCCTCTATAAGCGCCCAAACAAGTCATCTTCGCAGAAGGGTAGAAAGAAAGAAGACGAAAATAAGTAAACTCGTCCGGAAAACTCACTTCAAATCCAAATAAGAAATACCGAATAATCAACCCCGAAGTCAACTTCGTTCACATATCAATTTAAGCCGTGACATAGTATCCTTCGCGAAAATGTATATACCAAAGTATCAACCCGGATTTTGAACCTTACCATCAGATCTCCATATATCAACTCACATAAAATCCAATACATGAGTAGCCCATACGACCCAATCATGTGAACGGCCCAAATTTGGTTACATGCAAAAATCAAGGTCTGGTTTATGAAAGTCAATACAATCATTCAAGTCCAACTTTCAAGTAAAACTGATTGAACCGTCACATCATTACAAAAGTAATGCTGGTCAAGAACCTCGAAGTCATTTAAATCTAATAATAGCTCAAGCCATGAATCCGTATCCTCCCGTGAAAATGTACCAAAAATACCACTCAAATACTAAATATCATCAAAAATATGTATCTAAAAAATAAGATAACACATTTTACTAATCCAAGTTGCGTTTGAGACAATCTCACTCCAAATCCATGCAATCTATCCAACAACCCACGAGATATCTTGCAGATGAGGCCCACACCACGAATCTAAATCCAATATCACGAAAGCATTTGATTTATTTGAAGCCCACGATCCATTTGAACATGTGATAACCGGATATAAATTTACTTGACACATTATAACCCTAACCCTATCATAACCCTAAGCTACACATAAACATACCGCCCCCAAACATCTTATTCTCTCAACACAGATATAGTCTTATCACATCTCAAACTCTCAGCTTATCTCAAAAGTTTCTTATTTTCTAATCATCACAAGAAATCGAACACTCAACACCATTAAATTGAATCATTCATACTCAACCTTACCTTTATCGAACGCATATCAATAATCAGTTGTCTCAGGACACAAATCATGAAACGGTTGTACATTAACAGTCATGACCTCGCCACAGAGATGGCTAGAGGTCCATCTACAGAGCCACAGGGGTGGCACGAGGGTTTTGAGACCTTCCATAAGATCAAACCAAGGCATCAAGGTGGGTGTTTATATCATAGTTTTGATTATGTATGAGGTCTTTTAACGAAATAATTGAATAAATTAACAAAGTTGTTAAATTTATTCCATTGACTTCGAAAAGAAATAAGAAGCTAGGCTTCGCCAGTTAAAATCAATGATGATAAATCAACTTCCTGTATGTGACTCTTGATAGTCATGATGTTCTTATGTAGCACACAAAAATTGATAGTCTGAGGTCTCGTTTGTTGATTTTCCTTTTCCGATTAAGAGTCCTAGAGTCTTGATAGAGAGTTGGGGAGTGATGTGAGGGGTTCTTGAAGTGAGTCTAGGTCTAGGATAAGTTAGGTTCGGATTGGGTTAAGGTTTCTCATGGACTGATGATGGAACACCTGAGGTCGAGTGTTATTTGGTTAATGGTATTTAAGTGTTAAGTCGTGGTCTGCATTCTACTTCATCCTTTCTGTCAAGTCGCCATATGGAGTCAAGTCGCCAACTATTTTGAGTCACAAGTCGCAATTACTGATTAGTCAAGAGACAAGTCGCTAGCACTAAGTCGCTAGCACAAGTCGCTAGTGCAAGTCGCTAGTGCAAGTCGCTAGTGCAAGTTGCTACGTGCAAGTCGCTACCATGAGTCAGTACTCATGATAATACAAGTCGCTACATGACATGCTAGATAAGTCGCTTTGACTGTTTGACTCAAAAGTCAAACAAACCCAACTCGCTTTTGACCAAAATATCAACTCGGTACATTTTATTGAAAACACAAATCGCTAACTTATGTTTGAGACAAGTCGCTACAACTCGACTTAAGTCGCTATGAGGAACATGAGGACCATTTTTTTTGACCAAGTTGCAAAACCCAGGAAACATGCATAAAAATGCTTTCTTGACCAAAGTTTTGACCACAAAGTTATGTTTACAGATTTGGTATAAGTAAAAAAAACAGAATAACATGACATGGACAACACATGACACAAGACAGATATGTAAAGATGAGTACATGAAAGACTATATGACATTTTTAGACCGAAACAAACACATGAAGAACTGTTTAAAAACTGTAGTACCAACATAATATAAAAACATTATCCGAACCAAAAAAATGGTGTAAAACAGCTTAAACATGAATCAAGAACCACAATGAATCAACACAACACAACATCCTTGGCTCTGGTACCAATTGTAGGATCGTAATATTATTGTGTTGATGATTCGGGTGGTCTTGGATGATGAAAATACATGTTTGCCATAGTGAGAGAGAAAGAGATGAGAGGGAGTTTCTTGGTAGAGACTTGCTTCACAAATGTAAGGAATGTTAGATTATGAGAAAAGCTCCACCCCTTCCATGGATGGAAGGGGTATTTATAGTTACAAACATAACGACCTCCTATCGGCCTGTGGATCAGGTATACAGTGGGTAAAGACCCGTCCTTCCTCCACGGTGTTACTCTAAACTAAACTACGCTACTAATTAACTAATTAACTACTAAATAACGTAACAAACGATATGTCTACGAGCTAACTTATGCTAGATAATATTTGGGGTGACCGACACTTTACTTATGGAATTTCCAATTCCTAACAATGCTACATGCGGATTGTTGTACGACTATTTGAAGCCCCACCAAAAGGAAGTTGACAAAGAAAGGGTTATCCGTGGACTACCTGTTTCACCATCACTTCCGGATAATCAACAATTAGCTTTGTGGGCTCAATCTTGTTATCCTCAATTCCCGACCTTACAAACTGTATTCACAAATCCTCCACAACCTACTACTCAACCATCTGCTAAGATAACACCTTATGATCCTTTACAACAGCAAATACCACAAGAAAATCAACTGGTTCCATAAAACAACAACAATACTCAAGCACTTTATAGTGAATCAACTGAGGATGCTGAAGCTTTTGATGCATTGCAACAAGGATTTGTTATGATTGCTAGAGCCTTTGGTCGATACTCCAACAAATCCAACAATCGCATTCGCACCTCATCTAACATAAGGAATCAGGATGTTGTTAACAATGGAAGAGTTGAGGTTCAAAATCATGGTCAAGTTCGTCAGATGGGCGGTGCTCAAGGGTTTAATCCAATGGGAAGGAATAACATGGATGCTCCACAACAACAAAGGGCTCAAGTGGTTGAACAGGGTAATGCTCAGAATGGGGCGAATGGTCTTCGTTGCTATAACTGTAATGAGAAGGGTCATCTAGCGAATGCATGCCCAAAGTCGAGGACAAGAGGCAACGCTTATCACAAAGAGGCTTTACTCTTGGCTCTTAAGGATGAAGCTGGTGGAACTCTTACCAACAAGGAACAGAGCTTCATGGCAAATGCAGATTCTGATGATGATATGGAGGACTTGCAGGCTAATGCAACAATTATGTTGATGGAAAACATGTAAGAACTCCACATGAGTGACACAGGCCCAATGTATGACACTGACGGCTTGTCTCAGGTACCGGATCAAACCGTATTCATTACTGATATGGTATCTCCGCCTACATCTGTATCCGACGAGGATCAGAGTGTTCAACATGAGCCGTCTACATCTCATTCCGATGATAATCAAATAGATCCCGTATTTATATTTGACGATCAAGATGACCTTATGGTTACCATTGATAATCAAGTTGACTCTGTGGTTATACTTGAGGATCTGACTAATGATCATGTTGAGACTCACGTTGAACAAGCTGAACTTCCGTCTGAGCTCATGCCCTTACTTACAGACCAAGAATCTCGCCTGGAATTATGCATGGACATCAATAAGCAATTAAAAAAAATGCACTATTAACTAGGGATATTGAATGCTTAAAAAACCAACTCAATGTTTTTCAAACTTAAGAAAAACGTGAAAAAGGTTTTGAAGTCGCTTTTGCTAAATCTTACCAAAACGAAAAATCATTAGAAAAACAGATACGTGATCTAGTCGCATCCAAGAATGCTTTGTTGTCTCAAATAGAACAACTGAAATATGATCATAAACAACAACTTAACGCTCTCACTTTGGAAACTCAAAAAGCCAAGTCTGAGTTGTTAACTTGTCAAAAACAGTTCTCTGAGTACAAAAAGCATTCAACGAAAAGAAAAGATAACTATCTTGAGGAAATTGTCGACTTACAAAATAAAATCAAAGAGTTTCAAAATGTTGTTTATAAACATGGTGAATCAATCATAACGATTCAAAAGTTTACTTTTAAACCAAATCCAAATGGATATGGACCGAATCTTGCTGATTACAAACCAAAGTTTTCAAATAGAGCATTCACACCAAATCCTAAAGTTTACAGTGTAGAACATAGAATTGATGATTCCATTATGAGTGTTGTTGAATGTAATCGTCAAGAGAAATTAGATGCAGAAGACGAGAGTCGGTCAAAATTGGAAAATGTTGTTTATAACAAACCATTTAACTATTCTAAAGTCGTTACTTTCGTCACACAACAGGATTTTTCTAACACACCTTGGGTTATCACACCTACTTTTGAGGTTTAGGGTTTAGGGTTTAGGGTTTAGTCCCCTTTCCAATACTGCACAAATTAATGGTCCTTTACCTTCACTTAGTGAAATAAAACCATTAGCCGAACAATGTAAAGTTATAAAATATTTTGAAACATTCTTATCGGACATCAAACTTTTGGAACATGAAATTGAAATCAATTCTGAAATGAAAGTTGAGCATTTTCAATCGCCTCAAGCGAGAGCCCAAAGAGATATTTTTCAGAAACGAATTTTACCACATGTCCAAAATTTGAAAAATTGTGCAATATATTGGGAAAGGGACTTTCACAAGGAGCTTGGACTTATGAAAAGAGTTTTCAAACAAACAGAAACATCGATTTCAAATACTAAACGTAAAAAGAAATTGTTGAGAAAAGATGTTGATCGACTCTTGGAAGATGTTATCTGTGCTGATATCCATAATGTTGTGTTACTACATTCAGTTGCATATGCATTTGATTATATCTCTGCTGATTCTGTTGATTCCGTTGAAAATGTTGAGAATACTGATACTGTGTCACAAATCAAGTCTTTAAAAGTTGAAAATGAATGTTTGTTTAACGAGCTTTCAAATGCAAAACGTCGTCTTCAATGGTGTCAAAAAGATTGTCATAATCGAGAACTCGCTTTGCAAAACAAAATCAACCAGTTGCACACTAAAACTTTTCATCCAAAACTTGAGCAACTGGATGATCAAAACGTGTCTTTGAAGTGTCAAATTTCAAAATATGAACAAGAAATTTCACAAGTTAAAAAGGAATATGCTGTCATCTTTGATTTACTCAAAAAGACTCGTGCTCAAGCGTCAAAAGATATTGATGATCATCTTGAATATACCAAAGATGTTTTACAACAAAATGGAAATACTCGTTCTCAAAATCAAGATTTGTTACACAAAATCCATTATCTAAAAGCAGAGTTGGTAATACTTATGCAAGATAGGGATAGTAACACTGAAGTAACTACACCTAAACAGATTCAAAACGACTCTAGAACATCTAACGACAAACCACAAGAAACTAATGTGCTTCCCTCTACTGAAACATGAATAGTTGCCTCTTTTTCCAACGCCTGCACTTCACAGCCTAGGAGCAATACAAGGAAGAATAGGAAGTTGCGACGTAAGAAAAGAACAATACAGAATGCTGAAGTAGAAGAGCACCCTAGGACTTTGAATAAAACTCAAGTTGCACCCACTTTAGATATTGCGTCTGACAAATGTAATGAACAAAGTGATGTAACGAATGTTGAATCCTTAAGTACTCTTAATGTTTTGTTTGAAGCTTCTTGTGTTGGTTGTTGTAAAAGCATGTTTTCTGGTTGTCCTGATAAATGTGTTGCTAAGGCTATCTTATCTCGTAAGCGAAATACTAGAAAACGTAATACCTCTAGGCCAACTAATGCTTTTAAGTCTGTGTTAGGCAAACCGCCTTCTAGTGTTTCTGCAAACATCATTGATGTACTTGTAGCACCCACTTCACCTCCTAGGAAGAACTTATCACCTAGTGCATTCACTAAGACCAAAGCTAAGACTAGTTGGAGGTGGCAGAAATGGTTACATAATACACTAGGATTTCAATGGATACCTAAAATCATAAACATGTGTGTTTCACCTATAACTGCATCGGAACCCTCTAACTCTTCGGGTTCCACATCTACTTCTATTCCATCTGTGTCATCTTAGCAGGTGATATAGATCATCCTCTGGATTGTTGATAGCGGATGTTCCCGACACATGACAGGCAATCTCAAATTGTTATCAAACTTTGTTGCAAAGTTCATTGGCATTGTCAGATTCAGAAATGATCACTTCGCAGCTATCATGGGCTACGGAGATTACATCAATGGCAACATCGAAATTAGCAGGGTTTATTTTGTGGAAGGTCTCGGTCATAATCTCTTCTCAGTTGGTCAGTTTTGTGATGGAGATTTGGAAGTTGCTTTTCGGGAGAAAACTTGTTTCATTCGTGATCTACAAGGAAACGATCTTATGTCCAGCACCCGCAATTCAAGTCTTTATACAATCTCAATGCAAGACATGATTGCTTCATCTCCCATCTGTCTACTTTCAAAAGCTACATCTACAAAATCTTGGCTATGGCACCATCGTCTCTCACATTTAAACTTTCAAACCATAACCAATCTTGTACGACACAAACTTGTTTAAGGTCTCCCAAGATTTCGGTATTAAAAAAATCACCTTTGCTCAGCATGTGAACAAGGGAAAAGCACTCGTGCTCACTTTCCTTCAAAGATGGAACACAGCTCACAACATGTGCTTCATTTTCTTCACATGGACTTGTGTGGCCCGATGCGCGTGCAGACGATTAATGGCAAATGCTACATCTTGCTAATTGTCGATGACTACTCAAGATGGACTTGGGTTTATTTTCTTCAGAGTAAAGATCAAGCTCCACAGATGATCATCACCTTTCTCACGAAAATTCAAGTTCAGCTTCGGAACACAGTTAGACAAATCAGAACAGACAAAGGAACTGAATTTGTGAATCAAACTCTTCGTGCATATTATGAGAAAGTGGGAATTAAGCATCAAACATCCATTGCACGAACACTGGAACAAAACGGAGTTGTTGAAAGACGAAATCATACATTAGTGGAAGCTGCAAGAACGATGTTAATCAATGCTAAACTTCCAGATTACTTGTGGGCTGAAGCCGTGTCTACTTCATGCTACACTTAGAATCGCTCAATGGTTACCAAACGCCACAACAAAACACCTTATGAGCTTATCCACAACCATAAACCAAATCTCAAACACTTTCATGTATTTGGATCCCTCTGTTATCCGAATAATGATCGTGATGATTTTGGTATGCTCAAAGCCAAAGCTGACATTGGAGTCTTTGTTGGATATTGTGAAAACTCTAAAGGTTACCAGATCTGGAATCGTCGTATAAGGGAGATTATGGAAACGATTCATGCAAATTTCGATGAGCTTACTGAAATGGCTTCTGAGCATAACAGCTTGGAACCCGATCATAACCGTTTAAACTTCCCTCAAACCCCATCATCAGCTGAACCTAGTTTACAACTAACTCGACGTCAAATGGAACAACTATTTGCTCCTCTGTTTAGTGATGATATTGATGAACGTGCTCCAGCTGCATCAAATGTTTCCGCTGCTCAACCTGATCAAAATCCAATACCTGATACACCTGCTACAACAACTACTGTTGAGGAAGCACCACCACGTGATTCTACAACAACAGTTGAACAAACTGCATCCAACGACGCTGAACCAGCTGATGATATTCTGAACAATGAAGTACCCCCACCTGCAGATTATGATCCAAATGCGTTCTTTAATCCGTTTGCAAATGAAACTGCCACACCTGATGTTGCAGAATCATCTACAAGCCATTTGAATCCTCCCAATCTACATAATGTTTATCAACATCAACCTTCCACACATCGTTGGACGAAAGACCATCCTCTTGAAAACATTATTGGTAACCCGACTCAACCAGTCGTAACTAGACAACGTCTTCACACAGACGGTGAACATTGCATTTATGCATTCACTGTCTGCCAATCTGAACCTAAAAACATTAAAGATGCAATGACCAAAGACAACTGGATTAAATCCATGCAAGAAGAACTCAATCAGTTCAAATGTCTTGAAGTATGGGAATTGGTTGAAAGACCAACATGGGTCTTCGTCATTGGTCTCAAATGGATTTGGAAAAACAAATTGGATGCTGAAGGAACATTAATCAGAAATAAGTCACGTCTGGTGGCTAAGGGTTATAGACAGGAAGAGGGTATTGACTTTGAAGAATCATTCGCTCCGGTTGCTCGTCTTGAGGCTGTACGGATTTTCCTGGCATTTGCGGCTCACATGAACATCACGGTCTTTCAAATGGATGTCAAAACTGCTTTTCTTAATGGATAACTGAAAGAAACGGTCTATGTTAGCCAGCCAAAAGGATTCGTTGATCTAGAGTTCCCAAATCACATCTACAAACTGAAGAAGGCTCTCTACGGTCTCAAACTGTTAGATATTAACTTTTCACATACACATCAAACCATAACACAAAGTAGCATATAGATGGAATTCTAGAGAGAGAAAGTTAGAGGTTTAGGGAACTTAGTGAGAGAAAGTGAAAGATATTATTAAAAGCTCCAACTCTCTACCTTGGAAGGTAGAGAGTATTTATAGTCTTACATAATTCGCCACACTATGGGCTGTGGATCAGGCATACAGTGGGTAAAGACCCGTCCGTCCTCCACGGTGTTACTTAACTAAATTACTACTTAACTTAAAAGAACTACGACTACGAGCTTTCTAACGATTACATATACTTGAGGTGACCGACTCTTTAATACCGGGAATTTCTAATTCCTAACAATCTCCCCCTAAGGGAGGTCACCTCAATCACGTACCAAAATTACATAGAATACAAATAGATATTACATTAACACTTGATCTTGCATTCTTGATGTAGTTCTTTGCACTTAAACTCGTAGTCATTGATTCTTCACATTGCATGTTTGGTTGTTCCAAGTGGAGGTCTTTTACTGATCCACGTGATGATAGTTTTGAGCCATCATTTGAGATCATCAGCTATCAACAATCTCTGAGACATCCATTGTGGTGTTGTGACTTTGAGACCGACATGCTCACATTCTGGATCATGAAATCTTCACATCAGAGTAGCGGAAGCTTTTGTTGAATCATGATATTGGCAGCAGCGTAGCAGAAGCTTGGTGTGAAAATATCAGAGTCAGTGATGCACTAATCATGATTTCTTTTGAGACGAATGTGTTAAGTGAGCATGCGGCTAAGGATTGACCACTCCATTCTGATCAGCTGCAAGAGACGGGAGTACCTGCATACAACAGTTAGCAATAAAACACACGAAAGTGTCTTTGATCACTTTCGTTGAATTGAGGTACACGGCCCACGGTTCCCCGTTGATCAGTACAAGTACTGCCTGTGATCAGGTAGGATTCCTAAGAATCTCCTTGACAGGGTTTCGCAGCTGTTCTAGCTGTTCTCAAACCGGAACATCTCAAAGAAGACAACACGGAGTGAGTGAACCAGCGATTTTTAAGTCCACTGATTGATGAAAAGAGATTTGAAACACAATCGTGTATTGCTCAATAGAAATTGTTTTTGCAATACAACGAAGGTTTTATTGAAAATCAATTATCAATCATAAAAATACCTTTTGGTTTGAAAAATGAGTACACGGTCGATGTGCTAAAGAAAAGAGTTTATAAGCACAAAGACCGGTTTTTCAAAGGTATCCGTCAATCCCTAACCTGAACCAGGATTGATTCAAGAAATTGAATCGCCCCATTGTTTCTGTTCAGTTGTCACATGGTTGATCCATATAATAGATCACACATGCCACCTACCAGGAGCTTGTTTGATGTTGGCTCCAGAAGGCTTTCCATCTTCATTGTGAGTGTGTAAACACATCACTCAGATGTTCTGGCAATACCACAAGGATAATGCGTAGGACTCATGATATAATCTCTCTTTCCACATTGTGTGAAACAGAGAGTCTTCATTGAAAGTGTCCTAATGAGATTTATTGATGATCTCGTGGCTCTAGACTCAATTTGTGCATATTTGGATCCTGTGCCGGAGACTAGGGAGAGGGTCTCCTTTTTCAATATCAACAATCTCTAAGAGAAAGTCGATAGATAATGTCGGTTCCCCGTGAGAATGAAACAAATCCTTTTAAGAGGAACTTGAGTGGTTTGGAAAGTTGAAGTGCAGTGCGTCACTGGGTCCATGACGTCTTGTCTTCAATACCGATGTTACCATCAGTAGCATATGAAGTGAACCCGGTTTCTGCCCTAAGGTTGAATTAATGGAGGGCTATTTGTTTTCACCCTATTTTCATTCAATTCTTTTTAATTCTTCAACCCCTTCAGTGCTTACCGAGACTTCATAGCTATTACCTTGTTGGGTTTATTCCAGTACTAGCTCAGTCTTAGTCTGCACTCTTCCCATATCTCACTTTTCTCCTTTTATCATCATACCTAAGGACTTCTACACTAACTAGTGGATTGTCCCTGGGTAGATCCCTCCGGTTCTGGCGGATCATGGGAACTAATACCTAACCTTATCATCCTTATATCATCGTACATAAAGTAAAGTTGGTCGGTCAATTTGGTATTGTTCGTCTGCCATAGGATCCAATAGAAACCATTTGAAAATCAATTCAGATACTTGTGATGTATTATCAAAGCATTTTGTACCTGAATTGTTTTTGATATTTTTAGAACGAGAACTCCCCCTCAACATGTGCATCAGGTATTTGAAAGTGTTTTGCACATGGAGGCAAGAGAAAGAATTAACTTCTTTTGATTACCATTTTCTAAAAGATATCAACATCACTTCCCTCAACAGATCAAGTGGGTATAGCATTTCCGGGAAGGATGAGGTTTCCATAAATTCGCTCCCCCTCAATATGTGCCTCGAGGTTTGAAAAGAGTTTTGCACATACTAGAGGGAACCTGCACCTTAGGATGAATGATCATGTTTCAAATCATAGGTTTAAGATAGATGCTCCCCCTCAACATGTGCATTGAAAATTTGAAATCGTTTGTCACATGTGGGCAGGATAGCATGAACATCCTTTTATAACCATTTACCTGATTATCAGTTTAAATCCAATTTAAATCACACATTCTCCCCCGATCACAATTATCAAATCATTTGAGAATTGTGATCTCGTATAGATTTAAATTGATTTTGAAAGCTTTTAAGGAGAATTGTGACATGATTGTGAAAGCGTTTGAACTGATAAGGATCGGATTTTAAGACTTTAAACTCCATTTATAAAACATGCATGTATATCTTTTGAAAACAATTTAATGCCAAATAACTTTTTAATTTAATTGAAATCATTCTCCCCCTCAATCAATGACGTAGGTTGTTGATTGAGAGATAGAGATTTTGACAAATAAGTCCTGATGATTATCAAAAATAGAGATTGAGTTATTTTTCAAAGCATTTAGTTTTCAGCAGATAGGAGTTTATAGAATCAGAGCATAGGATTTGAAAACACGGTAAAACATGGCTCTGTTCTTTCTTTAAAGGCCGGGTTATTGCCTGAAGATGACAATAAACCATTTCTCTTTCTCCCAAAAATATTTTTTGATTTTTTGATTTTTTTTAAATTTTTTTTTTTTTTTTTTTTTTTTTTTTTTTTTTTTAAGAATTCGAACAACATCTAAAGACCCGTGTCATTCTTTGAATGACAACACAAAGACCGTAGATATTATCGAACCGAGAGAAACATGACAAAATGACAATATTTTTTGAAGATTTTTCGAATTTTTCAAATTTTTATGGATTTTGAAAGTTTTATATTTTTGTATTTTGATTTTCGAATAGATATATACAAGAGATAGATGAAGTTAGACCTTTACTCCTCTTCTTCCTCCTGAAGACGTTTGAGAGTTTCTGGTTGAAGGCTTTTCAAGCCAAGTCGAGGAAGAATAAACTCAAAACGTTCTCTTGGAAGAGCTTTGGTGAAGATGTCTGCTAACTGATATTCAGACCTCACAAAATATAGTTCCACCACACCTTTTTCCACTTGTTCCCTGATGAAATGATGTCGAATGTCGATATGCTTTGCTCTTGAGTGTTGAACGTTGTTGCATGAGAGAGCAATAGCACTTTTATTATCACAGTACAGAGGGATTTTGTTGAATTCAAAGCCATAGTCAGATAATTGAGATCTCATCCATAAGATTTGAGCACAACAAGATGACATGGCTATGTATTCAGCCTCTGTAGAGGAAATAGAAGTACTCATTTGCTTCTTTGAAGACCAGCTCACAAGCTTATCACCCAAAAACTGAGCACCTCCAGATGTACTTCGATGTGTATCTTGACAACCTGATTTCCTGGTGAACAATGTAGGATCAACTGCTCCTTTGCTGAATCCGGTTGATAGAAGAAACTTTGACAGTGTATCATACCATGCCCTTGGAGCTTGCTTCAAACCGTAAAGAGCCTTCTTCAAACGATAAACGTGAGTAGGATGCTCTTGATTCACAAATCCTTCAGGTTGGCTGACGTAGACGACTTCTTTAAGATCTCCGTTCAGAAATGCCGTCTTTACATCCATCTGATATACCACCATGTTCTTACTTGCAGCATTAGCCAAAAAGATTCTGATTGCCTCGATTCGAGCCACTGGAGCAAAAGATTCTTCAAAGTCTATACCCTCCTCTTGACGATATCCTTTAGCAACCAATCGTGCCTTGTTTTTCAACACATCACCATGCTCATCAAGTTTTACTTTGAAGATCCATTTGAGAGCTATAATCATAGCACAGTCTGGAGCAGGTACTAACTCCCATACGTCAAGTCGATCAAACTCATGAATTTCATCTTGCATGGCATTGAACCAGCTGTCTTCATTCATGGCGGTTTTAACATCTTTTGGTTCGATCTTAGATAGTACGGAGTTGAAGAAACACCATAAGGCATCGGTTGCGAGTTGCTTCCGGGTTGATACAGGACGAGAAGGATTTCCAATGATGTTGTCTAAGGGGTGATCGTGAGTCCATTTTCTGAGGTGTTCATGTGGCAGTTGTTGAGGAACTGAAGTAGCAGAGTTGATGTCTCCTGAAGAAGATGGTTCTGATGATGATTCAGGAGTAGCAAATATGTTTTCAAATGGAGCATCTTCAGGAGTCGCAAAGGGATTAACTTCATCATTGATGCCAGAAACATTTTCATGATGTACACTTGAAGAATGATGATTTGTTGATGAAACTGAAGGATCAGCAGCAGGTGCTTCTTGACTTACAGATATTGAAACTGATGGATTGACTTCATTCACTGGAATATGAGCATCCTCTGTTGTAGGGATCAGCACCTCATTAGTAGTAGACTCATACAGTTCATCAAACATTGGATCAAACAATTTCTTTACATCATCTTCAGATGGAGGTACATATGGCGTTTCTTGAGAGGAGTTTGGAACAAGGGATGAACCAATAGGACTGTTTTGAAGTGCGGGTCCTGAGCTGGAGTGTCCAGGAGCCATTTGACCGGTCAGCTCATCAAACGTAACATGAATTGTTTCCATGATATTTCGGGTTCTTTTGTTGTAGATTCGGTATCCCTTTTTGTTTGATGCATATCCTACAAATACTCCAATGTCAGCTTTGGCCCTAAGTTTGCCTAAGTTTTGACCCTCATTAGTTGGATAGCACAATGCACCGAACACACGAAGGGAAGATAGATTAGGTTTTCTGTTGTGGACAAGTTCATATGGAGTTTTTCCATGAATAGTGTGAATCAGGGAACGATTTTGTGTGTAGCATGCAGTGGCAATAGCTTCAGCCCAGAGAAACATTGGAACCTTTGAGTAGATCAGCATTGTTCTAGCAGCTTCAACAAGAGTACGATTTTGTCTTTCAACTACACCGTTCTGTTGAGGGGTTCGTGGAACACTTCTTTGATGGCTGATTCCAATGCTTTCATAGAATTCACTAAGTTGTTTGTTGACAAACTCAGTTCCATTGTCTGTTCTGATAATTCTGACAGTTTTGTTAAGTCTAACCTGCAGCTGTTTGATGAGTTTGATGATGATATCAGGATTTTCATCCTTTGTCCTTAAGAACTTGACCCAGGTGAATCTAGAGTAATCATCAACCACAACTAACACATATTTCTTCCCAAAGATATTCTGCACCCTCATTGGTCCACATAAATCCATATGAATCATATGAAGAACTTCTGTGACAGAGTTAGTAGGTTTGGATTTATGGGCAAAAATCTTGCTTTTTCCCAATTGACATGCTGAACAAAGATGATCCTTTTCATACTTTAGTCTAGGTAAACCTACAACTAAGTCCTTTCTGGAAAGATCGTTGATGGTGCCGAAGTTCAAGTGATTGAGACGACGATGCCATAACCATGACTTTGTTTTTGAAGCCTTAGATAACAAGCAGATTGGTGAGGCTCTCATCATGTCATCGATAGAGATGGTGTAAAGGTTTGAGCCACGAGTTCCTTTCAACAGTTCCTTACCATTAAGATCTCTAACAAAGCAGGTATGTTTTCTGAAGGCTACTTCTAGATCAGAGTCACAGAATTGACCAACAGAGAACAGATTATGACCTAAACCTTCCACATAATACACTCTAGAGATGACACTATCACCAACAACATAATCTCCATAACCCATAATAGCACCAAAATGATCATTACCAAATCTAACAGTCCCGATGAATTTGCTCACGAAGTTCATGAGCCATGACCGGTCTCCAGTCATATGCTTGGAACAGCCTGAGTCCAGGTACCACAGAACGATTTGAACGATCTGCAGTTGAACACAGACAAGAATGGATAACTGGATAGTTGGGATCCCCATGCAAGAATGTGTTCCATTTGGTTAGTAGCAACAGTTGGAACACCCACATCCGAAATAGAAGCATTCATATCAGACAGTGAGGAAATGGAATCATTGTGTGTAGATGCAATACTAGTGTCTGTATTAGTCCTGTTTACAGTGTGACCACTTCTTAAGGGAATAGTTCTACCAGTAGGCATCCATTTTCTAGTGGGCATTATCTGATTGGTCTTATGACCAACAGGTATCCAATAAAAACCTATTTTGCTGAATGTTCTTCCTGTGGGTTTCCATTGTTTTCTAACTTTCTTTCGCTTTTGCCTTTTAGCCTTTTTAGCATGAATTTTAGCATTAACAATATTAACTGGACAATTAACATCATTAGGCAAAACATTGACATCACATCCATGATTAGAAACAGAATTCAAGCAATCATCAGTACAAGTTTTGCAAATAGTATCAGAATTCGAATTAATTACAGTACGCCTATGGCTAATACTAGAATCAACACGATTCGTTTTATTCGATTCAAACTTAAGGTTCCTAGATTGTTCTTCTACTTTCTTCCAGTGCACATTCTTAGCTTGAGAGGTCCTATCATTCCTTGTATTGTCTTGAGACTTTGACCTGCTCCCTTTAATGTCACTGATTACTCCTGTAGAGGGAATGGGAACATTAGTTTGTTTTACTACTCTTTGCACCACCTGTTTAGATGTGCTGGGATCTGAGCTACATGCATGTGCACTAAGGCTCACTTTCTTAACACTAGAGGTACTGGGATTAGCACTCCTAGAAGGCACATTTGAGTTCACTTTCCTAGCATTGACAGATCTAGAATCTGAACTACTCAATGGTACACTACTCCTCACATTCAAAACATTGGGAGTCGATTGCATATCATGTTTGGCCTTAGGCATTGAGCATGGAATCAAAGGGTTAACTCTCTCACCTAATGTCTTTGGGCATATTGTGATCAAACATTTTAAGATTTCTTGAGATCGTTTGGCATATAAGCATGCATGTCCAATTGCATTATCATGAGGTTTCTCTAGCTTATCCTCTTCAACAATCTCACACAGGCATTCTAAGCAATCCTTAAGGGATGAGAAATATGTTTGAATGGCAAGTTTGTTGTTCCTTAGATGAGGGGGGACATATGTCACAGATAAAGCATATTTATTACTAGAGCGAACCTTAGATACAACATTCTCCTCATTGATCATTGGCATTTTCCCTTTTACCTGACTCTTCAGATTCTCGATTTCATTTTGCAATGAAGTTATTTGTTCGTTGTTTTTGTTACGAGTGACTTTAATTGATTCAAACAACTCATTGA
Organism: Chrysanthemum seticuspe; assembly: GCA_019973895.1. Classification (NCBI taxonomy): domain Eukaryota; kingdom Viridiplantae; phylum Streptophyta; class Magnoliopsida; order Asterales; family Asteraceae; genus Chrysanthemum; species Chrysanthemum seticuspe. The sequence goes on from BPTQ01000005.1 coordinate 215,346,420, forward strand.
AATGACGTTTAACCTTTTCATTTTCTTCTAGAAAACTTTCGTTTTCCTTTTGTAAAGCATTTACTAGATTTTGAAGATGAAACGTTTGAGAATTCTGAGAATCTAAAGAAGGAGGCATTTGGGAGCCTGTCATATTGTTCGTTTGGCCCTTTAATTGAGAGATTTGGGCTTTCAACTTTCTGATCGTGTTACACTGAGCATGAATCTGTTCATCTCGTTTGTTAATTTGAAAAACTGCATCAAACTCTGGAGCATCTGAAGATGTCTTGATATTTGAAGTTTTGACATTTTCTTTGAGATGTTGATATTTTAGTTGTAGATTAAAATACTCAACTTCTAGTTTAGAAAAATGTTTAACCAAATTGTCATGATCATCCAGTTCAATTTTCTCATTTAGTTTAGAATTAGTTTTTTCAAGCTCAATGACACGATCATGGGAGACTTTCAGGGCCACAGATAGTTCATGAAATTTGGAAGCATTAATAGAGCAATTTGAAGCAGTGAAAAAAACATCTTGAGCAACACATTCAGTAATAAGATTCTCATTTAATGTATGCAGGTTCTTTCTTTCAATCTCATTATATTTTAGTGCACGCTCATAGTCACTAACTTCAACAACCATTGCATCAAATTCCTTTTCCATACCCTTAATATCAGTTTCTACTCCCTTTTTAAGACTCTCAAAGTGTTCTTTTAGAAGTTTAAAGAAGGGCATGACCTCAGTTAAATAACATTCTTTCATTTGTTCAAAACCTCTTTCTCCTTCAGTTATACCAGTGGGTGTGATCCTTTTCTTGCAAGTTTTCTCAAAATCAACAAATAGTTGAAATATAACGTATTGGCTAATTAATGTCTTGCTTTTAGTGGCAATTGTTCTAGGTACAAGATGCATTGGTGTATTAGGAGGATACACAGTCGCTCTAGGCATTTTCCGAAGGGGAGGGTTTGTTTCTACAATATTTTCAGCTTTCTGCTTATCTAAATCCATTTTCCAGAAGACTTGTTCGGGAGTCAACAAAGTCTGAGGCTTAAACTTGTTCAAGGAAATCCAGTTTTCCTTCTTGTAATCATGAGGAGAGATGATTATGTTTTTCTCTTTGCATTTGGGATCATTTTGCTTCTTATTCATCTTTTCCCTAGTGATTTCATTTAATGTTTTATCTTCCTCAGTGCACTCAACGCAACTAGGTTTCTGCCTAGGCTTAAGGACTTCATTACCATCATAAAGCACCTTATGAGCATTTCTAGCCTTTTTGATTACCTCTGGATTTGGTTCCTCTACAAGGGGAATGCTATGCTTATCGCTTAAGACACGATGTTTCGTGATCATGTGAGCAGTCTGAATGGTGTTTCCTTGCATGTACAGCTTGTTTTCAAGTTTGTTTTTCAAAGTTTTCAGATTAGAAAAATCTCTCAAGATTTTTGATTCCTTTGCATTGAATTCTTGCTTAAGCATTTTCACATTTTCTTGAAGTTCTTGTTTTTGCTTAGCTGTTTTAGAAAGTTTTTCTTGCAAGGAATGTAATTCTTGTTTCAATACTTCTTCTCTAAACTTACTTTTTCTAATTACTGTACATACTTGGTCATCCATTTCCTGCTCACGAGTGGTCAACTCAAATTTTGCACGTTGTTCATAAATAGCAACACGTTCCTTATATGCATTTAGTTCAGAAGTTATGGAATCATCAGGAGCACATGCAGTGTATTCATCAAAGACATAGTCATTGTTGACTGCAGAAGATGCATCACTTGGTACAACTTCACTTTCACTTTGTTTCACGTATTGATCGTATGGGACAATATTGATATTACCCATATTTTCAATATTTGATTCAATAGTTTCAGATGGTTGTACTTTGTCATACATCTGTTGCACATCAGCATCATCGTATAGCTTTAATACCTCTGAGATGAGTTTGTCCTTGGATGGGCCAGCTTGTGGTGAAGAAGAGATCTTGGGAGAAACCATTGGAGAGATGCTAGCCATGAAGATTGTGTGTGCAGTAGGTCCATCATCTACATCAGAGTCGTATGCATCACAGTCAGCGACTTGAAAGGCGTTCTGATGATTGTGACCTATCTCCTGAATAGGCTGCTCATCCACATCTGCATCATAGGTCTTGGCATTACCCTCAGCAAGAAAGAGCAATTCCTCTTCATCCAACGCAGCACCATTGTCCTGAGCTTGTGCCAGTAACATCTTATCTCTGAAGTAATCAGCATTCTGTGGACGCTTTGGAGATGTGCAGTTCCTTGCAATGTGTCCCTCACCACCACAGTTATAGCATTTGATCGGCTTAGCTTGACCTTGGTTACCATTCCTTCCTCGATTCTGATTGCCCACATATCCTCTACCAGCACCACCCCTTCCCTGATCATACTGTCTTTCCTGAACTGGTTGCACCACAATCCTTCCATCTTTAACAGTGGCTTGATTATGTGGGTTAGATGCAGTTCTGAGGTTGTTGTTGGTTTGTGGGAGAGAATTCATGTTTTGACTAATGAGTAGAGCTAGTTGATTCATGATGTTATCCACGCGTGCATCAGCATCAGCTTGTTTGAACATAGGATCTGGAATGAGTTTGTGATTACCATTACCCAAGGGTATGACTTGTGATGCTTTGGTTGTGATTCCAATGTTTGAGTAGAAAGCTGTTGAGTCATTAGACGAACTTGTCTCTCCCTGGTTGGTTTTGAACTGATTGAGAATCAAATTTTCAAACATAGCATGTCTCTCATTCTGAAGGAGGAAGGCATAGAGTTGCTCATAGTTTGTATTCTTCAGTCCTTTAGTGAGCTTCACAGCTGTGACGAACTTGTGCCATTCGGGATTCATGTTGTTCACAAACTTTGAGTTCAGCTGAATGTTAGGCATAGTCATTCTGATGTTTCTCATGTCATTCACTAACTTATGAAATCTCACATAGTACTCATAGACACTCTCATCTGGTTTCATCTTGAAGTGCTCAAATTCGTCATAGAGTTGGGATTCTCTGTCTTCCATAGTTAATTCTGAACCTGAGAGAAGCATCTTAACATTATCCCAAACAGCCTTTGCATCAGTGTTATGATTGATCAGCTTGTAGATGTCTTTAGGAAGACCTTGAAGAACAATGTTTGAAGCCCTGATATCTGCATCGAATCTCTTTTTCTCCTTATCATCAAGCTCATCGTACATCTTAGGTCTGTCCATTCCGTAAACAGGAGTACCATCTTCATTAGTATCAAGTATGTCTCTAGTCGTCTCAACCCGATATGGTCCTTCATCAATGGATTTGAGAATGTTGACACCATTTTCCTTTCCAAGGCAATACAATCTGATTCGTTGAGCCCAAGAGTCGTAATCAGTTCTGTCAAGCATGGGTGGACGAGTATCTGAACCAGCTGCTTGTACATCCTCGGCAACAGTGGAGATGACAGTAGGGACGTTGGTAGACATGTTAACACATTATACGGGATTTTATAACTCAATGATTAAACCGGGAAATAGATTCTTTCACGGGATTTTACTAAATCAAGAGAAAACCGTAAACAATCATTCAAGTCGCTAGATGATAAAGCTCTAAGTCGCTAGAAACAAATGCACTAAGTCGCTACCAATTAATTCGCTAGACAGCCAAGTCGCTAGAATCCCAAGTCGCTAACAGAAAAGCAAGTCGCTAAGTAGTAACTCGCTACAGACCAAGTCGCTAACCAAATTTTGGCAGCAATTCGCTACACAAGTCGCTAGAAACACAAGTCGCTAAAGAGCAACTCGCTACTGACCAAGTCGCTACCACAAGTCGCTACCTGTAGTGGAGAGTCCACTACTTGTACTTTAACTCGCTAGATCTAACTCGCTAGTTTTAACACTGTAAGTCGCTATAAAACTGTGAAGTAAGTCGCTACTAAGAAAATAGTCCGAGAGCTAAGTCGCTAGCTTGAAAAAACAAATAAACTTCACTTTTCAATCCAAAAACAACCCAACCAAGATGATTCAAGCTTACCAAATGAAAACCTAAACACTTTTGATGATTCTAAACATAAAAGTACCAACAAAATTCAAACTTTAACACAAGAGATCAACCAAATGATGCAAAAACCACTAAACTTTTTCAAACTCAAAAACCACCTAAAAACCACTATAAATCCAAAGATGTGTAAGATATGATCCAACCATGGCTCTTGATACCAATTGTTAGATATTAACTTTTCACATACACATCAAACCATAACACAAAGTAGCATATAGATGGAATTCTAGAGAGAGAAAGTTAGAGGTTTAGGGAACTTAGTGAGAGAAAGTGAAAGATATTATTAAAAGCTCCAACTCTCTACCTTGGAAGGTAGAGAGTATTTATAGTCTTACATAATTCGCCACACTATGGGCTGTGGATCAGGCATACAGTGGGTAAAGACCCGTCCGTCCTCCACGGTGTTACTTAACTAAATTACTACTTAACTTAAAAGAACTACGACTACGAGCTTTCTAACGATTACATATACTTGAGGTGACCGACTCTTTAATACCGGGAATTTCTAATTCCTAACACAAACAAGCCCCTCAGGCGTGGTATGATAAGTTATCATCCTTTCTTATCGCCAATAATTTCGTCAAAGGTTCGGTCGACCCTACACTATTAATACAATATCACGGGGCACACATTTGAATCATTCAAATTTATGTGGATGACATCATTTTTGGGTCAACACATCTAAAATACTCAAACGCTTTTTCAAAACTCATGAAAAAACATTTTGAAATGTCCATGATGGGTGAACTTACGTTCTTTCTAGGACTTCAAGTTCATCAATCACCCCGTGGTATTTTCTTGAGTCAATCCAAATATGCCCTTGAAATTTTAAACAAACATGGAATGCAAAACTATGACACCTATGCCACACCAATGGCACATACCAAGAAACTGGATGCTGATTTGCATGGGAAATTGGTTGACCTTACCAAATACCGAAGTATCATTAGGTTTCTCATGTATCTAACAGCCAATATACCTGATATTGTCTTTGTTGTATATCTTTGTTCCCGTTATCAGTCGAGACCAACTGAAACTCACCTCTCTGAGGCTAAAAGAATCCTCCGAACATCAAGGGAACCATTAATTTGGGAATCTGGTATCCGAAGGATTCTTGTTTTGAACTAATAGCTTTTTCAGACGCTGATCACACAGGTTGCTTAGATTCTCGGAAAAGTACTTCAGGAGCTCTACAATTTCTTGATGATAAACTGGTGTCATGGCAATCGAAGAAGCAGGATTGTACATCATTGTCCTCAACTGAAGCAGAATATGTAGCCATGTCGGCGTGTTGTGCTCAAGTCATTTGGATGAGAACTCAACTCAAAGACTATGGTTACGTATTTGACAGAATCCCGATGTACTACGACAATCGAAGTGCTATTGCGATCTCGTGCAACTCTGTTCAACATTCGAAATCAAAGCACATCGATCTTCGATATCATTTCATCAAGGAGCACGTGGAAAAGGGTATCGTTGAATTATACTTTGTGGGTACTGAATGCCAACTAGCAGATCTTCTCACCAAAGCCCTGGCTCCTGCTAGGTTTACTGAGTTGGTCCACCGGATTGGTATGCGGTGTTTGACTCCAGAGGAACTGGATGAACTTTTAAAACAATCTTAAAACAAGTCAAACACCAAAACCTCTTTTGTAAATATTTTCAAAAACAAAATACAAAAATATAAAATCTGATAAAACTTCAAAAATATTCTTCTATCCTAATTTTTTTCAACATGGCAAGTACAAATCTTCCGTCAACACTTTACTCTTTCAAAATTCAGTATTTTCTTGGTCAAGTGTTGAGGGGGAGAAAGTAAATATTTTTCGGTTTCATAAAACCTTGTACTTGCATGTTACTTTATCCCGGTTGTTTCTTTGTTAATGGTGGTCACATTTCTGGTTTACTGACACTCCTCAGTCTCAAATTCATAAAATTTCATTATTTATTAAGTCGAGGGAGAGTGTCGTCAAGTTTCTTTCCTAACATCATGCTTTACGTAACCAAAGTGGAACTTATGGGCTTTAGATGAGAATTGTTGAGGTGGAGGGACCAATATTGTCAAATGCTGAAACTAATTTTTAACAAAAACCCTCACCAACTTTTTCATAAACATTAAATTTACTCATTTATTATTTCATCTAACCCATCCACGCATAAGATTCAATCTACAAATCCGTGCTTTAATCTTCGAACTTGTAAGTGTTTAAACGTGTTAAATGATTATCTAAACATAGGTTTTGATTTGTTTCAAATTCCAACGGTTAGATTTATCTCTAGGTTTGATTTTGTGTTCTACGCATAAGCGTATGAACACAGAATCATGTTTGGGTGTTTCTTGATAAAATGAATGTGTCAAAATGTTTAAATAATCAATCTTAAACCATTTCTATCAACCAAATCCACCCAGAAAACGTTATCAATCATTTTTCAAGTTTTAGGGTTTATGCGTGAAATTAGGTGTTTTCGTTTGAGAGAGTTTCTGGACAATTAGTTGTTCTTATGATGTTGTATATATGATTAATTGACCTAAACCTTGCTTGAATCTTGCCCAGAAACAAGAAATCTTATGAAATTGAAAACTAGGGTTTATACTCGTAGGAATTGGGTATTTTTGACTCGCAAGGGTTTTGATGTTAAAACTTGGATAAAACAACTCATTAGGCTTCTTAGATATCTCAGAAAAAGTTTGGTGCAATTTCTATGGCTAAAACTCTTATTCGTAAAATTTGAATCTTAGGGTTTAGTTTTTATGCGTAAACATGTTTTACGCATAAACTGATTTGGACTATAGTTCATGAGAAATCTGAAAGGGATTGAATAAATGTGTTAATGATGATGTTATGATGAATCTGTTTCAGGTTTTACGTGTGAATTATTCAGAATCAAGGTTAACTGAGTTACTACGCATAAGGATCACCTTACGCGTAGAATGTTAAGCGTAAGAGAAATCTTACGCGTAACCTTTATGCGTAAGGTTCTACAAAGGGGACTACTCATATCCTGTGAAGGATATGCGTAAACTTGAGTCTTACGCATAAGGTTTACCCTTACGAGTAGACCTTACGCGTAAACTCCAACATACGCTTACGCGTAAGCTTTATGCTAAGGGATCCTTTTACTACGCGTAACATTTCTTACGCGTAAGTTAAGATCCTACGCATATGCTTATGCCTACGCGTATGGTTCACTGTTTACGCATAAGCTTGCAAATCCTACGCCTAAGCCTTACTTTAACCAAAATTATGAATTGTTACGCGTACGAACTTGTAAATAAATAAATTATAACGTCACGAAACCAAAATGTCATTAATAAGCTTAACTGTTTAATAAGTTGTGAAAATAAGTGAAAACTTGGACTTTAAAACTCAAAGTTAATCTACTCACGAAACTTATCACGACGTCTTTGGACTATTGGACTAACAAGTGACATTGGACTCGTAACAATCATTAACATATCATATTCAATAATTATACAATAAAATCAACTTTTGACTAACATAATGTCTTTCGATATGTTGGTTCTTTTGGCTAAATATATTTCAGATCACGATATGGACGTCCAAATGGAAAACGTTGATGCACCAAATGTTCTCACAGTTGAAGACATCTTCCCTAATGGTTACCCAATGAAGATAGGAAAGAATAATATCAAAGTCGACTTTGACAACTTCACGTGTTCTGAGTCATCTTGTCAGATTGCTGTGGATATTCTGAAGACTCACCCTTACCAGAACATGCTCACAAATTCTGCTACTTTGCCGGAGATCTACATTCACCAATTCTGGCACACTATACAAAAGGTCAAAGGTCAAAGTGTTGTGACGGTGACACTTAACAACAAACAAGTCACCATCACTCCTGCAGATTTAAGGGTTGTTCTTCTTCTTCCAACCATTGAGCCTACTGAATTCTCTGCTACTCCTACGGAAGAGGTCGTTCTCCAATTCATGGTCGATATCGGCTATGATGAAGCTGCTGGAGTTATCACAAAACACTCTTCAGTAGATCTCAAGAACATTCCTCAACCATGGAGAACACAGCACATAATGATTGCTAAATCTGTTTCCGGACGTGACAGTGGCTATGAGTATCCGAAGCTCATGGAACTTCAAATCTTTTGGGGCATGGTCAACATGAAACACATTGAATTTGCAACTCTGATCTGGGACGACATGGTGACTTACCTGAGAAGGCCTGGATCCAAGATCCCTTATGTCAGATACACAAAACTGTTGATCAAAAGGATTCTTGAAACCAATCCAGGCATTCCCCAAAGACTTGAAGATCCCAACCATCACTCCGAGCTACTTGAACCCACACTCAACATGGTAAGATTCAAAGAATCAACCATGAAGAAACAGGGTGTAGTGTTGCCAGATTATCTTCTTACTGATGTTATCAAAGGACTTCAATCATACAAACGATATCTGGTAGCAGTTGAAGCAAGCAAAGTAGGTTTCATTGATGCTAAGTCTTCTGGTACTCCTGCTAGGAAGACCAGGAGAGGCAGTGCAGGAAGTGTTACAAGCACTGGAAGACCTTTAAAGTATCCAAAGAGAAATCCCTCCAGAAAAAGGAAAGTACCATCAACAGTTGTTATTCCAAATCCTAAACCAGAACCCAAACTGATGGATGAGGACTCAGAGGGCACTGAATCAGATGAAGAGGTTACCTACTCAGAATCTGCTGTAGATGATACACTAACAGTTGAAAAACCTCTAAGTCCCAAGTCTGATAAAGGGAAAACTCCAGTGCAAGAGCAGGAAGAAGAGAGCTCCGATGAAGAGCCACTAGATGAAGACATAGATTACAGAAAGAAGCTCAAGAACCTCAGACTCCAACATGTTGCTAAAGAATTCGAACAACAACAAACTCGTGGCCCTGGAGGATCAAGTGGTGGTGTACTATCTACAACAGTTTCCGATGTGGTTAATCAACCCGATAAGGGAACTGGTACCACCACCCCCGAACAACAACAAAAGCAACTTGAGGATTCTATCATCTATGACTTTGAGGAACCAGAAAAGGAGAAGTCTGAGAAAATTCCTGATGAAGATGTTGAGGCTGAAGCTAAAGAAAAAGCAGAAAAAGAAGCTCAAGCTCAAGCTGATGAAGAAGCTAGGGTCAAGGCTGCTGAAGAAAAGGCTCAAGCAGAAAAGGAAGCAAATGACTATCTTCTAGATAGTCCCGCACATAGCAAGGAACAAACTTCTGAGCCACCAAAGGACTCTGAGCCTCCTCATGAATCATCATCGTCTGAATCATCTTCTCACTCATCTCCACCACCATCCAAAGCTTCAACCAGATCCGCATCTAGATCGATAAAGAAACCAATAGACACATGGGCATCCCGAGCAAAGACGAAGATTGTTAAAGCCGTCAAGCAAGTAAGGAAGAAAGACGTAGTCAATAAGAAACTGAATCAACTGGCTGACAGAGTTAACCTTCTTCAAAACGGGATAAACGAGATGTTGAGAGAACGGGAACAAATTCAGAAGTTTCTCAATCAAGATGTCCAGGGGGAGATGAACAGGACAATCAGAGAATATACTCATAAGTTCCTTCTCGACATTGTTCCAGGTGTGACAAGAGAGATGTTCACCAGACAACTCTATCCGAATCTCATGCAGTTGGCCAAGCAAACAATAAGATCAACGCCTTTAACAGTTACAATCAACCCAACTGAGCCTACAGCTTTCTCCGATGCAGAATTGGTTTCCAAGCTTGTACTTCAAATGTCAAAACGATCTGCAACGTTTACCTCTGACGAAGGTAAACTGTTTGACGCATTGCAGGATTACCAACTTAAAACGTCATGCAAAGCGGCAGCTGAAACGGCTAAGCGTCATAGAGACAATGATGATGCGGATAAATACAAAGAAACAAAACGCAAGAAGAAGTCTGGTGAATCCTCCTCTATGCCACCACCACCCCAAAGGACTCCAACCGAAAGAAGATCTCCTCCACGGTCTGCTGCTACAGAGAAACCTCAGGACTCTGAGTTACCACCATCAACAGAGAAAACCGGTGATCATTTCGAATACACTGGTGGAGACGATGAAGAGATCCTAGAGCCCCAACAACAACCCACCTCTCCCGCCACAACAAAGAAACCAGAGTCCTCATCAAAGCCAAAGAAGAAGAAGACTAAGACCAATGTTGTCTCATGGCTAGATGACGATACAACCGATGAATACGACTGGTTTTCTAGACTTGTTGAGGCTACTCCCTCATTACCAGAAGGTCAAGAAATGGTAGATGGCCGTACTATGAAGCATGTGAAGTTGATTCAAGAATAGTTTAAAGTGAAGAAGATGACTAAGGCTGAGCTAAGGAGAATAAAGAATGATGCCTTCCAACTGCTTAAAGACAACTCCGAAAGTCAATTGAAGTCGAATACCATCGCGACAACATTGCACGAGCCATGTCGAACAATATCGATTGGCTCAATCCCGAAGCTAACATCGACTTCACAAGAAAAGACAAGGCTCCCTACTACACTGATTGGACCAAACCTCTTCCAGAAATTGGCCGATCGGATCAACCTCAAATTCCATACCGTTACTTCTTCAACAATGACTTCGAGTTTCTTCTACACGGTAGCGATGTAACAAGGAAGTACGCTACGTCACTCACATTTCCTTTCCCAGCAGCAATCTACTCTCACAATCCAGCCATCGAGGAAGAAGCCACACATATGTTTGCTGACAAAGTGGAAAAGTATGACCTTGATGCGATGTATGGGATTCATCATTGGCCTGAACGCCGAAGAATCTTCTACATAAGCTGCCAAGTTCTTAAGTCTAAAAAGGAAGTGTTTAGTGAAAAACGGATCATTGCAATTAAGCATGTTACCTTGTCGTCAAAGTGGGACTACTCATTCCTCAAGAACATTGTGGTCAAACGACAAGACGAAGAGGACTATGACTTCTGTGAAGCGGATTTTCCGAGACTGTCACTAAATGACATTGAAGATATGTATCTCGCAAAGGTGCAAGGACAAATGCGACATTTCTCCACAACTATCCAACGCGAGTACATCAAATCTCTGCTTATCTTCATCAGAAGCATCGTGATCCAAGAACGTGTAGAAGATATTCAACTTGCCGTGGAATCATATCAGAAGCATGTTAACCTCACAACCTCAGCTAGACCTTCCTGACATAAACCAACTTGCTCAGTACACCCTCATCAAGAAGCCATTTGGGGTAGTCTACCGAAGTGAACTACATCACAATTGCTTTATCGCGTGCAAAGAGCTTCACAAGTTTGGGGATCATACATTGAAGAAAGTCAGGGATGGATTAGCTTATCGGTTAAAGGAGATTCATGAATGCATAGGGTCGAAGAAGAGATGGAATTCAAGGGATAGGAGGGATGTTAATAAGATCATCACGCGGATTGATGAAAGGTTGTTCAGAAGGGACCAAATCAGAACTTTGGAGAGTTTCGTAAGCGGTCGTCCAAGCATATCACTCACAGGCTACCAATGCCCAGAACGCATTCCTGGAGTTATTGCTGGATTACCTGAGACTCCTGGTACCTCTTGATCTGTTTTTTCTCTTATCTTATAATCTGGATGTGTGATTTATATATGACAATTGCTTGTGCACACATAACAGTGTACAACCCGTACTTGTAAATAAAGGACCCTGTGGTACGCATCAGTGCCACAATCCTATAAAAGGAGCGAAAGCTTCTTACTTTTGAGTAAAACTAATCAAAACTTTCATTTTCAAAGTTTTGCTCAAAAGAACAAGTACTTCCCCTTATGATTTTCAAAACCTCAAAAGTTAATATCACTTGTTGAGGGGGAGTATTTGCTTAAAAACTTTGTTCACAAAATTGTTCTTCGTGGTAATATTCCCGCAAAACTCGAAATGGAAATATTCGATATCAAATTTCGTCAAAAATAACATTTATATGCCATTTTTTAGGGGGAGAAAAATTATGTGATAAGAAATATGCTGTGAATTGCAATTGAATCGTTGTGCTAAAAAGACTTAACCAATGAATTGATGAAATCTTAAATGTTAGTAACTCGAAAAGACTTGTCCGGGACGGGTAATAATTTCAAACTAGTTCGCTAGTGATGTAAACGTGTCTCGAAAAGGATTTGTCCTAGTAGAATGTACCATTCGAGAAACTCTTGGTAGACATGAACTTTGACGGGTTTGGCAACCTTTCGAGGTTTGTCCACACCTTCAAGGTAGTTATTAGAGCTAATTGTCACCTAAAAGCTGACAATGTAACTCTTTAACTATGCAATGTAACCGTGTCTCGCGGGGGATTGTCTATATTGAGTTGATCAGTTCAAAAGTGAGCGCTTTTCTCTCACCGTGCAGATTTCTGTCAAAATACTTAAGCACGTGTGGAAGGGGAGTATTTCTGCAAAATTCTAAACTCTCACAGTGGTACAAAATGCTTTTACTCATAACCACTTTGAGAGATTCTCAAGATAATAGTTTTATGGCAACATAGGTTAGTCATGGAGTTATAAGGTGACTAAGGTTTGGAATAACCGTCCTATGATCCGCCAGAGCCGGAGGGATCTACCCAAGGACACCACCAATAGTTAGAATTTAGAAGTCCTTAGGTACGATTATTAAAAAGGAGAAAATGAGAATCGGAGAAAGAAGGAGTTGAAGAATTAAAAAGAAAAGTAAAGAAAAGGGTGAAAAGAAATAGCCCTCCAGATCATTCAACTTAGGGCAGACACCGGGTTCAATTCATATGCTACTGGTTGTCACTTGATGACACCGGTATTGAAGATTAAAGTCGTCATGGACCCAGTGACGCATGCATTATACCTTCTTAGCCACTCAAGTTTCTCTCTACAGAAGCTTGTTTCATTCTCACAGGGAACCCTACGAAAACTATCGGCTTTCTCTTAGAGATTGCTGGTATTGAAGAAGGAGACCCTTTCCCTAGTCTCCGCTCAGGAAAACCAAAACGCACTATTGAGTCTAGAGCCACGAGATTCATCAAAAGATCTCTTAGGTATACTTGACATTTCATCACTTGTCGTTCAACATTAAGGACGCAAGTGATCCATTATCGAGTCCTACACAGATCTTAGCAATCTGTCGAGAACATTTATGAGAGGTTCACAAATGTGATCCTCAGTGATTGAATGGAAACTCCTGCCAGGGTTAACATCAAACAGCCCTGACAGCAGGTCACTTCGGTAACTCCTTGTGGGTTACGCTTAGTGTGTCTCAAACGGTCTACAGTCGTGGGGTGATGCTTCAGTGTACCTCAGCGACTCATCTGAACTGTAGGTGTACTTCGGTACATCGCGTTATCTCACTTGTGGGACTCCAGCTCAGGAACAGCCTTTGTGAGAATTAGAGACGTGTTTTCACACTATGCTTTTAACACACTCGAAGTTCAAACTTGTAAGCGCTGGATTATTTCTAACCAATGTTTTATGTTTTCTTCTTATGGATGCTTGCGGGTGGAAAAGATCGTGCAGATTCTTCACATGCTCATACCATCAACAACACTAATTGAAGTTCTCTCAAAAGGCAACACAGAGTCTGAATGATTCTTCATCAAAGTCAAAGAATCTACAAAGTTTAAAGACTAAGAGAACTACATCAGTATTGAAATCCAACGTGTGAGCATGTTGGAGAAAGACGTGGAGACACTGGAGCAACGAAGCGGACCTGATGCAGACAACCACAACATACTATCACTTCCATCACAAAGAACAAAGATCAAAGAACAAATAAAATGATGACGTCAAAGCTGAAAAACTTCAAAGCAAACAAGATCCCTACACTGGGGAGATTGTTCGAATCAAGACACTTCCTCTCACAAGAAAGAAGGATGTCAGAAGACGTCAAAGCTACTATTATATCAGCACCTACAACGTTATCACTCAAATCATTAATCACCAACACTTAGGGGGAGATTGTTGGAATCACTCCTAAACTAGATTACAAGTGTTAGTAATTAATATGTAATAGTTAGCTTAATTAGGCCTTTATGTTTGTTATTATGCTAAGGCTTATGTAGAAGGCCCATAAGCCTTGGCCCAAGCCTAATAAGGAAAGGAAGGGAACTTGCATGTTGCCCTAGTTCCTTCCTATAAATACCTCATGTAAACCTTCATTTGAAGGTTGGTTGTTCACTTTCACATTTATCCTAAGCATAATCTTTCTTTCATCTTTACGCATAAGTGTGTGTAGTGTTCATCCAATCTTTCTACTTCTCTATTTCTTCATATTAATGCTTGTGTTACAAATATGGTGACCAAGCAGGTTGTAACTGAGGGACCCACTTTATCATAAACCAATGTGATAATGACACATACTTTTAGTCACAAAATTAGGCATGAGTTTAGGCCTCCCAATCATTTCTCTAAAGAATAATAGCATTACAAAAGTTTGACGCAACTCAAAACTTGAAAATTTGAAATCTTTATGTGAAAAAAAATAAATGACAAGTTAGATTATCATATTATATATTTCTTAGAGAATGACAATATGTTTTAGGAATAAACTAGCAGAGTACCCGCGCGTTGCGGCGGCGGGTACAATGTGATTAAAAATTTTAGCAAACAATATTTTGCTATTATATAGTTACCGTGACAATAACTTTATAAAAATAGATTTTTTTTCCGATAATATCTTTAAACAATAACATATTATTTTATATATATTTTTTTGTTGCAATATATGTCTACAACTTTTTTATTTAGTTATTATTGATAAGTTAAGGTTTTACTTCATAAAAGCCCACATTTTTATTTTTATATCAAACTTAGCCCATATAAACAAAAGAATATCCGGCCTATACATAATCCCTTCATCATACTACTTTAACCCTAAACCTAAAAAAATATGTGCAGTCACTCATATCTTTACTTTCCCAGCCACACACTTCTCTTATCATTTTCTCTCAACATTATACACCAAGTTTCGAACCACAAATCAAATAATCAAAACACAAATCAGAACAAACCCTTTTTATATCTTTTAAAAGCCTCGAAAATTCCACCTAATTATTTTCGTTTAAATGAATCTTAGGTAGGTGTATCTCGAATTTTGTTTATGGGGTTTGTAAAGGTCAATGATGGGTTATCTTTTTGTTCTTTTAAGATCAATAGGAATTATAAAGAAACCTGAGATCTTTGTTGTTCTTTTAATTTTTATTTATTTTTTTATTTTTTTCCCGTTTAAGATCTTGAGGAGGATAGGTTTCTTGTTGTGGTTTGTTTTATCCGATGAGATGGATTGAGATATTGTTGTAGTTGTTTTATGTTGAATGATATTTTTTTCGGATGAGTTACGACATAATTATTGTGGTTCTTGGATATGTGAAACATTTAATTGTTTTTTTTACATGATTTATTATTTGTTTCTTGTCGTTAATGCTCTATGTGGTTTGACAATATTGTTAATTTGTGTGACGTTGACTTTTTCCATATTAATAAGGGATTAAATGTATTGATGAATCGGAAAGTGGATGGTTTGCACAATAGGTTTAACAATTTATATT
This sequence comes from Chrysanthemum seticuspe, assembly GCA_019973895.1. NCBI lineage: Eukaryota > Viridiplantae > Streptophyta > Magnoliopsida > Asterales > Asteraceae > Chrysanthemum > Chrysanthemum seticuspe. Next base: position 215,361,941 of record BPTQ01000005.1, read on the forward strand.
TTTCACTTAAGGGATATTTTAAAAACTACATTAATGATATCTGTTGACTAATCAATTTATGTATTTAGTTGTGCAAAAGTTAATTGTACATAATGCTTTGATATGTGTATTTGTTTAAAATCTATATTAAGAAGTCTTAAAAAATTAATAGGAGAGAAGTGTCAACATGCATTATAAGTAATATAGATATAGTAAGATAAGTTTACTCATATATGTAAGCATGAAAGTATATAGCAGGGTACCCGCGCGTTGCGGCGGCGGGTACCATGTAATCATAATTTTTGGCGGGTAGCGGTTTATAGTTTCCGAAAAAATACGGTTGCAACGATTTCTGTGTTTTACTTTTGTGTGTTTGTTTGTGCATATTTCATTTTATAGTCGAGTACTCGCACTAAGCGACAGTTGTATATAAAATCTGACAAAATATCGTTACTTCAACTCGTGTGTTTGTTTTTTTCATTTTGTTTTGCCGATATGTTTGACGTTCGCACGCTTTTATTGTTTACTAAAAACCATTTTGACGACGTTAAGCAAATAAATCAATGGTTCTTGTTTTTATAAAAAAGATAAAGGGGTTCAACGGTGAGTTTAGGTACATAGCAATGTTTGCTAAACGCCTTTAACCTTGCTTCGCTTTTTGTAGTTTATGAACTTGTTCCACTTTTTGCAATTTGCTAAACACTTTTTGTAGTTTATGAACTTGTCCCATAGCAATGTTTGCTAAACACCTTTAACCTTGTTTCGCTTTTTGCTAAACACATTTCCCTTTCAAGATTTATTTATCAAAAATGAGCTTTGCATAAAAAGATACCATGGCTTCAAAAATGAGCGTTGCAAACTAAAAAATGGCCAATTGTTTTTTTTCATTTTCAATTTTTACAATAACAAAATTAAAATTTCATTAATAAAAAAAAAACATTGCATAATAATAATATAATAATAGATTTAAAATATTACAATAAAGATTCAAATAAAATGATAAAAATTAGTGTTCATTTGTTCGACGCTAAATGTGTTTCACTAAATTACTTTTAAGACTTAAATGAGTTGTTTAGTTGTGTATCTCTCTAACAACTTATAATGTTTCTTTATACATTAGTATGAGATCATCTGAATTTTATTATTATTATTATTTTTAAAAAAGTGAACCATATATTAATCATTAACCAATATATACATCATATTCATATATAATCTTACTATACCCTATAGATCATCCGACTTTGATCATGCATGGCCCAAAATAAAAATCAATTCGGCCCTTTATCAGGCCCCCATAACCAATTAAAAACACAACACAAACTTGTATATATCTTACTTTACACACAACTTGAACCCTAGCACTCACATAATATTAGCCACCACTACACATTTCTCTGTCAAGATCTATCTATAAATAATTTCTACCACTTTCTCATCTTAAAGATCTCACCAAAACAATATAATGTAACACAAAAGCGTGAGTTATTTCTTTGAAATTGATTCCTCCCGAACCACCCATCTTTTATTTCTCCGTCACGCTTGTTAACCGTAACAGATGATAAAAGGGCGACAGCCCGGGAGAGAATGCAAGTTTACCAAGGATTAAAATATCCTTGGATCGTTTATGTCCTGGTGAGGCGTGATATTCCACATACAATGACTTGTGAATGCTGAAATGACATAGAATATACAAAAACAGGAATCTGATTGACTAACACTATGAATAGTAATAGCTCTATCACAGCTATGTCAATAAAAACGTACAATCAGAAACCTAAAAACGATTATAACTATAGTAGGGATTTGCATGTCTTAGCGACTTAAATGCAATTTAAAAGATATTAAAAATAAAATCTATTAAATAAACGCTATCACTATATTTAAAGTGATGAACGTTTAAAACCTAAATCGTACGTTTAAATAATTACGTAAACGTAAAAACGTAAAATCTAAGAATTAAAAGATCTAAAAATATGAAAATAACATTTTTACAATCCTAATAATAAAAGAAAATTATTAGAAAAAGAAAATTATTTCTACAACTATTTATTTATTTATTATTAATTAAAAACTATTTAACTATTTAATAAATACTCTAAAATAGAAGAAAATACAAAATAAGGCTAGAAAAATAAACTTATGATTCTGAAAAATCTAAAATACTATAAAACTAATTTTAAAATTAAAAATATAATTTTCACACTTTATATCTAATTATTACTAATTAATAACTATTTAAAATACACTAAAATACTAGAAAATAGAAAATAAACTTGGAAAAATAAAATTTAAACTTTAAAAAATCTAAAATAAGATAAAACTAATTTTAAAACAGAAAAGATATTTATTATACAATTATTCTATTTATTAATAATTATTAACTATTAAAAAGTATTAAAAACTAATATTTAATTATTAAAAATACTAAACAGTAAAAGAAAAATCTCAAACTTTTTACAAAATTCTAAAATAAATAAAAGAAGCTATGAAAAGTATAAAAATGGTAGCTTATGTACAAAAATAAGCTAATGGGCAATAAGCTCTTAAGTAAAAGCTATCACTTGAGCTTATAGTGGTTCTTTTTGGTATTTTCTTTTTCTGGAACTAAATAAGTACTAATATTAGACATGTTTACTGAAAATTGAACTCTACAAACTAAGAATAAGCAGATTCAGAGCTTATGAGTCCAACAGTAAGCTTTTGGCTTAACTGTTGGAGCTCAAACTCTTATTAAGCTTAAAATGAGCTATAT